>MU228090.1:127148-200254 GCA_018584345.1 Thuja plicata | reverse complement strand
GTATTTGTGTCTGTCAGTCGGTCTTTGCAATCTTTTATCACATGTCCAACTTTATGACAATGTAAACATGCCATACCTAGATTGGTCCATCCTCTTGACCTTCTGGTCCATTTTCTCATACAGTTGGAAGCAATGTGACCATACCTTCCACATGCTATGCAATTCACCCATGTTTTATAGTCCCAAACATATGAGTTACCCTCTCTGGTTGGTTTGTAGCTTTTATCAGTTTCTTTCTGAGTCCATGCCTTGCTGTTCTTTTTCTAGCATTCCTTGTGTGTATGCCCATTCATCTTGCATGTAGGACAGTATTTGTCCATGTAGGTTTTTCTCTTTGGATTTGTCACTTTGGATCTTCACTCATGTGCCTTGTGTCCTTTCTTTTGACATTTATAAAAATTACCAATAAAAGTAGATTGTGCTTGAGAAATGCCTTTCATCTTGCTTCTACAGATGTTTGAGTTGTGGCTTGGTTTTCCACAGTGATTGCATGACAGCTTCTTGGATCTTGGGGTTGTGAAAGCATTCCTCTTATCAGATTGATTTGAGGATTCTCCATTCTCATTGTACCCTAATCCTGTGTAGTTGTTGACTCTTCTTTGTCCATCAATAAATTCATCCATCCATTTGTTGCTATCCTCAGCCTTTTTGATCAGTTCATTGTGTTGATTCTAAACTCTGATTTCATACTTTAATTTTTCATTTTCTTCCCTTAGTTCACCAATGGTCTGTATTCTTTCTATGAGTTTTGTATTTAATCTGTTAGCTTATTGACTCATAAGAATAATCTGGTTGGTGACCTCATGGTGATGCTTAGTGAGTCTTTGAATCTCTGATTCTTTATCTTGTAGATTCTCTATAATTTTCCTCCTGTCATTAATGGCTAGTGTTCTTTCATTTTCAGCTTTTCTTGCATCATTCATAACATCAATAATTTTTACCATTTGAGTCTCTTGACCAATTTGAAGAATCTTGATTTGATCTGTCAGATGTAGATTGATTTCTTGCATACTTGTAATCTCTTCAACTGATGCATCTGAAGCTTTGCTCAATGATGATTCTGCTGCTACAAAGTACTCTTGTATTTCCATTTCTTTGTAGTCTTTCTCATTTAGCCTGGTTTCCATAATCTATCTTTCATCAAGAAGTTTTCTTAGCTTTATCTTCTCCTCCTTATACTGCTCAAAGTTTATTTGCATCTGTAACTGCTCATTCTCAATAGTCATATCTAGTCTGAACTTATCCATTGCTTTGATCTTTTCTCTCAAGTCTTTAAGATTTTCACGAGAGAGACTTAGCTCTGATACCAATTGTTGGAATTAAATTGAGATGATGTGATGAGAGGGGAGGGGTGAATCAGTACCTCTAAAACTTTTCTTGGTTAGCCCATTAACCCTTAGTCATCAGTTTGTAAATAAACATATCTATCTGTTCATCTTTCTTTATGCACATGAAATCATATCATACATTCTTTTGATATGTAACAATAATAGAAACATTTATGAAATTAGATAACACATGACACAAGATATGATATCACAAAAAAATCCTGTTAAGGAAGTAAAAACTATGGTGGGGATTGTTACCCACAAACTTCACTATCTACAGATAAGAAGAGCCGGTTAAGGCTTACAAGTTTGGTCATTTCTGATGACCTACCCTGTTAGGAGTATTACAGTAGAGACCTGTTAAGATCTGCTTTGTTTGAAGCTTTCAACAACACTGTTAAGTGTGCACTCTGTTAAGAGATTTACAAAGAACAGTTAAGTCCACCTTCTACAAAAGGATTTTAGATGTGATGCACTTGTTAGAATGCAACTACATAGGTCTTTGATCTGATGGAATATGGAATCTTCAATTGCTTGTTAAAAGATCCTCTAAAGCTCCAAAATACTATTAATCATCCTTCCATGATTGAGTATTACCTTTATCTGCTCGTCGGTAGCCTTTGTGTGTTCTTGATAACTGATGTATTATGTTTCTGATCTTTGCATGAATTCTGCCTTCTGCTCCTTAGATGCTCTTCGTGGCTATCAATTATAAAGAATTCATGTACTCAAAATTGAGTATGAAGATATATTTATACTAGCTTAGGTTCAATTCTTGATTCATGCATTCGCAAGTTAACTCTAGCTTCAAGATATACAACTTGATCTTGATCTATACTTAGATATGCTTTAGATATGTTAGGATGCTTTAAAGCATTTACATAAAGCTTGCATGACCATCTAATATGATTTAAAACAAAATAAAACTATTATAAATAGAATTATATTGCTTTAATCATCGTGTAAAACTCAAATCCACAATTTGTGGGTTCTTGATATGTCTGTCGGTTCTGATGGTCATTTTTCTTGATCACCAGTGTTCCTTCTTGAACTGGTCGTCGGGTGTTCCTTCTTGAATTGGTCATCGGGTTAGTTCTAAAAAATATGTCTCCGGTAATGCTTGTGTTCGCCAGTGATGCTTGTGGTCACCGGTGATGCTTGTCACATTTTATACTTAGCATTTTTCTCAAAATTCTTTGTCCTGCCGGGTATGCTTGCATTTCACCAGTACTGCTTGTGGTTCGCTGGTGATGCTTGCTGTCTGCCGGTAATGCCTGCTGTCTGTGTTTTTTCTCTGAGTATACTAATGACAAAAGAATGTCATCAAACCCTAATTAAGGTTTCCAAATTTTCAACCAATTACATGAGGGAAGAAAATCATGGGCCAATAAGAAAATTACAATGATTTCTCAAACAATGAGAAAATATGACACTTGGCACGCTGTGATTGCTTGTGCTTAAAATTGGAATTTTCTGATTGGAGAAGACATCCAATTTCTACCTCATATTCTTAACTCTTCTCCATATTTTCTCTTGGAATTATTCTCTTTTCCTTGATTCAAAATCTATTGGACTTTCATCTCTCTTGAACTTGATCTTCATCTTGCCTTGAACTTGTCTTCTGATAACTTGGTGTGACGATCCTTCCCACTTGAGATCTTTGAACTTGAGATTGAAGTGCCCACTTGATGATGCGATGATGGAGGAAATGCAAACTATCCTTGCTCTGATCTTCTAAGTTGTTCCAAAGATGAAATTCAATTCTGCCATTTCTCCTTCATATCAATCTTTTGCTTTGGTTTCCCTTCCTTTTGTGAATTCCTCAAGCTTGAACTTGGCACCCTATCCTTGCCAACGTGCAAGAGAAAAAACACATGTCTTACTTCATTTGATTTGATAAAATAATGCCATTAAAACTTGAAAATTTGATTAAGTAAATTGAGTTAAGATTTCCATGTTGAGTTCAATTAACTTGATCACTTAAACCTTAAATTGATTCTGACTTAGATTGTTAATTTTTGCCTTCTAATTGCCTAAGTTATAAATTTTCCATAAAATTTTCATTGATTACCATTAGCATTGATTGTCAAATTGATGTTCATTTACCCTTGCCAAATAGTTATCTTAGCATTTGCATTTGATTGATAACTTAGTTAAACTAGTGTGTGTTACTTAGTTTTATTTTCTATTAAAGATTGAAAGCAACAACACAAGCTAATGCTAGCAAAGAAATAAGAGACAAGGGAAATTCACCACTTGGTTGGTGAACTTCGATGAATGGAGGACCCTCCTCAAAAAAAGGATAATATCAAAATTTCAAATCATTACAATGCTGATCAGGCCCAGATCTGCGTGTAAACAAAGACAAATACCCCCTCATACCCATGGTAAATCACAAAAGTCTTACCTCGCAAGTTGGAAAGAAAGATTGCTTGCAACACTCTAATAAATTTGGAAACACTTTGCGGCACTTAAATGCTAGATTTGTATTTCAAAATGACTAATTAGTGAACTCTAAATTGTGATATAAAATTTAAGCTTTGCAAATTGGGATGGCTTCAAGGAAATTCAATATTTCTTAGGGTCTTGAAAATGAAATGTCAACACCTTGCTTAACTTGGAAAGTTTCTCATCACATTGAATCCCTCAACTTGATGGTGAAAATCATCATTTCCAGACTTAGCTCTGCAATTTAAACATTCAAGTTTGGATGCCCCAGTGTATGTTTTGCATGGAATGAGGGCTTGAAATGATGCTCAATTCTGGTCGCTACCTCCTTCAACTGATTTCTTGGAAATGCAACATAGAAAATTGCCAAGGAAGGGGGCTATTAATTCCCTAGAAGAATCCACTCCAATCTGATAATGGAATTTTAGACCTTAGGGCAAGAAAACCGATGCCAAATGAAGACTTCCTCACCACCTAAAAATTTCTCCTTGCTGAAAACAATTGGCCCTGCAATAAAAAAAAGAGGAAAATCTCTTGTTTATGTTTGAAATGGCTTCCAAAATGGTACTTAAATACCCAAATTGAATGCCCAAATAGGGACGACTTGCTTGGGGAGTTTAAATAATTACAATTAAATCACTACCCTTGGATTAAAACCACATTAAGATCTTAAACTACCTTGCAAATAGGGCCGACTTGGGGATTTAAATTAATTTTCTAACATGTAGGCCCTCTAATAATTTTGAAATTGCCAAGCATGGTGCTTAAAAAAAATTTGCCTCGAGCTTATCACCATGTAGGCTCTAAAATTGCATCGAATTTTACCATGCATGGGGCCCAAAAACTTAAAATTAAAATTACCACTCATGGCCCCATAATTAATTTCTAAAATTAACACAAGAGGCTTAAAATTTGCATCAATTTTATCAAAGGAAAGAGGCTGGGAATTAACTTAGAAATTTTCCAAGCAAGAGGGTCCCATAATTAGTTTCAAAAATTACCAAAGACTTGGGTTTAAAAAACGCTTAGCGTGTGGATTCAAATTGGCACAAAAATCAAAATCCTTGAAGGAGTGAGAACAAGATATAATTAGCAAGTTGAAAATAAATTAAAATGATGTCAAGGTTGGGTTTCCAAGAATAGGTCCTGTTAGAACCACCAAGCAAAGAATCACATTTGATGTAGTATCGCCTTGCCAAGATTAAAAACTTGTAAGAAACACCTTGCCAGAAATTAGAAATTCGTAAGAGGTTGCCTGCTATAAATTAGAAATTTGTAAGAGGTGTCCTGCTAGAAATTAAAACTTGTAAGAGGTGGCCTATCATAAATTAGAAATTGTAAGAGGTGGCCTACTAAAAATTAGAAATTTGTAAGAGGTGGCTGGCCAGAAATCAAAACTTGTAAGAGGTGGCCTGCCAAAAATCAAATCTTGTAAGAGGTGGCCTGCCAAAACTCAAAACTTGTATGAGGTGGCGTGCCATAATTTAAAACTTGTAAGAGGTACCATGCCAAGATTTGATTTTGCACCAAACTCTTTTTCCAAATTTTAAATATGATTTAGATTTTCAATTTTATTTCCAAATTTCCCTTGTAAGATCAAAATAATTAAATTGCCTTAGCCAAAATTGATTTTCTCAAAAATTTTCACCACTCAAGTCATGTCAAAATTTAACACAATGACCATTTCCAAATCAAAATTTTGCACCAAGTTGTTTGCCAGAAATTAAAGGTGAGGTGGTCATGATGTCGAAAAAGTGTAAGGGTGAGCTCACTGAAAATAAAAACTTGTAAGGACTAGCTTGCCAGAAATTTCAAACTTAGGCAAAATTTTCCAAAATTAAATTCCAAATTCTCCACCAAGATCGATTTCTTCACTCAAAGCTCAAATTTACCAAATATTTGCAAGTTAAAATTTCAACTCCCAAAATCATGTCATAGCTATCATGTTGAAAAATGACATAACTACCATGCTAGGAATTACAACTTGTATGAACTACCACACCAAAAACATGAAAATATGCATGGGTGGGCTTTACAAAATTTAAAACTTGCAAGAGCCTGCTAGCTGAAAATACCAAAGTTGGGAGACCAAAATTTCTAACGTAGAAAATCCAATCTTCACATTTAAGCTCAAAATTTCTAGGATTTAGCCATCATCACAAAATCAAACCAATAATCCAAATCTTTAATTTGGATTTGCAAAATTTCCATTCTCAGCAAAATTACCAGTCTTAGCCAAATTATTGATCTTGCAAATCTTTATCGGTTACATTCAAAATCTTCTTCATTTACGTCCAAAAATCTGAAAGTCACCAATTATCTCCAATTTTGAAAAAAAAAAATTGATGTCGGTCTATCATCATTCAAAATCCAGATTTCCATGAAGATACCAACCTCAAGCCAAGGAAGAGGCCACTAAGGGTGGAAGACAACAAAATTTCTCAATCTCATCAACATGATCCAATCCACTTATGGTATTGAAAAACACCGATTGAAGGCAAGACAAACCTCAAATCCTCAAGTTTCAAATCTCTCACTTAGAGGCTTCCAAAAGAGCTACTGCCAAAGACTACTTCTCCTACACTTCTCCTTCTGCTAAAGTGAAAGAGGGGGGGTACCCATTTTCAATGAGGTGATGGTATGAAACCTTACAACATCTAGCATCAACCTAAAGAAATGTTCATGAACATTTCAAGAATGAAACTCATTTGGAACCAAAAATCTTTGATCAATTCCACTTTCACCTATCCAACAACTAGGAGATGCACTCAAAATGGAAGAAAGCATGAATTGAGCTAAGAGCCTTTATCCTCAATTACTAACGTGCGTGTAAGTGTGTTCATTCCCCACTCAAAAAGAACCTTGGAAAGCTTCTTGGATCCATAAGAATTATCTATTTTGATATCCTTACCCCAAAAGCATCCTGGATAAAGCCTCGTTGCTAGTCAGGCATCCATAGCCCTGACGAGATTACCTTTGTGGACCACCACAAGCATGGTTCTACCTTTAGTATTTTGTTTTATAGCACGAGTAGAGATGCCTGCACACCCTGAGCCAATTTTACTTTTTCTTTTCTTATTTTCATCTTTTTATTTTCAATTTTTCATTTTTATCTTTTGATATTTCTTTTCTTTTCACTTTCCTTTTGGATTTTTTGTTTTTCACTTGTTATCAATCCCAAGTGGTAAAGCCTCTGGACGCTAGAGTCGATGGTGAACCATGCCACTCGCAATAAATTGATTATCTTGAAATACTTTTGGCAATGATTCCTTTTGTATTTATTCCATGAGATCCTTAATCACCCCCACAAAGAATATGGTAGTAATGATGTCCTAGAATTCTCTATCAAATTTTTTCTCATACTTGGATTCATCTGTGATATTCTAATTCCTTGTTCAACTCATCCACTTGACTATCTTCCTCTTCAAGGATATTTGAAACTTCTTGTAGCCTATCCCCAAGGACCACCTCTTCTATTATGCATGAAATCTCACCAAAGATTTCCTCTTCTTCCACCTTATGATAATCCATTTGCAGTTCTTTAAGTGTTTCCACATGTTGATATTTTCCTACTATCCTTTCTCTTCCATGGATGAATTCTATTGCCTCTCTGATTTTCTTATCAACTTATTCCTCTTGTGGAGTAATGCACAAAGTTAATCCTCCACTTCATAATCTTGATCATTAATCTCAACCATTATTTTGTGACACAACTCATATTCCTCTTCATCCTTTGGTTCCTAGCTTGAGAAATAGGTATCCTATTCATTCTTTGGTTCCCAACTTGAAAGCTAAAAGAAATCCTTGCCACCTTCGGATACTTCCTCGTACCAACCCATTTGAAATTTCATTAAGTCCATGATGTCTTGACATAATGAGCAAGTAGATTCTGAATGTGAGAGGCTATGCACACTACACTAAGTATTTGCTCCATATCCACTTCTTGGTTTCCTATTGATATCCTCTTTGAACTCAAGGAACTCCAAAAGAAAAGTGAAAAGAACATTTATTAAAATAAAATTTTAATATATTGGTGATAATATTTAAATCAATTTTAATCACAAGGTGATGAATTTATTTAATAAAATTAAATAAATAGTTGAATATAGTTAATTTATAAAAAGTAACTGTATTGTTATCAACAATATTAATTAAATTAATATAGAAGTAGAGAGGGACAATTTAGGGTGTCTACATTTTGCCCCTCTTTTATGCGGTGTCTGAATTGACATCACGCCAAAGAATAGAAAAGAGGAAGATGCCCCAATCATGGAAGGATGAAAAAGGATGACGAGGAGGCATATATGGAAGGATGATGCCCCCTTGAGAGGAAATGCTTGTTTGGAGAACATGAATGTTCTCTCAAAATGAGTATGAGAAGAATACAAATAAGGGAGAGGTGGAGGGTATGAAAATAGACCTCACTGTGTAAAATGCAATCTATCTAAAATACAATGCAAAAGAGTTGTGTAAACGTTGGGGAGCACAACCTGGATTTTGATATGGTACTTGACGACATGCACCAAGATGACAAGTTACCAAGTAGGTGATAAAAATGATCATGATAAAAAGGATCAAGTACAAAAATACTAACACATACAAGCAACAAGAAAGTATGCACAACAAACCAAAAGAAAACCAACATGTTGCCCCTAGGCAGCTGAAAACCAATTAATTGACTGATGATTGATTGAGGATGATAAAGTTAACGATAAGAACAATGCACATCAAAGGATTGGTAATGATACATCCCATGATGATGATTGGAAAAAACAAATTGACCAATCGATTACCAACTGATTCAGATTAACATGATGGTATGATTAAAGATTGATATGCTAGATTATAGAGTTGGAGTGTATGGATTAGGATTAATCACACTTGATTGGATTATTGCATTTTAAAAAAGTTTTTGATTTTTTAATGTGTGATGATAATTTTTAAAAGTATTATTATTTTTTAGATTTTGAGGAATTTTTTATTTTTTTGGATTTTTAGATATTTTATGAATTTTTTTTTTGAGAGGAAAAAATAGGGGGCAAGTCCGAGCCACCCATCTATTAATGGGAAACCTCGCCTGTGTGCAGGGGCAGGTGTAGCCACCCATCTATTGACGGGCGACTACATCCTTCGTAGGGCTAGCTCCGCCCCCATGCAAGGGCGGGCACAACCGCTTGTCCGTAGACGAGCGGCTCCGCCGCTGTGAAAGGGTGAGTGCAGTTGCCCATCAATAGATGGGTGGCTCCGCCCCTGTGTAGGGGTGGGCAAAGATGCCTTTTACCCTAAAACCTAAACCCTAACAAATGCAATTGCTCATTCGTAAATGGACGACTCCACCCCCGCGCAAGGGTGGGCGTAGTCAGCCGTCAATAGACGGGCGACTCTACCCCCACGCAAGGGCGGGAAAAGCCGCCCGTCCATCGACAAGTGACAAAACCGATGAAGGGAGAATGTGAGAATTTTTTTTTTAAAATATTTTTATATGTTTTATGATTTTTTCAAAATTATTTTTGGATTTTTTATATTTTTTGAACATTTTATGATTTTTTAGATTTTTTTAAAAAATAGGTTGACAAAGAACTCTGACTCTGAATTGACAAGCATTGCAGGCTCATACACATCTGAAAAAAAAATTCTTCCTCTTAATGCCAAATCCACCCTAAAAAGAAAAATCAAATAATTCATCTCCTCATGATCTGTGGTACCATGTATCCTACACTACCCTGGTGCTGCATGCTGAGATAATCCAAGTGGGTGCAGTCGTTTGCTCAAGCTAAACCAAATTGGAAGAACATCCATCTGCCTATCCATATTGAGAAACCTTTCCTCTTGGATTTTCTATTTTTCACTTGTTTTGAATTTTTCACTTTTGAAGAGATCTTCTATCTCAAATACAACTTGAAAGCTCACCCTTGTTGAAAATTCTACGAATGAACTTTGTCATGCCCTCCTTCTAGCGCCAATTTTTGTTGATGTGAGTTTTGTTCCACTACAACATGCATAATCAAACACTTAGTATTCCAAGATGAAATACCCAATACTCAATTCTCTCTTGATATAAGGTCATATCTCATGCTAAGCTTGCAATGTAAGATCATGAAATGACTTCAAGGTTCCTTTAATTGTGGATACTCACTTAGTGAAATAATGTGATTTTCTAGTGATCACTTAGGGGGACTTATGCTATTCATTCAATGGATATAAACTTACTTGCACTTCTAAAGATTTGGATTCAAAATGTGCAATGAAAATATAGTTTTGCTTTTCCAAATCATCAACTTAAGCTTAAGCTTAACTTCTACTCCTACTTCTAACTAGGAATGCAAGGAATCATGGCCAACTTGGACTCTACCAAGTGAAATCTTATCAGTGAGCTAAACTTCACCTAGTGAAATCTTCTAAGGATCTCAAATGGTTTTCATATCATCACCTTCTACTTAATCCAACTTGGAAGTACAAACCAAGGATCCAATCCTAATTGAGCTTAATTCAATGAATAGCTTACCACACAAGGCTTCCTCACAATTAGCAAGGAGGCTAGTGGCCTAGTATAGTTGACTCAAACAAGAAAACATCCACAATTGCTTTCATCCAACTAAGCTAATTCTAACAACATGAAATGAAATTGTATGCAATGAAAATACTTGGAGCTGCACAATAAATCAAAACATGCAAAGACAAGAAATACAAAGGAATCAAAGCATGCAAAGAACTTGAAATACAACTAAATTTTCACTACAACCTCCGATGAGCTAAAACAAGTGCACCCAAGACTTGTTTGGTTTTGTCTTAGAGATTTTGTGGGTGTGCTCTTTGAACACAGTGCAATAAGATCCCAGTATGATAAATGTAAAAGGATGAAGATTTGAGCACAAGTATGTGAAACTTGCCCCAAATCTCTCAAATGATGAATGCAAATGCAAAACCTACTCTAAGAATGCAAATGCAAGAGATTAACAACTAGAATAAAATGAGATTAATCTAAAGATGAGAATACAATATTCAACACTAAACTATGAAAGTGAATCTAAGCTACCATGGAAGAAATGAAATCTAAACTAAGATGAAATGCAACAACTACGAAGAACCAAATTGCTAAGGATACTAAAGTGCTCAAGTGCTCAAGTGTGGAAGAATGCTCAATTCACTAACTAGTTACTAGTTTACTCTCACTAACTAGTTGCAAAATGAGGAGTGAGGCCTCCTTTTATGGATTTACTTATGAAAATGGAGGGCTAGGATTAAGAGGTGGAAAATGAGTGGTTGAGATTAAATGTTAGGTAGGGTTTTGGTGGGAGTGAAGGAGATTAAGAGGCAAAATGGATGAGTGACTAGGATTAAGTGGTTAAAGGGAGTAGTTGAATTTTCAAGTGGAGGGAATAATAATTTAAAAATGTCACATGTGTGTGCAAGTGATTAAGGATAACATGGTTTTAATTACCTTTTAAGTGTAATTAGAGTGAATTCAGCTAAAAGCAAGGAGAAGTGAGATTTAAAGAAGACTTTTAGAGGAAATGGAGGTATTAAATAAATAAAATTTATTTAAAAAGAGATATGGAGGAAACATATATTAAAATAAAATTTTAATATATTAGCGATAATATTTAAATCAATTTTAAATACAAGGTGATGAATTTATTTAATTAAATTAAAAAAATAGTTGAATATAACAAATATAGTTAATTTATAAAAATTAACTATATTGTTATCGACAATATTAATTAAATTAATATAGAAGTGAAGATGGACAATTTAGGATGTTTACAGAAATCTACTCCAAGTAAAATATTTAAGAAACCATGCAACACTTCAAAGCAATATTAAATAATTCACCATGATGAAGCAATAATGAATTATCCATTACTTCAATAGCATCATAAAAACAATTTGATCAAGTCTCTCCCTTGGATTTCGTACTCTAATCTAACTTATCTCCTACTCTTGTCTCCTAATCTTATCAACCTCTTTCTAACCCCTTACAAATGAGAAGGCCTTAGGCTTTTACAAATGTCCAATTACAACAAAGGGCCAAGATTCATTTGAAATCAAGGGCCAAGATTCATCCCTATAATCCTTAATTAGGGTTGCCAAAATTTTAACCAATTACATGAGGGCACCAAATCACGAGCCAATAAGAAAATTACAATGATTTATCAACCAATGAGAAAATATAACACTTGGCACACTGTGATTTCTTGTGCTTAAAATTAGAATTTTCTGATTGGAGAAGACATCCGATTGCTACCTCATCTTGTTTACTCTTCTCTATCGACTTTTCTCTTGGAAGTCTTCTCTTTTCCATGATTTGAACTTGATTGAACTTTCATCTCTCTTGAACTTGATCTTCATCTTTCCTTGAACTTACCTTCTGATAACTTGGTGTGAACTTCCTTTCCACCCGAGATCTTTGAGCTCGTGCTTGAAGTGCCTACTTGCTGGCATGATGATGGAGGATATGCATACCATCCTTGCTCTAATCTTCAAAGTTGTTCCAAGGATGAAATTCAATTCTTCCCTTTCTCCTTCATATCCATATTTTTCTTTGGTTGCCCTTCCTTTCGTGAATTTCTTGAACTTGACACCCTATCCTTGCAAACCTCCAAGAGCAAAAACACATGTCTTAGTTCATTTGATTCGTTAAAATAATGCCATTAAAAATTGAAAATTTGATTAAGTCAATTGAGTTAAGATTTCTATGTTGTTGATTTCAATTAACTTGATCACTTAAACCTTAAATTGATTCTAACTTAGATTGTATATTTTAGCCTTCAAATTACCTAAGTTAGAAATTTGCCATTAATTGTTCATTGATTACCATTAGCATTGATTATCGAATTGATGTTCATTTACCCTTGCCAGCTAGTTAGCTTAAAATTTGAATTTGATTGTTAACTTAGTTGAACTAGTGTGTGTTACTTAGTTTGATTTTCCATTAAAGATTGAAAGCAACAAAACAAGCTAAATCTAGGAAAGCAACAAGAGACAAGGGAAGTTCACCACTTCATTGGTGAACTTTGATCAATGGAGGACCCTCCTCAAAAAAGGCTAATATAAAATCCTTACAATAATTATCATGCCCAGATCTGCGTGTAAACAAAGGCAAATACCCCCTCATACCCATGGAAAAATCACCAAAATCTTACCTTGCAAGTTGGAAAGAAAGATTACTTGTAGAACTTTAATCGATTTGGCAACGCTTTGTGGCACTTAAATACCTAGATTTTGTTGGAAATAATGGAATGGTGTATTGAGAGGGGAGGGGTGAATCAGTACCCTCAAATTTTTTATCAATTAACCTTTATCCTTTTAGTAATCAATACATTGTATTACCATTCATATCTGTTATTCTATCTTTGTGTATGTAACATCAATTCATAAATCAACAAGCATGTAAAGAATTCATAGAAACATTTATGAAATGTATAGACACATGACACAAGATTTAGTAACACATAAAACCCCTGTTAGAAGGTAAAAACTGCGGTGGGGATTAAACCCACAAAGCTTCACTATTTGCAGAATGGAAGGGGCCGACTACGGCTTATGATTTGATCAATTCTGATGATCTACCATGTTAGGAGTATTATGTGGAGACAGGTTAAGGTATACTCTATTAAGAGCTTTAGAAACACTATTTAGTGTGCACTCGGTTAAGATATTTACAAAGGATTGTTAAATCCACCTTTCTTGAAAGGATTTCTTCTATTTGCTACACTTGTTAGAATGTAGAAAAAAATATTCAATCACCCGAGTGTATGCAATATATCATTGCTTATTACAAATCCATTAAATATTATAATTATAATGTATCACCTAATGTGATTGATCAATACCTCTGTTGCTCAGTAACCTTGAATCTGGTTCTTGATAACCTAATTCATCTTTTGCTGTTCTTTCTTGAAAATCTTAGTCTGATCCATAGATGTGCTCCTTGGATACTATCATCCACACATCATGTATGAAATGAATGATTACACATCTATTTATACAATAGATTGACCTATTTTAGTTTCACGTATTACAAAGATAACTCTATGATCGAAGGTTTACAACTTGACCTTGATATCCTAGTTTGCATGTTTTCAATCAGTTAGACTGATTAAAATAATTAGAATTATAATGCTTGTCCCTCAAGAAATGGTTTTAAATAAAATCAAAATGCTAAATATAAAACATAAGTGTTTTATCTGACGTGGAAGTCAGATCCACATTTCTCAGGATTTAAATGACTTTTGGTGTATGATGCTCGGGTTTCTCTGTTGTCAGTCTGTCGATGTTCCTTCATGTGAACTGTCTATTGGGTTGCCTTGATCTGTCAGGTTCCTCTGGTTTTCTGCTATGTCAGTTTTAACCTCAACATTTTCGGGTTGAACTATGCAAACTGTGTTAGGTAGTTCTTGTGATCTGTCTTGTCGGGTTTCTTTGAACTTAATACTTTCGATGACCTTTGTTATCTTTTAGTTTGTACTGAAAGTCTGTCTTTCGGTGATGGTCAAAAATCTGTTTTCCCTTTGCATACTAATGGAAAAAATAATGTCTTCAATCTCCCCCTTTGACATTAGTATCAAAAACTGATATGTGCAAAATACTAAACTGTGTAGTATGTACACCATGTGTTTTACCTTGTCATTTATGACCCCCCTATGTATATGCCAGTATAGTATATGTATATTCATGTACACTTGCCTTTATACTATACTCCCTTTTCACCTTATCTTCATATCATATCATTCTTCCCCTTTTTACTACTATACATATCATTTTCCCCCTTTTTTGATAGTAAGGGAAAAGGTGTATACTTACAACTTATCAAAAATATGGGAATAAGAATTCTTCATGTCTTCCATCAGTTTCTCCCATTTCTCCTTTAGGTGTTCAAGAGCCATTTGCTCCAGTGTGATTCAGGAATTCATATCATAGATGTTGTCTTCTACAGACATCTCTAGGGTGGCAATTAACTATCTTGTCGAAGTCATGTGCTGTTGCAGAAGTGTAAGATGTGGTAGCATTAGAGCCTGTAGCTTGGTAACCTCATCTCTAAACTTGGTTTTTGCCTCTAGAACTTCTTGTCTCAACCTTCTAGATTTCATAATCTTTTCTAAATACATCTTGATTGCATTGTCTTCTGTGGTTAGACTTTTTGCACTTATATTTAGATTAGAATCTATTTGTGCAACCATATCATTACATTCCTTAGTGATTTTCTCTAAAGTGCACAACTTTTGTATTAAGGCAATAGCTTCAGAAATTATTGGATCTAATTCATTTGCAAGTTTTGAGAGCTTTACCTTGTTCACTTCCACTTCTTGGCTGATCTTTTCTGTCAATTTGTATTTATATTTTTGTTCTACTCATTCTTCAATGGCTTTTTATGCATCCACATTTTGAGATGTGATGGCCTCGGTTAGAATGACAAGTTGATCAAGGATGGGGCCATTTTGATCAACATCTATGTCAGGAACTATTTATGTCAATATATCCCTTGTAGTTTCTAACACTAGGGATTCCTTGTGATCTTTCCTTAGCTTTTCTTGCATAGCTTTCCTTTGACATATTTTTCCATACATTTTGAGAGATTCAAAATCCAATGTAGAAGGGTCACATTTCAGTATCTCAATAATTTCATCAAGTGTTACTTGCAACTTGTTCTTCTTTGAATTATTAATCTTCTTGGATGCTGAGTGGGAAGCACTTGAATGTACCACCAAAGCAAGATCCTTTTCTTTTTTAGATGTGCTAGATGAAGGCTTTTGTGGTGTTGTGTCTTTTGCTTGCTGCTTGGTATCTGCCTATCATTTGGTAGTGGACGTCTCCACATCAACCTTTGGTTTATCTACAACATCTCCTTCTATATTCTTAGGAGTATCATCTTATTTATTCTCTTCTTCACCTTTTTCTTTCTGCCCTTCATCTGTGTCTTTTTGTGCTCTATCTATGACAGTTTGATCATCAGTTGTATCTTTTTGTTCATCATTACCCTTATATTTGGGTATGCTTGCATCAGGCTCTGGTGAGTTTTACTTTTGTGAGATTATGTTAATATCTTGTATTAACAGTGGCATTTGGCCTGGTATATTCTCCTATGCATCATTTGTAGTTGTGTCCTTTTTGTCAGTTTGGGATGGGAAAACAATGACATCTTCATCTTTTTGTATCTCATCTGCAGGATCTCCTGTAGTAATATCAATGAGAGTATTATCGGGCCATGTTTCATCTGTAGTGTCCATATCCTTGTTAGCTTTTGTGTTCAAATCTTGTTCATTAACATTCTCATCATCAGTTATAGTAATGTGCTTTGGGCTTGGTTTAGCTAGATCTTTAGCATTGTGTGGCTTGTCGGTAAGAGCTTCTTGTGGCTCGAGACTTGAATCCATCCTTTTGGTACTTTCTTTAGCTCTCTTGATCATGTCATTATGCTGTTGCTGAATTATAACTTCATGCTTTAGTTTTTCATTTTCTTCTCTTAGCTCACCGATAGCTTCAATTCTTTCAATGAGTTATGTGTTCATTCAGTTTGCCTCCTGAATCATAAGAATAATTTGATTGGTGATCTCATGATGATGTTCTGTAAGTCTTTGTATTTATGACTTTCTCTTGTAACTTTTCAGTAATCTTCCTTCTATCATCAATGGCTAGTGTTCTTTCCTTTTCAGCTTGTCTAGCATTGTTCATGACATCATACATTCTTACCATTTGTGTCTCTTGATCGATTTGCAGAGATTTCACTTGTCTATCCAGATGTTGATTGATTTCATCCAGACTTGTGATGCTTTCTTTTGATGTGTCTGATGCTTTGCTAGTTGCAGATCCCAAAGACTCAAATAGATCAGATATCTCTTCGTCATGATAGTCTATTTCATTATAGCGAGATGACATAATGTTTCTTTCATCCAACAAATGTCTCATCTTGATTCTAGCTTCTTTATATTGTTCACAAAAGATCTGTATCTCTAATTTCTGATTCTCAATATTCTTGTCTAGGTTGTACCTTTCCATTGTATGATCTTTTCTCTTAAGTATTTAAACTTTTCAATTAAGAGACCAAGCTCTGATACCAATTATTGGAAATAATGGAATGATGTACTCAGAGGGGAGGGGTGAATCAGTACCCTCAAAATTTTTATCCATTTACCTTTATCCTTTTAGTAATCAATACATCGTATTACCATTCATATCCGCTATTCTATCTTTGTGTATGTAACATCAATTCATAAATCAATAAGCATGTAAAGCATTCATAAAAATATTTATGAAATGTATAGACACATGACACAAGATTTGGTAATGCAAAAAACCCATGTTAGAAGGTAAAAAATACGGTGGGGAGTAAACCCACAAAGCTTCACTATCTACAAAATGGAAGGGGCCGATTAAGGCTTACAATTCGATCACTTCTAATGATCTACCCTGTTAGGATTATTATGTGGAGACTAGTTAAGGTCTACTCTGTTAAGAGTTTTAGTAACACTGTTTAGTGTGCACTCAGTTAAGAGATTTATAAAGGATTATTAAATCCACCTTTCTTGAAAGGATTTCTTCTATTTGCTACACTTGTTAGAATGTAGACAAAAATATTCAGTGACCTGAGTGTATGAAATCTACCATTACTGATTACAGATCCATTAAAGATTACAAGTATAATGTATTACCTAATGTGATTGATCAATACCTTTGATGCTCAGTAGCCTTGAATCAGGTTCTTGATAACCTAATTCATCTTTTGTTGTTCTTGCTTGAAACTCTTAGTTTGATCCATTGATGTGCTCCTTGGCTACTATCATCCTCACATCGTGTATGAAATGAATGATTACACATCTATTTATACAATAGATTGACCTATTTTAGTTTCACTTATTAATAAGATAACTCTACGATCGAAGGTTTACAACTTGACCTTGATCTCCTAGTTTGCATGTTTTCAATTAGTTAGAATGATTAAAACAATTATAACTACAATGCTTGTCCCTCAAGAAATGGTTTTAAATCAAATCAAAATGCTAAATATAAAACATAAGCATTTTATCTGACGTGGAAGTCAGATCCACATTTCTTAGGATTTAACAGACTTTCAGTGTTTGATCCTCGGGTTGCTTTGTTGTTAGTCTATCGGTGTTCCTTCATGTGAACTATCTATCGAGTTCCCTTGCTCTGTCGGTTTGCACCTCAACATTTTTGGGTTGAACTATGCAAATTGTGTTGTGTTACTCTTGTGATCTGTCTTGTCGGGTTTCTTTGAACTTAATACTTTCGGTGACCTTTGTTATCTGCACTTTTGGTTTGTACTGAAAGTTTGTCTTTCGGTGATGGTCCAAAAAATGTTTTCCCTTTGCATACTAATGGAAAAAATAATGTCTTCAGATTTATCTTTCAAAATGACTAATTTGCCAACTCTGAATTCTGGTCAGAAACTTAAGATTTGCAAATTCGGATGCCTTTAAGGAAATTTGATCTTGCTTAGGGTCATGAAAATGAAATGTCAACACCTTGCTTGTCTTGGAAAGTTGCTCATCACATTGAATTCCTTAACTTGACAGTGAAAATCATATTTCCAGACTCATATCTGCAATTAAAATATTCAAATTAGGATGCCCTAGTGTACGATTTTTATGGAATGAGGGCTTGGAATGACATTCAATTCTGGTTGCTACCTCCTTCTATTGATTTATTGCAAATGAACATGGAAAATTGCCAAGGAAGAGAGATGGAAATTCCCTAGAAGAATTTGCTCTAGATTGATAATGGAATTTCAGATTGTAGGGCAAAAAATTGATTCCAAATGAAGACTTCCTCACCACCTAAAAATCGCTCCTTGCTAGAAAAATCGACCCTGCGAATAAAAATAGAGGAAAAGCTCTTGTTTGCATTTGAAATGACTTCCAAAATGCCACTTAAATACCCAACTTGAATTCCCAAAGAGGGACGAATTGCTTGGGGAGTTTAAATAATTACAATTAAATCACTACCCTTGGAATAAAATCACATTAAGATCTTCAGCCACCTTGCAAATAGAGACGACTTGGGGGATTTAAATTAATTTTCCAACATGTAGGCCCTCTAATAAATTTGAAATTGCCAAGCATGGTGCTTAGAAAAATTTGCCTTGAGTTTATCACCATGTAGGCTCTAAAATTGCATCTAATTTTACCAAGCATGGGGCCCAAAAATTTAAAATTGAAATCACCACTCATGGCCCCATAATTAATTTCAAAAATTAACATAGTAGGCTTAAAATTTGCATCAATTTTATCAAAGGAAAGAGGCTAGGAATTAACTTAGAAACTCACCAAGCAAGAGGGCCCCATAATTAATTTCAAAAATTACCAAAGGCTTGGGTTTAAAAAATACTTAGCTTGTGGATTCAAATTGGCACAAAAATCAAAATCCTTAAAGGAGTGAGAACAAGTTATAATTAGCAAGTTGAAAATAAAATAAAATGATGTCAAGGTTGGGTTGCGAAGAATAGGTCCTATCAAAACCACCAAGCCAAAAATTACATTTGATGTAGTATCACCTTTCTAAGATTAAAAACTTATATCAATCACCTTGCTAGAAATTAGAAATTTGTAAGAGGTGACCTTCCATAAATTAGAAATTTGTAATAGGTGGCCTGCCAGAAATTAAAACTTATAAGAGGTGGCTTGCCATAAATTGGAAATTGTAAGAGGTGGCCTGCTAGAAATTAGAAATTGTAAGAGGTGGCCTGCCAGAAATTAGAAATTTGTAAGAGGTGGCCCTCCAGAAATCAAAACTTGTAAGAGGTGGCCTGCTAGAAATCAAAACTTGTAAGAGGTACCATGCCAAGATTTGATTTTGCACCAAACTCTTTGTCCAAATTTCAAATACAATTTTATTTCCAAATTTACCTTGTAAGATCAAAATAACTAAATTTCCTTAGCCAAAATCGATCTTCTCAAAAATTTTCACCACTCAAGCCATGTTAGAATTTAACACAATCACCATATCCAAATCAAAATTTTGCACCTAGTTTAGTGCCAGAAATTAAAGGTGAGGTGGTCATCATGTCGAAAAAGTGTAAGGGTGGGCTCACTGAAAATAAAAACTTGTAAGGACTAGCTCGCCATAAATTCCAAACTTAGTTAAAATTTTCCAAAATTAAATTCCAAATTCTCCGCCAAGATTGATTTCTTCACTCAAAGCTCAAATTTACCAAATATTTGCAAGTTAAAATTTCAACTCCGAAAATCATGTCATAGCTATCATGTCAAAAAAATGACATAACCACCATGCCATGAATTGCAACTTGTATGAATTGCCACACCAGAAACATGAATATCTGCATGGGTGGCCTTGTCGAAATTTAAAACTTGCAAGAGCTTGCTAGCCAAAAATACTAAAGCTGGGAGACCAAATTTTTGAATTTAGAAAATCCAATCTTCACATTTAAGCTCAAAATTTCCAGGATTTAGCCATCATCACAAAACCAAACCAATAATCCAAATCTTTTAATTTGGATTTGCAAAATTTCCATTCTTAGAAAAGTTACTAGACTTAGCCAAAATATTGATCTTGCAAATCATTATCGTTTACATTCAAAATCTCCATCATTTATGTCCAAAAATTTGAAAGTCGACAATTATCTAAAATTTTGAGAAAAACCAAAATCAAAGTTGATCTATCATCATTCAAAATCTAGATTTCCATCAAAATACTAACCTCAAGCCAAGGAAGAGGCCACTAAGGGCAGAAGACAACAAAATTTCTCAATCTCATCAAAATGATCCAAATCCACCTATGGTGTTGTAAAACACCGATGTAAGGAAAAACAAACCTCAAATCGCCAAGCTTTAAATCTCTCACTTAGAGGCTTGAAAAAGAGATACATTTCCAAATACTACCACTCCTACTGCTAAATTGAAAGAGGGGGGTCCCCATTTTCAATGGGGCAATGGTGTGAAAACTTCACAACATCTAGCATCAACCCAAAGAAATGTTCCTAAAATTTCAAGGATAAAACTCGTTTGCGACCAAGATTCTTTGATCAATTCCAATTCCATCTATCCAACAACTAGGAGATGCAATAAAAATGGAAGAAACCATGAATTGAGCTAAGATCCTTCATCCTTGATTACCAACGTGTGTGCAAGTGTATTCATTCCGCGCTCAACAAGAACCTTGGAAAGCTTCTTGGATCCATCAAACT
The DNA here is from genome assembly GCA_018584345.1 of Thuja plicata. Taxonomy (NCBI): domain Eukaryota; kingdom Viridiplantae; phylum Streptophyta; class Pinopsida; order Cupressales; family Cupressaceae; genus Thuja; species Thuja plicata. Next base: position 179,317 of record MU228090.1, on the reverse strand, counting down.
TAGCTATTTCGATATCCTTATCCCAAAATAATCTCGGATAGAGCCTCGCTTCCAGTCAGGCGTCCATAGCCTCGATGAGCTTATCACTGTGGCCTACCATAAGCTCAGTTCTACTTTTAGTGTTTTCTTTTATAGCATCAGTAATAATGCTTGCACACCCTGAGCTAATTTTTCTTTTTCTTTTCATATTTTCATGTTTTGATTTTCAATTTTGCATTTTTATCTTTTGATATTTGTTTTCTTTTCACTTTTCCATCTTCTTTTTGGGTTGCAGGCAATGAAGCCTACAGATGGTTTGGAAGACCACAGTGGTGCTGGAGCAGGTGTATGATTTTCACTAAATCCAACTTCACTTTGACACTACCAAATAAATTAGAGAAATTAAGCGTGAGTAAAATGTTGCAGTCAAAAGACTCAAATACTCAAAATACAACCATGAACCAATCCAAATTTATGACTAATCCTTTTCGCAGGATAAATCTATTAGGAATCCAATCTCAAATTCACAGGAACCCCACAAAGAAATACCCAAGAAATAAACTTGAGAAAAACTACTGGGAGAACTCTAGAGTGTTTTGTTTGATCATCGCCTTTCTCATAAATTTGGATCCCTCTAAACTAAACTAACCAAAGAAACCACCTATACTAAATAAGACTACTTGGGTCAAACAAATCAAGGAAAACCTACAAACTGACCCTCTAAGGAAAACTAAACCACTAACCAACTAAGCCACCTTGTGATAATCCATTTGTAGTTCTTTAAGTGTTTCCAAATGTTGATCTTTTCCTACTATCCTTTGTCTTCCTTGGATGAATTCTATTGCCTCTCTGATTTTCTTATCAACTTCTTTCTCTTGTGGAGTAATGCATGAAAGTTGATCCTCCACTTCGTTATCTTAATTATTAATTTTAAGCATCCTTTCATGATGAAACTAATATTCCTCTTCATACTTTGGTTCCAACTTGAGTGATAGGTTTCCTCTTCATTCTTTAGTTCCCAACTTGAAAACTGAAAGAAATCCTTGCCACCTCCTGATACTTCCTCGTACCAACTCATTTGAAATTTGATTAAGTCCATGGTGTCTTGAAATAATGGGCAAGTATATTCTCAATGTGAGAGGCTATGCACACTGCACCAAGTATTTCCTCCATATCCACTTCTTGGTTTTCTATTGATATCCTCTTTGAAATCAAGGAACTATGACTCTGAATTGACAAGCATTGTAGGCTCATACACCTTTGAAAAATAAATTCTTCCTCTTGATGCCAAATCCACCCTAAAAGAAAAATCAAACAATGTGTCTCCTCATGATTTGTGGTACCATGTATCCTACACTTCCCTGATGCTACAAGATGAGATAATCCAAGTGGGTGCATTGGTTTGTTCAAGCCAAGCCAAATTAGAAGAACATCCACCTTGTTATTAGCTAATGAATATCTAATGGAGATGATGAAGACCGAGTGATATTGAGTATCATGATTTTAGAAATGGTTAGATCAGTTATATTTGTTTTTTCATTGATGTCAAGCAATTGTTTAATTGATTTTTATTATGTTACCATATCTTAAGAGAAGTTAAATGGGTAACAAATATAGATCATATAATGATGATATAGTTTCTTTCTACTATATATTTGATGTTATAAAATTGCTACAATTGATTGATCAAATTGGAAACTAAAAAGAATTAAAGTTATGACTGAAAGAGTTACTTTACCGAGCTAGACAAAGTCAGTTGGTAGAATTTTATGTGAGTTGGTCACAAGTTACTAAACACCAAGTGAAAGACAAGCACCAAACACCAAAGATGAGTTAGAGATTAAGAAGTGAATGAAGTCAGTTACCAATTTGCAAAGAAATTTTTACCAAGTACATGATTTTGATTATAAATGATGATAAGATTGAATTTGATGCAAAGCGATGATGAGCTGGATGAGGAAATGAATTAAATGATTATTGTTATAAGATCTACGAATGGGAAAATTCAATGAGAAGATCAAGAGGTTAAACTAAATTGTGAAGAGTTCCAAGAAAAGTACAAGTTCTGAGGTAAAAGTGAGATGATTTACCGAGTTGTGAATTATGAAGAAGATGATCGAATGACTGAGTGCAAATGAAGGAAAATCAAATTAAAGAGATTACGAGGCAAAAGTATGTCTATATAAAAAATGAGAAATACATAGAGAATATAGAGGCTGGCGAATTGAACAAAGAAGAAGAAGCTAAAGAACAACATTTACCAAGCAGAACAAAGAAATAGAGATTGAAGAATCTCCAGTCTGAGAAAGAGATCAATAGAGTATGTGATGCCAGTATTCAATTGAGCATAAAGGATATGAAACAAGCAAAGGTAGTTTCTATATTTATAGATCAAATTTTACTGTTGCTTATTAATATGTGTAATAGAGAAATATCTTAACTGAGTGGATTTAATAGTCCTATTTGTAAAACCTAGACTTAGGTGACATTCCAAAAGAGTGTTTAAAGACCTCTAACAAGGACACTCGTAACAAGGTGAAGATATTAATAGATTTGAGGTAAATCCCCTAACAGAGTCACATTTAGAAAATGTGTTTGTAATCTTTAACAAGATAAGTTCTTAACCGAGCGTACTTCAAAAGGGTAAATTTTTATTGTGGGTCACAATTCCCACATAGATTTTTTCCAAATTGGGTTTCCTCATTAAATCTGGTGTCAACCTAGTTAAATCTAGAGTTATATTAGTTAATCTGATGTTGCTAAGTTTTAATGATTGATTTACATATATGAGATGTATTACTGTTTGAGTTATTAAGTTTATTGGTGATTTGGTTGAATACTGTATTTAGTATTACCAAGTGACACAAAGAGTCTAGTTTTAAGTGTTTAAGTTTTGATTTGTCTAATTCACCCCACTCTCAGTGGACCAACAATTGGTATCAAAGATAAGCTACTCTAAAGTGATAAGTTTAAAAGGACTCGAGTTAAGATCTAAAGATGTATAAGACGGAAGCACCAAAGATGAATATGGATCATTTCTCTACATGGATGAGTAGGATGAGGTTGCATGTGTCTAGAGTAGGAGAATATGGACTTCACTTTATTGATAATGAATATGTAGCACCAACTATTGCACCTTTGACAATCAGTGAGCATAGACAAAAATAAGAAGGCACACAAGTTATGATTGAGATTGCTTTTACACTTTCCGACCAAGAATATGATGAACTTTATGGTTGCACTACTTTGAAACAAATGTGGGATAAGTTTATTTTGACCTATGGTGGATATCAACATGTTCAAAAGGATAAAGCAGAAAGTTTGATAGGTAAATTTGCCTCTATGAGGATGAAGGAAGGAGAGAACATAATTCACTACAGTACAAGACTTAAGGAGATTGTTAATTCTATCATAGGAGCTTGTGGGATCATAACAGAAGATGATGTTATAAGAAAGATGTTGAGAACCCTGCTACCAAGTTATGCTACTCGTGTTTCCACTATACAAGAGCTAAGATCTATATCCAAGATGAATGTTTCACTGGATTCTATTATTGGTAAGTTAACTGCATTTGAGCTAAATGATTTTGACAATATTTTGGATGCTACTTCTAAGATTGAATCTGCATTTAAGTCTACTTTTAAATATTGGAAAAGCTAGGGAAGTTGTTGCTAGAGATGGATATTTGAGAAGTGCTAGTGAGAAATTTTATAGTTGCACTGAAGGACTTGAAGAGTTATTTACTGAATGTGATGAGAATGAAAGAGAATTTGAAGATTTTTTGGCTAGAAGGCTACAAAGAGGCAAAGGAAAATATCGAGGGTAGTTCCCCAAGAAATGTTTTAATTGTGATAAAATTGGTCACTTTACATCTAACTGTCCAGAGAAAGATAAGGAGGAAAAGAAAGATAATAGAGATAAAGACAAAAGAGAAAAAAGATTCAGGAGATACAAAGACTACAAAAAAAAAGGTATGAAATCTTGTCATATTTCTAATGAAAAACTAAGTGATGATGGAAAAGAAGTTGTTTATGTTGCTATAAAAGATGATTCTGATGAAGAAGAAACTAGAGCCCTAATATCACAAGTAAGAATGAAACATGGATTATAGATAGTGGTTATTCACACACATGACTAGTGACACACTTATGTTTATTTCCTTGTAAAATCATGCTAGAGGTTATGTTAGATTTGGTAATAATGCTCGATATCCTATGAAAGGAAAAGGTTCTATAATTATAGTGAATAACACAAGGTGTGATGATGTTTATTGGGTTGAAGGATTAAAGTATAATCTGTTGCATGTTGCACAACTAAACAATACAGGTCACCGACTAAAATTTCAATATTGAAAGGTGAAAGTATTTGATGAGAAGGATAGTCTGATTGCTACTGGAGAACAATCTAAAAGTAATTTATTTTATCTTGATACTTCTATGAAGAGTTACTTGTTTTCTAAAGTTGAAGATGTTTGGTTATGGCACAAAAGGCTTTGTCATGTTAATTTTGACAACTTAATCAAAGTGAGTAAGAAGAGTAGAGTAAGAGGACTATGGAGATTAGAAAAACTAGAAAATGCTATGTGTAGAGAATGTTAGATGGGCAAGATGACTAAATCTAGTTTTTAAAGGAAGAATTATGTTACACTAGGAATTTTTGATTTAGTACATACTGATTTATATGGACCCATGAGAAATCAAAGTTATTATGAAGATAAATATTTTATTTTATTTATGGATGATTATTCTAGAATGATTTCTGCAATATTTTTAAAAGAAAGATATGATCCATTTCAAATGTTTAAGTGGTATAAGGCCTGACTTGAGAAAGAAACTAGAAGACAGTTGAAATATCTAAGATCCGACAAAGGAGGTGAGTTTACTTCTGATGAGTTTGCATTGTTTTAAAATGAGAATGAAATTAAGAGACAGTTGTCACCACCAGGGACACCACAACAAAATGATATTACTGAAAGAATAAACATATATATTATTGATTGTGCTAGGACACTGATGAATGAAAAAGGAGTTTCACAGAACTTTTGGAGAGAAGCTGTGAGTACTACTATTTATACATTGAACCAAGTACAAATGAAGAAAGGTACCAATAAAACACCTTATAAATATGGTATGAACACAAAGCTAATGTTAGTTAATTTAAATTTTTTGAGAGAAAATACTATATTATGAAAGATTCTAGAGAAGGAAAGTTTGATATAAAAGGAGAAGAAGGGATATTCTTAGGGTATTCTACAAGGAGTAAAGCTTACAAATGTTTGAACAAAATTAATAACAAAATGGTGGAAAGTGAAAATGTAAGAATTGATGAATTTGTAGAAATGAATGATGAATATAGCAAGAAGGAACCTGAAGATTATGAGAATTTTGTATATGTTCAACCAGATGTTCCTGATACCTTACTGAGAGAACCTATCGAGGAGGAAGATGAACAAGAAGTTCCACAACCGAATGTTGATATTGAAGATTCGAGAGCTACCAAGCCTATTTTGGTAAAGTATGTGAGAGTGCACCATTCCCTGGGCAAGATGATTGGAAATAAGCATGCTGGAGTGATGACCAAAATCAAGGTAAGAGACAATACATGTTTGATATCTACATTTGAGCCTAAAAAAGTTAAAGAGGCACTAGATAATGAAGATTGGATGAAAGAAATGAAAGAAGAGTATGATCAAATTGAGAAGAACAAGACATGGACATTAGTACCTAGGCCCAAAGAAAAAAATGTTGTTGGTAGTAAATGGATTTTCAGAAACAAACTGAATGATCATGGAGAAGTTATCTGAAATAAAGCTAGATTGGTTTGTAAAGGTTATGCACAAGAAGAAGGTATTGACTATGGAGAGAATTTTGTACCTATTGCTAGATTGGAAGGAATTAGAGCACTTCCAACTTATGATTCTTACAAAGGATTCAAGGTATATAAGATGGATGTTAAGTCTGTATTTCTTAATGGGATACTTGAAGAAGAAGTATACATTGAGCAACCCGAAGGATTTATTGAGAGCACAAACAAGAAAAATGTATGTAAGTTACATAAAGCTTTATATGCTTTGAAACAAGCACCCCAAGCAAGACATGAGAGATTTCACTCTTATCTAATAAAAATAGGATTTCAAAGAACAAGTGATAACAATAATGTTTACTTGAAATGTGACAGTGATAATAAAGTTTTGATTACTGAATTTTTTGTTGATGATATTATTTTTCAAGGCAATGACACTTTATGTAAAATATTTACTGATGAATGAGAAAAGAATTTGAAATGTAAATAATTGGAGAGATTAATTTCTTTCTAGGTCTATAGATACAACAAGTTATTGGAGGGATCTATATTACACAAGCCAAGTAAATCAAAGAGATTCTTAAAAGTTTTGGTATGGAAGATTCCAAGCCTGTTGGAACACCTATGGTTACGGGATGTAAATTAACTAAAGAGGATGAAACAAAATAGGTAGATAATACTCTTTACCAATCCATGATTGGTAAATTGTAGTATTTTGTTCACAACAAACTTGATATAGCACACACTGTTGGAATTGTTGCAAGATTTTCTTCTAATCTGAAGGAAACACATATGTTTGCAGTAAAAAGAATTTTGAGATATTTGAAAGACACAAAAGAGTTTGGTTTACTGTACAAAAAGGAGGTACTTTTGATCTTCAAGTCTACACTAATGCAGATTGGGATGGAAACATTGATGACAAAAAAAATACTAGTGGAGGCACATTCTTTCTAGGTGAAAGATTGGTTACAGGGCTGAGCAAGTAATAAAGTTGCATTTCACAGTTGACTACCGAGGCTGAATATGTTGTTGCTGCTATGAATTGTGCAAACATAGTATGGATTAAGTAATTATTTGAAGGCATGCAAGAAGAGATCACAGACCCGGTTACTATTTTTTGTGATAATACATGTGCTATTAATATATCAAAGAACCCGGTTATGCATTTAAAGACCAAGCACATTTCTATCAAGTATCACTACTTGAGAGAACAAGTTTAAGAGAAGAATGTGATATTGGAACATGTGAATTTAAAGGAACAATTGGCTGATATCTTTACAAATCCACTACCTAAATATGCTTATGAGTATCTCAGAGGTAAATTAGGGGTTCTTCCCCTATCCAATATTCACTAAAGAGCATGAGCCATGCTGCATCAATTCTATATTTCATTAGAATATGTATTTCTAATTTGATGTTTGTATGACACACTTTAGGTGATTCCTAAATTTGTGAAAAGATTTTTGTATGCAATGATTTATGAGTACATGTCAGGTATAATCCACTACCGGAACAAGTTTTCAGGAGTATGAATTTTTGGCATTGTTGTCAAAGAGGGAGATAATAAATTGATGACATTTATCCTTAAGGGAAATATTGAGAGAGAATGAATTGCTAATATTTACACATGAAGGAGAATCAAAATGTATGTTAAAGAAATAAAATATTTATTCAAGAGGGAGATTTAGATTAGAGATCAAAGTGGAAACATAAATATATCAACTCAGAGGGAGTACACTTATGCATTTGAGAGTTGCCATCATCAATTGCTATAACACTGTTATATTGGTTGACATCAATGCCAAAGAGAGAGATTGTTGATTAATTGATGAATATCTGATAGAGATGATGAAGACCGAGTGATACCGAGTATCATGATTGTATAAATGGTTAGATCAATTATTGCTTTGTCATTTATGTCAAGAAATTGATTAATTAATTTTTATTATGTTACCATATCTTAAGAGAAGTTAAAAGGGTAAAAAATACAGATTAGACAATGATGAAGTGATTATTATATAGTTGTTTTCTACTATATATTTGATGTTATCAAATTGGTACAATTGATTGATCAATTTGAAAACTGCAAAGAATTAAAGTTGACTGAAATATTTACTTTACCGAGCTAGACAGAGTCAGTTGGTAGAATGTTATGTGAATCGGTCACAAGTTACCGAACACAAAGTAAAATTCAAGCATCGAGCACCAAAGATGAGTTAGACACCGAGCAATGAATGAAGTCAGTTACCGAGTTGAAAAACAAGTTTTGCCGAGTACAGTATATTGATTATAAATGATGATAAGATCAAATTTAATGCGAAGAGATGATGAACTGGATGAGGAAATGAATTAAATGAATATTGTTATAAGATCTATGAATGAGGAAATTCAATGAAAATATCTAAGGTGAAGATCAAGCGGTTAAACTGAATTGTGAAGAGTTCCAAGAAAAGTAAAAGTTTTGAGGTCAAAGTGAGATGGTTTACCGAGTTGTGAATTATGAAGAAGATGATCAAACGACTGAGCGCAAATGAAGGAAAATCAAATTAAGCATATTAAGAGGCAAAATTATGTCTATATAAATAATGATAAATACAAAGAGAATATAGAGGTTGGTGAATTGATCAGAGAAGAAGAAGAAGCTGCAGAACAACATTTATCGAGCAAAACAAAGAAACATAGATTGAAGAATCTACAGTCTAAGAAAGAGATAAATGAAGTATGTGATGATATTATTCAATTGAGCATAAAGGATCTGACACAAGCAAAGGTAGTTTCTATATTTACAGATCAAATTTTGCTATTGTTTATTAATATTTGTAATAAAGAAATCTCTTAACCAAGTGGATTTAATAGTCCTATTTGTATAACCTAGACTTAGGTGACATTCTAAAAGAGTGTTTAAAGACCTCTAACAAGGCCACTCCTAATAGGGTGAAGATCTTAACAGATCTGAGGTAAATCCCCTAATAGGGTCACATTTAGAAAATGTGTTTGTAATCTTTATTAGGATAAGTTCTTAAACAAGCATACTTTAGAAGGGTACATTTTTATTGTGGGTCACAATTCCCATAGAGGTTTTTCCCAAATTGGGTTTCCTCATTAAATATGGTGTCAACTGAGTTAAATCTGGAGTTATATGAGTTAATATGATGTTGCTAAGTTTTAATGATTGATTTACATATATGAGATGTATTTCTGTTTGAGTTATTAATTTTATTGGTGATTTGGTTGATTACTATATTTAGTATTATCGAGTGATTCAGAGAGTTTAGTTTTAAGTGTTTAAGTTTTGATTTGTCGTATTCAACCCACCCTCTTAGTGGACCAACATACCTGCCTATCCATATTGAGAAACATTTCTTTTTAGATTTTCTATTTTTCACTTGTTTTAAATTTTTCACTTTTGAAGAGATCTTCTATCTCAAATACAACTTGAAATATCACTCATTGACAATTCTACGAATGAACTTTGTTCACACCCTCCTTCTAGCGCCAATTTATGTTGATGTGAGTTTTGTTCCACTATAAAATGCATAGTAAAAAACTTAGTATTCCAAGATGAAATACCAAATACTCAATCCTCTCTTGATATAAGGTCATCTCTCATGCTAAGCTTGCAACGTAAGATCATGAAATAATGTGATTTTATAGTGACCACTTAGGGGGAATTACTTTGGATTCACAATGTGCAATGGAAATATAGTTTTACTTTTCCAAGTCTTCAACTTAAACTTAAGCTTAACTTCTACTCCTACTTCTAACTAGGAATGCAAGGAATCAAGGATGACTTGGACTCTACCAAGTGAAATATTATCAGCGACCTCAACTTCACCTAGTGCAAGATTCTAAGTATCTTAGATGGTTTTCATATCAACACCTTCTTGACAATCCAACTTGGAAGTACAAACTAAGGATCCAATGCTAATTGAACTTAAGTGCAATGACTAGCTTACCAGACAAGGCTTCCTCATAATCAACAAGGAGGCTAGTGGCCTAGTATACTTGAGTCAAACAAGAAAACATCCACAATTTCTTTCATCCAACTAAGCTACTTCTAACACCATCGAATGAAATCTACTCCAAGTAAAATATTGAAGAAACCATACAACACTTCAAAGCAATATTAAGTAATTCACCATGATGAAGCAACAATAAATTATCCATTACTTCAATACCATCATAAAAAAAAATTGATCAAGTCTCTCCCTTGGCTAACCTAATCTAATTTGAATACTCTCCTAATATAATCTCCAAATCTACTCAACATATTTCTAACCCCTTAAAAATGAGAAGGCCTTGGCCTTTTATAGATTTCCAATTATAACGAAGGGCTGAAATTCATTTGAAATCAAGGGCCAAGATTTATCCCTAGAAACCCTAATTAGTGTTAACAAATTTTCAATCAATTACACGAGGGCACCAAATAGTTGGCCAATAAGAAAATTACAATGATTTCTCAACCAATGAGAAAATATGACATTTGGCACACTGCGATTGCTTGTGCTTAAAATTGGAATTTTTTGATTGGAGAAGACATCCAATTGTTACCTCATCTTCTTTACTCTTCTCCATATTTTCTCTTGGAAGTCTTCTCTTTACCATGATTCAAACTTGATTTAATCTTCATCTCTCTTGAACTTTATCTTTATCTTTCCTTGAACTTGCTTTCTGATAACTTGGTGTGAACTTCCTTCCTACTTGAGATCTTTAAACTCGAGCTTGAAGCCCTCACTCACTGGCGCGATGATGGAGGATATGCATACCATCCTTGTTTTGATCTTCTAAGTTATTCCAAGGATGAAATTTAATTCTTCCCTTTCTCCTTCATATCCACCTTTTTCTTTGGTTGTGCTTCCTTTCATGAATTCCTCAATCTTGAACTTAGCACCCTATCCTTGCCAATCTACAAGAGAAAAACACATGTCTTACTTCATTTGATTCGATAAAATAATGCTATTAAAACTTGAAAATTTGATTAAGTCAATTGAGTTAAGATTTCCATGTTGTTGAGTTCAATTAACTTGATCACTTAAACCTTAAATTGATTCCAACTTAGATTGTAGATTTTAGCCTTCTAATTGTCGAAGTTATAAATTGATTACCATTAGCATTGATTGTCAAATTGATGTTCATTTACCCTTGCAAACTAGTTAGCTTAGAATTTAAATTTTATTGTTAACTTAGTTGAACAAGTGTGTGGTAGTTAGTTTTATTTTTCATTAAATATCGAAAGAAAGAACACAAACTAATGCTACGAAAGAAACAAGAGACAAGGGAAGTTCACCACTTCATTGGTGAACTTTGATCAATGGAGGACCCTGTTCAAAACCAATCTAATATCAAAATTTAAAATCCTTACAATGTTGATCACACCTGTGTAAACAAAGGCAAATACCTCATAGCAATTGCAAATCACCAAACTCTTACCTTGCAAGTTAGAAAGAAAGATTACTTGCAACACTCTAATCGATTTGGCAATGCTTTGTGGCACTTACATGCCTAGATTTATCATTCAAAATGATTAATTCACCAACTCTAAATTTTGGTATGAAATGTAAGCTTTGCAAATTTGGATGCCTTCAAGGAAATTTGATCTTGCTTAGGGTCTTGAAAATGAAATGTCAACACCTTGCTTGATTTGGAAAGTTACTCATCACATTGAATCCCTCAACTTGATGGTGAAAATCATCACTTCCAGACTCAGATCAACAATTAAAACATTCAAATTCAGATGCCCTAGTGTATGATTTTCATGGAATGAGGGCTTGGAATGATGTTCAATTCTGGTTGCTACCTCCTCCTATTGACTTCTTTTGAATTCAACATGGAAAATTTCCAAAGGGGTTGAAAATTCCCTAGAAGAATTTGTTCCAGTTTGATAATGAAATTTCATACTTTAGGGCAAGAAAATTGATGCCAAATGAAGACTTCCTCACCACCTAAAAATCACTCCTTGCTGGAAAAATTGACCGTGTAATAAAAATAAGAGGAATGTTTGAAATGACTTCGAAAATACCACTTAAATACCCAACTTGAATTCCCAAAGAGGGACAGCTTGCTTTGGGAGTTTAAATAATTACAATTAAATCACTACCCTTGGATTAAAACCACATTAAGATCTTCAACCACCTCGCTGATGACATTAAGTTTTGCTATTAGTATACTTAAAGGGAAAAACATGAAAAAGGTCATCGGTATAGGCATAACCGACAGACATCAAGCATACCCGATGAGAAAACAAGACTATCGTGAAAATGCTAAGTATAGAATTTACCGATGACAAGCATAACTGATGATACAATTTTTAGAACATCGTCGACAAAGAAAAACAGGCATACCCGATGAACAGTTCAAGGAACACTAACAGAGAAGAAAATCAACAGAATGATAGAGCAGCCCGACCATCAGAACCGATAGTCAGTTACAGAACCCGCAAAAAGTGGATCTAACTTTACAGTCAGATAAAGCAAGGTAATTCTATTTATAGAGTTTTTACTTGTTTTAAATACTTACTTGAGGGTCAAGCAAGCATATTGTAAATGTTTTAAAGAATCCCAACGGATCTAAAACATATCTAACTAAAGATCAAGGTCAAGTTGTAAACCTTGGATCTAGAGTTAATTTGAAAATCGCGAATCAAGAATAGAGCTAGAAACTAGTATAAATAGATGTTCCATCATTTGTAATTTGTGTGACTTGTAATCTTTTGAAAAATGATAGTAGCCATGGAGAGCATCTAAGCTGAAGAAGAGAATTCATGCAAAGTTCAGAAATAGATCAAACCAATTATCAAGATCACATGAAGGCTACCGACGAGCAGAGACAAGGTATTACTCAATCACTCAAGGTGATTACATATACGTTGTAAGCCATATAGGATCTATTAACAAAAATTAGAGATTGCATTCACTATCAGATCAACATTTATATTGTAGTTGCATTCTAACAAGTGCATCACAACATAAATCCTTTTGTAGAAGGTGGACTTAACAGTTCTTTGATAAATCTCTTAACAAAGTGCACACATAATGGTGTTGCTAAAGCTTCAAATGAAGTAGATCCTAACAGGTCTCCACTCTAATACTCCTAACAGGGTAGATCATCATAAGTGATCAATTGTAAGCCTTTATCGTCTCCCTTCTTATCTGCAGATAGTGAAGTTTTGTGGGTAGAAATCCCCACCGCAATTTTTACTTCCTAACATGAGTTTTTTGCGATATCATATCATGTGTTATGTGTTATTTGTTTTCATGAATGTTTCTTGAATGTTTATACATGTAAAAAAATTATATTATGATTACACATACATAAGCAAAGGAGAAAAGATAGATAGACATATACAAATCCGATGACACAAAGGTTAATGGGCCAACCACAGAAAAAGTTTTAGATGTACCAATTCACCCCTCCCCTCTCAGTACATCATTCCAATAATTCCAACAATTGGTATCAGAGCTAAGTCTCTTTCTTGAAAATTTTAAAGACTTAAGAGAAAAGGTCCACACAATGGAAAAGTATAGACTGGACAAGACTATTGAGAATGAGCAGTTGCAAATTCAGATTTACTATGAGAAGTATAAAGAGGCGAGAGTAAGCATGAGAAAGTTGCTTGATGAAAGAAAGATCATGGAAACTAGGCTTAATGAAAAAGATTATCAAGAAGAGGAGATCCCATACTACTTCAACTATGCTGAATCATCAACGAGCAAAACTTCAGACACATCAGTAGAAGAGATCACAAGTCTACAAGAAGTCAATCTACATCTAACAGATAAAATCAAGATGTTGCAAATCAGTCAAGAGACTTGGATGGTAAAAATGATTGATGTCATGAATGATTCAAGAAAGTCTGAATCAGAGAGAACATTGGCTATTTATGATAGGAAGAAAATAACAGAGAAGCTACAAGAAAAAGAATCAGAGATTCAAAGACTTACTAATCATCACCATGAGATTACCAACAAGATTATTCTTATGAGTCAAGCAGCAAACCGATTAAATACTGAACTCATTGAAAGAATACATATCATCAGTGAGCTAAGGGAAGAAAATGAGAAACTAACGCATGGAGTCATAATTTAGAATCAGCACAATGAATTGATCAAGAAAGCTGAAGATAGCAATAAAAGAATCGATGATTTCCTTGACGGTCAAAGAAGAGTCAACAACTACATAGGAATAGGGTACATCGACAATGGAGAGTCATCTAATCAATCAAATCAAAATAATGTATATACAACTCCAAGAACCAAGAAGTTGTCATGTAATCACTGTGGAAAACTAGGCCACACCTCAAACATTTGCAGAAACAAAATGAAAGGTATTCCTCAATCACAATCTACTTTCATTGGTAATTGTTATAAATGTCACAACCAAGGACACAAGGCATATGAATGCAGATCCAAGGTGACAAATCCAAAGAAGGAAACCTTTATAGACAAGTACTGTCCTACCTGCAAAATGAATGGACATACATATAAGGAATGCTGGAAAAAGAATAAGAAAGCATGGACACCAAAAGAACCTGATAATGGATAAAAACCAACAAGAGTAGGTAACTCATATATTTGGGACTATAAAACATGGGTAAATTGTATAGCATGTGGAAGGTATGGTCATATATCTACCAACTGTATGAGAAAATGGACTAGAAAACCAAGAGGATGGTTCAATCCAAGAATGGCATGTTTACATTGTCATAAGGTTGGACATGTGATAAAAGATTGCAAAGATCGACTGACAGAAATAAGTACTTATCCCAATGGAAATACCATTGCTCACATCAAGAAGATGAGAAACAAGATATGGGTAAAATCCACAAACACTGAAGGTGCTAGAACAAGCAATGCAAATGATGACACCCCATCCAATGAATTTGGTGGCATCATCATTTCCAACTAAACTGCACAAGTATGGAACTGCATTATGACAAGTTATATTATGCATCGGTTCCATTTACATATTGATCATATAGACAAATCAACATTATTAAAGATGCACTATATTGTCACTTGTAAATGTTATTGAAAAACAACCATCGGTTATTGGGTACAAATTTGCATCGGTGAATACACACAAAAAAGTTAACACTACTTACTGGAATGTATCATTCATTACACAAAAGCCAAGTCACTAAGTGTAAACCGACGGACATCGGTGATCCTTGAGCCGACGAAAGTTGTCTTCGCCACTTTACCAAAAATCATCGGTGAAGTCACCAAAGCTTCTAACAACCCCGACACTTTGTGCCTACACTGAAGATGCTATTTATGCCTCAACCAAAGAACTTAGTCTTTGTATACTGACTAACTCAGTCTTTGTATACCGATGAGTTGTGGGGCATTAATGACAACCTAGGGCACACAAGTTATAAAAGTCTGACGACAGAACTCGTTTTGCACCCGCAATTTTTGAGCAACCAAGAGAGCCAAGCAGAGTGATTGAAGAGAAAATTGAAGTGTGACCTAAACAAGATTCCTACTCAACTCAAAGGATTCATGAGCAATCACAGGATTCATTAAGTACTTGCATTCACCGACCACACTTTTTAATTTATGGAAAACCCTAAATTTCTGAAACACGATGGCATCTACTTCAAGAGTTGAAAATTTTAAAGAGGATAAAAGGAAAATGATCAATCTTATCAGCAGAGGCACTTGTGTTGAACTGAAATACAAGCTGCACCCAGAAATTGCATCACAACCTGATGATTCTGGAGCATTCTCCAGAATCCCACCTAGGGTTTTACTGGTAGAGGACGTAAGGTCCTATATACATTGCAAGATCTCAAAATTGGGAGATCTAGACCTAGATAATGCCTATAGGGAACTGTGTGATGAAGCTGGCAACCTAAAAGAAGAGCACAAGCATCTGGAAGTGAAAGGACTCATGAATGCATTAAAATTTCCTAGATTTTTCAAAATAGAATGGATACAAATAGTTCTCAGCAAAATGCATGACCAAAATTTATGGCTTAATAAGCCAAAATGAATAAAAAAGGATGTTATTCATGCACTTACTAGATATCCTACGACTGACAAACCACAAGCTCACAAGCACCCATCCCTGAAGGAAGTGGAAAAGCTAACTGGTGCAAAATCAGACAAGAGAGGTCTCAAGGTCAACACTATCACTGGCGAAGAACTCAAGTTTGGTGCATGTGTGGTAGGATACAAAATATTTTAGGAAAGAAGAATGAACAACATAGCAAGCACTGCTATGAGCACAACTTACAAAATCATCAAACAAGGAAAGAAGATGGATCTTGTAGAGATACTATTGAATCAACTTGAGGAGAACACGAAAACCATAATATCTTCTAGAACACACTTGTAAGTTTGGTTCCCTCAATATGTGCATATTCTTTTACTTTGAAGAATACTTTCCTTCCATAGGCAAATAGTATGGGATACAAGTAGACCTGTAACCATACATATATGTGAGCATATAGAGTCACTAGGAACTGATTTTGATGACATAATGAATGAGTATTTCAAAAGCATTAAAGAAATATTGCAAGCTAGAACAAGGATACCTGAAAGTTTGATAGAAGAACACACAGAGGAAATATGTTTTATGGTAGATACTAATTTTACTTATATCCAAGCAGTAGTACCTAGGAAGTCTTGGCTTTCACATTTAGAATATGAGATCAGAATAGGACAAGCCAATGAGTGCATCAAGGCACTATTACATCAACCAATTGACAACAAGCAAGCAAGATTTGGCACCTATGAGGAAGCCAGACAAAAGATCAAGACATATCTTGTTGTCAAGAAGATTATAAACAAGAAGGACAAGATGGTTAAAAACTTAACCAAGAAGTTTGTAGTTACTGAAGAAGGTGAAGAGGAAATAGAAGGTAAGGAGGAACAAACTGAAGGATAGTCACCTATCGGTGAAGAAGTAGAAAAGAATGACTCAGAGGGTACACAGTTAGATTATCCACCTCCTCCTACACCCAAGAAAGCAAGAACAACAACCGCTTCAAGAACAAGAAGCCAAACTGCAAAGGAATCAACTCCTTCACCATTACAAAAAGGAAAAGTGAGGATATATAAGAGAAAACCAACTCCTCAAAAAGAAAAATAGACCAAAAGGAGGAAGATGACTAGAACTCGAGAAGATCTAGGAGACTCAGCTATGGATGAAGCTGATATAGAAATACAAAAGGAAAAAGAACCTTTGTTCCCTACAACAATTGATAAAATATGCAAGAATATTTCAGAATCACAGTCTATTTCTGATCCTAACATTAGGAAATGGTTAAAATTCAGTACAAAGGATCAAAATAAGAATGAAGAAGCAACAATTGCTAAAATGTGCAAACATCATTATGTTCCACTACAATTCTCAGAATATGACGTTCCCAAAGAACTATCAAGAGATTGTCAGCTAGATGGACATTTTCACTACATCAGGAAAAGGAAATAAGAGAAAGAGTACTTGCTACTCTTATGCCTTCTGATTCAAAGAAGGAAGAAATTACTGAGATGATGAAGAAGCATGAAAATGAGCTCTCACCAAAAATGAGAGCATATGAATTGCTCAAAGTGAAGCCAATTGATCTTGATCAAAATAACATTAAGAAGTGGTGCAAGATACTCAAAAAGCCCACTAAGGAAGCTAGCCCGGAGAAGGAACAAATCATCATTAAAGATATACAAGATGAATCATCTATGGAATTGGATAAAGAAGAGAGTGATCCAGCAGGCCCTAAACATACTGATGTTGTAGATGAAGTATGGCTAGACACTACTCTTGACAACACTCAAAGTGAGGAGAGTCAAAATCCACCAAGTCCAATTCATATTGACTTAAGTAAAGAAGAAGAATACTTGACAATATAAGGTAACATAACTTATGATATCAATGATGAATCATGGTTAGATAACATTGTCAATGACATTACATAAAAAGGCCCTGCAGAAGAAGTACAAAAAGATAAAGATATCAATGTTGCACAGGGTAATACTAACGGACATGATTCAACTATTAACACTGCAGAAGTCAATACACCGACAAACATGAACATATTAATCGATGCTATTGATATTGAATCAAGTCAGGATAAATCATCTAAAAAGGATGATGATATACCCAAGGACATGGGTAATGATGAAAATAAAGATGCATCAAATACTCAAAAGGATACATATACAATGGTGAAAGATGCAACCGACACTCAGCAAGAAGTTTCTACTGAGAAAGACAAAGGAGAAGATAACAAGAAATATGAAACATTGAGAAAGGATGAAGAGAAAAAAAAGAGTGAAGAAGTCAAGCAGGATGAAAGCATGAAAGAAAAAGAAGATAAATCTATTGATACACCCAAGGCCAATGAGGAGACATCTTCACAAAACAAGCCAGTGGACTCAGAACATAAACAACAAGATGCTTCATCTTCTTGAACCTCACCTACCAAATAAATCCAATCTCAAGGACTACAAATGGTAGTACACCAATCTGCCTCCCAGCCAAAGAAGAAAAAGAAAAAGGCATTGAAGAAAGATATCTTGGCTGTCACACTTGATGAGGTAATAGAAATTCCCAAGTGGGATGTATCTACTTTAGATACTGAAGCACTTCAAAAGTTTGGAGTGATGTGTCAGAGAAAGGCAATTCAAGAGAAAATGAAAAAGGCACATAGGGAAGTCCAAGCACTTGAATAGGCAAGGGACATTCTACAACAACTTGTTCTAGATGTCAAACTCGAAGACAACATATCAGTCATGGAACAAATAGCAGTTCTTACCGATGCCATCACAAATCAAAATGTAGATGTAGAGAAGGCAATGGAAGAACAGGCAGAGATGAAGTATCAGCACAAACTTGTTGAAAAGATCAGCCAAGAAGTGGAAGAGAACAAGGTAAAGCTATCTGAACTAGCAAGTGAATTAGAACCAATGATTGCTGAAGCTGTTACCTTAGTTCAAAAATTGTGCACATTAGAAAATTTCACTAAAGAAAATAGTGAAAAGCTGTCACAACTAGATTCAGATCTAACAACTAGTGCACTAAGTTTAACCTCTGATGCAAACACAATAAAGTTGCATCATGAAAATATTATAGAGGTAAACAAATTGAGACAAGAAAATGGGATGCAGAGGCACAATTCAGAAATGAGGTTACAGAGCTACAAGCTCATATTTTGCCAAACCTCACCACTCTGCAACAACATATAACAGATGCATGAAATCTAATCACCACCCTAGAAATGTCCATGGTAGACAATATATATGACATGCATGTGAGAATATCACTTGAGCATATGGCACTTGAGAATTTAAAGGAGAAATGGGAGAAAATGATGGAGGAAATCAAAGCCTCACACTCACATTTTTGAAAAGATGTAAGTACCTTTGCCCTCATTATCAAAAAAGGAGGAATGTATACATAGTACAATATACTTTAGTAGAAAAAGGAGGAATGTATAAAGATATGTATAATGTATGTACAACAAGGATAGATATGTACATAAACTTACACTTACCGACAAATGCATAGGGGGAGTCATTTCATGACTAAGGAAGAAGTATACACAGGTGTACATACTAATGCATCAAGTATGTTGCACATATCAGTTTTTGATACTAATGTCAAAGGGGGAGATTGATGACATTAAGTTTTTCTATTAGTATACTTAAAGGGAAAAACATGATAAAGGTCATCGGTATAGGCATAACCGACGGATAGAAAGCATACCCGACAAGAAGACAAGACTATCGTGAAATGTATAAGTATAGAATTTACCGACGACAAGCATAACCGACGATATAGTTTTTAGAACATCGCCGACGGAGCAGAAAAGGCATACTCGACGAATAGTTCAAGGAACAATGACAGAGAAGAAAATTGATAGACTGACAGAGCAACCCGACCATCAGAACCGACAGTTAGTTACAGGACCCGCAAAAAGTGGATCTGACTTTACACGTCAAATAAAGCAATGTAATTCTATTTATAGAGTTTTTACTTGTTTTAAATACTTACTTGAGGGTCAAGCAAGCATATTGTAAATGTTTTAAAGCATCCTAACATATCTAAAACATATCTAACTAACGATCAAGGTCAAGTTGTAAACCTTGGATCTAGAGTTAATTTGAAAAGTTTGAATCAAGAATAGAGCTAGAAACAAGTATAAATAGATGTTCCATCATTTGTAATTTGTGTGACTTGTAATCATTTGACAAATGATAGTATCCATGGAGAGCATCTAAGCTGAAGAAGAGAATTCATGCAAAGTTCAGAAACAGATCAAACCAGTTATCAAGAACACATGAAGGCTACCGAAGAGCAGAGACAAGGTATTACTCAATCACTCAAGGTGATTACATATACATTGTAAGTCATACAGGATCTATTATCAGCAATTAGAGATTGCATTCACCATCAGATCAACATTTATATTGTAGTTTCATTCTAAAAAGTGCATCACAACATAAATCCTTTTGTAGAAGGTGGACTTAACAGTTCTTTGATAAATCTCTTAACAGAGTGCACAACTAACGGTGTTGCTAAAGCTTCAAATGAAGTAGATCCTAACAGGTCTCCACTCTAATACTCCTAACATGGTAGATCATCAGAAGTGATCAATTGTAAGCCTTTATTGGCTCCCTTCTTATCTGCAGATAGTGAATTTTTGTGGGTAGATATCCCCACCGTAGTTTTTACTTCCTAACAGGAGTTTTCTGCGATATCATATCATGTGTTATGTGTTATTTGTTTTCATGAATGTTTCTTGAATGTTTATACATGTAAAGAAATTATATTATGATTACACATACATAAGCAAATATGAACAGATAGATAGACATATACAAATTTGATGACACAAAGGTTAATGGGCCAACCACATAAAAAGTTTTAGAGGTATTGATTCACCCCTCCCTTCTCAGTACATCATTCCAATAATTCCAACACTTGTAAATAGGGCCGACTTGGGGGATCTAAATTAATTTTCAAACATGTAGGCTCTCTAATAATTTTTAAATTTACAAGCATGGTGCTTAAAAAAAAGCCACCTCGATTTTATCACCATGTAGGCTATAAAATTGCATCTAATTTCCCAAGCATAGGGCCCAAAAAATTAAAATTGAAATTACCACTCATGGGGCCAAAATTAATTTATAAAATTAACACGAGGCTTAAAATTTGTATTGATTTTATCAAAGGCAAGAGGTTGGGAATTAACTTCAAAATTTGCCATGCAAGGGGGCCCCATAATTAATTTTGAAAACTATCAAAGGCTTGGGTTTAAAAAACGCTTAGCTTGTGGATTCAAACAGGCACAAAAATTGAATTATTTGAAGGAGTGAGAACAAGTTATAATTAGCCAATTTAAAATAAACTAAAATGATGTCAAAGTTGGGTTGTCAATATAGAACCACCAAGACAAGAATCACATTTGATGTAGTATCGCCTTGCCAAGATTAAAAACTTGTTTCAATCACATTGCTAGAAATTAGAAATTTGTAAGAGGTGGCTTGCCAAAAATTAGAAATTCGTAAGAGGTGGCCTGCCAAAACTTAGAAATTTGTAAGAAGTGGCCTACCAGAAATTAAAACTTGTAAGAGGTGGCCTGCCAGAAATTAGAAATTGTAAGAGGTGGCCTGCCAAAAAATAGAAATCTGTAAGAGATGACCTGCCAGAAATAAAAAATTCCAGAAATCAAAACTTGTAAGAGGTACCATGCCAGGATTTGATTTCGCACCAAACTCTTTGTCCAAATTTCAAATACAATTTAAATTTTTAATTTTATTTCCAAATTTTGCTTGTAAGATCAAAATAATTCAATTGCCTTTGCCAAAATTGATCTTCTCAAAAATTTTCACCGCTCAAGACATGTCAGAATTTAACACAATCACCATTTCAAAATTAAATTTTGCACCAAGTTGCTTGCTAGAAATTAAAGGTGAGGTGGTCGCGATGTCAAATTTTTTTAAGGGTGAGCTCACTGAAAAAAAAAATTGTAAGGACTAGCTCACCAGAAATTCCAAACTTAGGCAAAATTTTTGAAAATTAAATTCCAAATTCTCCGTCAAGATCGATTTCTTCACTCAAAGCTCAAATTTACCAAATATTTGCAAGTTAAAATTTCAACTCCCAAAATCATGTCATAGCTATCATGTCGAAAAAATGACATAACTACCATGCTAGGAATTACAACTTGTATGAACTGCCACGCTAGAAACATGAAAATCTGCATGGGTGGGCTTGCCAAAATTTAAAACTTGCAAGAGCGTGCTAGCTGAAAATACCAAAGCTGGGAGACCAAATTTTCCAACATAGAAAATTCAATCTTCACATTTAAGCTCAAAATTTCTAGGATTTAGCCATCATCACAAAATCAAACCAATAATCCAAATCTTTAATTTGGATTTGCAAAATCGCCATTCTCAGAAAAATTGCCAGACTTAGCCAAAATATTGATCTTGCAAATCGTTATCGTTTACGTTCAAAATCTCCATCATTTATGTCCAAAAATTTGAAAGTCGCCAATTATCTCCAATTTTGAAAAAAACCAAAATCAAAGTCGATCTATCATCATTCAAATTCTAGATCGCCATAAAAATACCAACCTCAAGCCAAGGAAGAGGCCACTAAGGGCGAAAGACAACAAAATTTCTCAATCTCATCAAAATGATCCAAATCCACCTATGGTATTGAAAATCACCGATGGAAGGCAAGACAAACCTCAAATCCTCAAGTTTTAATTCTCTCACTTAGAAGCTTCAAAAAGAGCTATTGCCAAAGACTACCTCTCCTACTGCTAAAGAGAAAGAGGGGGGTCCCCATTTGGAATGGGGCGATGGTATGAAAACCTCAAAACACGTCTCAGTACTAGTCCATCTCAAGCGCGCTTAACCACAAAGTTTCCTCTAAGGCTAAACCCACTTTGCTTGTAATCCCATTCGCAAAAATTCCAGCAAGTGTTGTGCCTTCTGAGACATTAATTATAAAGGCCCTTAAGCTCATCAATTAATAAGTAGGATATTTTTTTACAACAAGTCAAATTGTGATATTGCTATTAGGATTCAACTGTGTAGTTATTTATTTGAGTCAAACTCATTGAACCATGTTTCATGAGTAGTGGTTTACAAGAATCCATGTCTCATGAGAATGAGTGATGCACTTAGCACTCATTGCATGTTGGTGATGCTTACAAAGGTGAAGCACTGGGACATCCTAAGAGGTCACCCATCCTAGTGCTACTCTAGCTCAAGAATTCTTGACAAAAAAGTTTCCTCTAAGGTTAAGCCCCTTTTTCGTGCAATCCTATTTGCAAAACCTTCATTAGGTGTTGCGCTTTATGAACCATTCATTATACATCTCCTTATGCTTATCAATTGATAAGTAGGAGATAATTTCCACAACAAGTCAAATTGTGATATTGCTATCAGGATTCAACTGTGTAGTTTTTTTCCTAAGTCAGACTCATTGACCCATGTTTCATTTTTAGTGGTTCACAAGAACCCATCTCTCATGAGAATGAATGGAAAAATTAGCAATGATTCTCATAGCGGTGAAGCATTGAGACTTCTCAGGAGGTCACTCATCCCAATATTACTCAACTCAAGTGCGCTTTACAATGAATTTTCCTCTAAGGTTAAGCCCACTTTTCTAGCAACCCCATTTGCAAAACCTTCTAAAAGTGGTGTGCCTTATAAATCCCCTTAAGACCATCAATTGATAAGTAGGATAATTTTTTGTTTTGTATGTTTGACATGGATGACAACGACTACATAATGACAGTTGAGTTGGCACAATCCATGACCAAGCTTGGCCATGTGCTCTCATTTAGGGAGTTAATGAAGATGATATGGATACCGATATGATAGTGATGAGAAAATCAACTTTGTTGAGTTTGCAACCACCTTTACGTCTGCATTTGCAGATTACTTCGAAGGCTCAAGGCTCTGAACTATGGATTTTTGTACCTTAACGAAGATGGAGATTTTATTCTGGCTATATTTGTGGTGATCTGTATTTGTTTAGTGTATCTACTTAACTGCAAAGGTTATTGTGTATAATGGATGGATTATCACTAGGTTGATTTTTTTCTGAAAGGTTAGGATAACATAGTGGCTCTGATTTAGTCTTTGGACGTACCCTTCTTTGAGAACATAGTATCTCTAAATGAGTATGAGAGGTGTTCATTACTATGATTCAGATCTTGATAGCCATTGGTAGGCTAATTGAGATTCACATGCAATTGTAATTACATTGTTTTGTTGGTTTTTGTGAAGGACTATAAAAGTGTAATGGGTAAGCATGGCAGGATGAGAAGAATGGAGTCCATGTAGAAGAAACACAATATGAACCACTTGGCTGGGTATTTGGGTTGCTATTTTAGACTTATTAATTTATGAAGATTATCAATGCATCCAAAAGATCATAAACAAGTATGTGATCAGTTTGGTTAGCAATGTGGAGAAACATATGATGTATCATTTTCTTATTATTGTTAAATTATCAAACAATTTGGGATCATCACCCCATTTGAAACCATCAGCAATCAAGAGGCGATGACAGGGCAGGTAAGGTTTGTGGAAAGCCCTGAGGTTAACCCTATATGAAATTTAGACCATTTTACCATATTTTTACATGGGCTGTAATAAAAGTGTATAGTATGTTTGAACAGGTGATGACCTAGGAATATAACCCTCAGCCCTTTTCATTTAAAACAAACTATTTTTTTTTCATATTATTGTTATTCTAAGTTACCACGTTCTCTCCTGGCATGTGGAATTCAGAGTCGGTTCGGTTGACAGTCTGATTCGGTTCGAATTCACCCAAAAGTCTACTGCAATCTGGTCAATTTGTTGGAAAGTTTGTCAGGGACCCAGATGGAATTTTGGGAGACTTTTGCAGACTTCCAATTTCAACGTAGGAACCTAGAATGAATTTTAAAGAATTTTGGGTGAATTTGAACTTATTTCGGAGAGGGGCTCTGAAATCGAGCAGTGGAGGAGCGTCAACATATGTGTGATTGCAAAATGAAGAGGCAACAACAATGTAAGCATGATGGCACCGTGAGATGGTAAGTGTGATGGCACTGCAAGAGTAATTTGGGTGCAGAGTGTATGATTTTGAATGCCTCTGCCACCACTCCTACGATGTCCAAGAATCGCTCTTCTTCCAAACCTCTATCCATAATTTAGGGTTTCTTTCTTGTGCTGTAAATCTGCAGGAAATGGTAGAGATAAAATGCGTGGATGAGATATTATATTTTTCAAGGCCGGGCCTATGGTCAATAATAGGTTAGGCATTCTTCATTTTAACTCTTTCTTATTCGCCATGCACAAATCTAATGCTATAAAATGTAAAAATATTAAATTTAATATATAATGTAAATTATAAGTTAATTTTTTTTAAAAAAAGGTGGCAGTGCCACTTGATATATTATTATTATTATAAAAAATGTTTCAAAGAGCTTCTAGAGAAAAGAACCAAAAAGAAAAACTCCGATCATTGCTCAAATACAAAATAGAGTTTAGATTCTTAAAGCAATCCTACTAGCTGAGACTAGTTACAAATAGAGAGAAATTAACCCCTTCTACAAAGGCCTAACCCTAAATATTAAATAAGCCCGTAGGCATTACAAGAGCCCGTAGGCATAACATAATCCCATAGGAAAGAACCACAAGAATCAAATTTCCCTAAATCTATATATAAAAAGAAGTCCTTCGGCATTACAAAAGCTCATAGGCAGAGAACCCTTGAGTCAAAATGGAGATATATACAACATAAACCGTGGCCAATTTTTTTTTCCCAAAAATGTTGAGTGCTCAGAGAAAGCTGCTTCCCATCATGATTCTAGCATGGTAGCAGACCTGTGGAAGACAAAAAACCAATAAAACAAAAATACTGCAACAATAGAAACATTTTAGCCTTCCATAAAAACATTAGTAGTGTCACCACCCGAACCAAGATTCAAATTGAGATCCGGGATGGATGGAACAACCAACGAAGTGACTTGTGAGGGAGCATCAGAAGGCCTAGCGGATGTGGAGGGATCTAGCTCAAGAAGGTCGAGGAGGGCAATCACAACTTGATGCACCCCAGTCACACAATCCTTAGTGAGCGAGCCATTAAATTGCTGCAAGACAGTTTTAATAGGCCTAAAAGACTGTCGCTCTAAATATTTCTTAATGCTTTCGAGGACCATATAAACCCCATGATGATTAAGAGCCGAGTGGTGATGAAAGAGACCACCAATAAGAGCCGCACCTCCCCACAGATCATACTTATGCAATGCCTTACCAAGTTAAAATTATAACTTCTGCAATTAATTATAAGTTAAAATTATTTTCACAATCAGAGAGGTTTACAATTATGCTGATATATGTATTTAATTTTTTAAACTTACAAACAACTACTCCTCCACCAAAACCCACTAACTGGTGAGAATGGGTTGGACGAACCTAAAACGAATCCGAACCCAACCCAAAATAAATTGGGACTAATTTCAAACCCGAATCTCAAACCCGAATTCATACCGGAATCTCATACCCAAATCTGAACTGGCAACATAGTTGTTATCATGTGTAGAATTAAATTTTTTAGATATTGACTAAGTTAGGTCGATTTGGGTACGAGAATCCGGTTCGTGGGTCCGTGAATTTTTTTTTCCATTATAATTCATATGGGTTCGTGTGTATATATATATATGCATTATACATACAAAAAAGAAGAGAAATATACATAATTGTAAACTAAATCATTTCATAGTATGAATCTATGATGCTTGATCATTGATCAATGCCAAATGTCAAAGATAAACATTAAAAATTTAAATACTTGATCATTGAGCAATGCCAAATGTCAAAGATAAACATAAAAAATTTAAATACTTGATCATTGATCTATGTTCACGATTCTAAAGAAAATAATCACATTGAATTACTGAATTACAAAATGAAAATCAAAATATAGTTCATTAAAGTTTGAACACGGACCTGTGCGGATCTAGCACGGACCAGTCTGTGAATCCAGACTCGGACCCTATTCCTGTTCTCTTATGGACTTGGGAACATGGGATTCTCCTATTATGATAGAGTTTTCTCCATAAATAATTTTTCTTACTGGGTTATGCCATGTAAGAATGTTTAAACTCTACAACAAGATTGCATTTGTGAGTTGAAAGCCATAATTAAGTAATGACAGTGCTAAGTTGAACTTGGGGAAACCAGTGAAAGAATTCCACGATGTGTTGCTTCTCATATTCAGCTAATTTTTTACATTCCTGCAAAAACAAATTTCACATTGTTTAGGCTATATCTATGCCACACACTGTAGAAGAATCTTTCCAAAAACATAAAAAGGGAGGAAATGCTAATTGCTCTAGTCTACAGATCAATTCTCCTAGGAATCTTGAATCATGTAGTATTAATCAAGATTCCAATTCATCTCTATCTCTCTTTTAATGATTTTTTTAAAACATTGGATCTACTGTTAATGACACTTGAAACCAGGGATCTAAAATCAAAACAAAACCGAGCATTTATTAACTTTATAAAGGTGACTTATTACCTTTTGTGGATTATGTCATGTATGAATGTTTGAACTCTACATCAAGATTACATTTGTGAGTTGAAATCTATGAATAACTTAATTGAATACTTGGTAATGTTCTCTTTTTTAAATAAGATTTAATAAATAATAATAGTAATAAAATTAAAATGAATAAATAAAATAAAATATAATATAATTACAAGTTAATTAATTTTAATGAAAGATCAAGAGATTTGTGTCCCCCTCAAATGTAGAGATATAAGAAGGGTGACCAAATCATAGGGGATCTGTAAGTTTGGGAATTTGGATAATAAACCAGAAAAGTAAAAGGATAATAAAAGATTAAATTATATTTAACTTCAACAACAGTTATCCATTTGTGAGAGGATGCATCCCTTGAGAATGGTATCGACAAGTTTTTGGAATTTGGATAATAAATAAACCAGATAAAGAAAAGAGATAATTAAAGTTTAAATTATATCTAACATCAAGAATAGTGATCCATTTGTGAGAGTGCAAGAGGATGCATCCCTTGAGAATGGTATGATTATAGTGAATGGATGTTACTTTTCCCAATAAAAATGAAGATACAAAAAAGGTACAACACTTAATTGTGAAAGGAAAGATTGGAACATACATTGGGAAAGTAAGAAATTAGAAAGAAAAGCGAAACTGAATAGGTAAGTATATGTGTGGAGATTGACAGCTAGGAGATCAAATCTGAGTAAATTAAAGCAGAAATAATAGATCAACAAATGAAATAGGAAAATAATAGTTTCAGGGATCTGATTTGGATAAAGAATAATAGTCTGATCTACAAGAAGGGAACATAGTAATTAAGGAAGGATTAATGGACGAAGATAGGAATGAGAAGGAAATGAGGAAGTGACTCTTTCAAAAGGTTATAATTATGAGGGTTGTACTCTCTTAAAGGGCACAAATGATGGAGGATTGTGACTCTTTCAGAGGGTGATAATTGTGAAAACTGAAAGGTTGTGAGTCTTGTGACCATTATAAAGAGGTGTGACTCTCCCTCACATTTGGAGGATATAAAGGGGAGAATATTTCATCTAAGGAGGAAATCCAAGGGAGAAGAGCATCAGATTACTGAATTGCATGATAATTATTGGACTTGCATATGATGTAGAAAATCCACCTTGCTGTCAATATACCTATTATATGTTTTAACTTACTTTATATTTTCCTGTATATAATGTGACACATATGATGATTCCTTTAATGATTCTTATCCATTAGACTATCTCATTTTGGAGGGGAGACATGGTACATACAAAGGATTTCAAGTAGCTAGGAGGCCACACCGGTAGAGACACCCCAAGTGGGAATGGGAGGCTAGATGAAGGTTTCCATTCCATGCTCTTGGGCTCGGTGGTGTTGGTGTGGGTTTTGTTCCACTATAACATGCAAAATAAAATACCCCAATGTTTCAAGGTGAAACATTAGATACTCAATCCTCTCTTGATATAAGGTCATCTCTCATGCTAAGATTGCAAATTAAGATCATGAAATGACTTCAAGGTTCCTTCTATCGTGGGCAATCACTCAGTTGAAATGATGTGATTTGCTGGTAATCACTTAGGGGACTTACATTGTTTCTCAAGACTCATCAACTATTTGCATTTCTACAGATTTGGCTTCACAATGTGCAATGAAAATATAACCTTTCTCCAAATACCAACTCTTTAACTTATAAGTCTACCAAATTTCTACTATTTTATCATGTGGATGCAAGAACTTGTGGACGGACTAGGACTCTACTAGATGAAGGTTTATCAGTGACTTCAACTACACCTAGTGCATACTTCAAAGGATTACTAAGGATTTTCAAACTGACACTTCACCCTTAGTCCCATTTAGGAACACAAACTAAATATTCTATGCTAATTGAACTTAAGCACAATGACAAGATTACCACACAAGGCTTTCCTAAAATCAATAAGAAGGCTAGTGGACTAGTTTTGTTGAGTCAAACCAATTAACATCCACCAATACTTTCATCCCACTAACTCTATTCTAAAGAAAAGTACTTCAACAACTTGGAAATGAAAACTAAATCTAAACATGGAAGAGAACCATCATGCAATAACACAAAGTTGATCAATTTTAGTGACCATGTAAAGTAGAACAATTTTGGCTTTATATTAGCAAAAAAGTCTCCTACCATCCTTTACAAATGAGTGACTTTGGCCTTATATAGGAGGACAAAGTACAATGATTGGTGAAGATTAAATCAAAATCTATGGCTCAGATTAAATACCATAAAACCTAATTAGGGTCACCACCCATCCGACTAATGAGAAGAGGACACCTCAATAATGGACCAATAGAAAAATTACAAGAAAAGACAGCAAATGAAATGACACCAAATGGTAAGCCAATCATAAATTTCCACATATACATATCAACTATGAGATAGAATTTCCACATAGGCCTACATCAAATCATCATCCAAGACACTTATTCCTTTGTCCTTCAAATTCTTTTCCAAATTGATGAACTTGGCCACCACTTTGTTGACCTCTTCCAAGGGAGGTGAAGGGGTATATCAAATCTTCCTCTCTGCCAGTCCATCTCCCTCTTTTCTGTAGTCAATATCCTATCTTGTTCCGCCATGTTGTCCATTCTTGAACTCATAAGAAATCTGAGAGATGATAGAGATTCTAGGGACTCGCCTCTGATGATATCCCCTTGAAAAGATCTCAACCTCTTAGTCTAAGTTTCCAAGTTCATGCTATCCTTTTTATTCTCCTCAATATTGAAGGCACTTCCATTTTCACTTAGAGTATCCTCTATCATTTTGTGAACAACGACCTGAAGATGAGAAGTTCCATTCCTTATCCCCTCCATCATCTCAAGTTTGTGAAGTAGGGTGAAATACCATGTTTCAATGCTTTCACTCTCACTTGGCTTAATCACCTTGCTCCTTTCTAGTAATATTTCTAGAGTGTCAATCATAGCCTATGATTGGGGAATATTCTTGTCTTTGATGGAAAGGAAATCATTCTAGAGACCAATGAAAGTGTGGAATCTAGCCCTAAGAGCTACAAATTCCTGGAATTGTTCCACAAACTTTGGTAAGAAAATGAATCCCACCTAAATAATCTTGTCTACCCAAGATCGAGTTTCTTGAAGTGTAACCCTCGCATTCTCCAAGTTGTCAATATCTCCCTTCTATAGTGTGAGTGGTGGCGTAATTGAGTGGGCTACCTGTTGGATGGGCTTGCAAGAATTTCTATAGTAAGCTATCAATCTCCGATTTTCTTCTTTGTACTTGTTCTTCTCTTCTACCTCTTTGTCTAATTTCTTCTTCATGACAAGGAGACCATCCTGAATCTCTTCATACTCTATCTCCTTCCTAGTAGCTCCCAATTTGTGCTCAATTATCTAAAACTCATGGATCTAAACATCATTCTTTGTCTTGTCCACCTTAGGGACAACAATCTATACCTTGCAGAAGCCTGAATCATCTATGATAATCTTTGCCACTGTCTCTGTAGGATGACTTTCCTTTTCATTTTAAATTCATGTATGATATCCTCAATGTTTTCAACTAGTATAAGGGGTACAATTTCATTCCTAGGTTGCAAAAGTTCCCTCAACTAGGCTAGTGCTATACATATTCCCAACTCCAAGTTAGGATCTTCTTGCCTTAGTGATACTCCTTTAGTTGGTTGAGGTGCATTAACCTCTTTATCTCCTGAAAGAGCCTCAATATCTATCATTTCTATTTCCTTTTCTTTTGGTGAAGATGATCCCCTAGCTTGCTAACTTATGGTAAATGGTGAATATCCTGAACTAGAGCTAGAATTACCCTCTAACTGAGAACTTTCATGTGGTGAGTCCTCCCTTTCTTGATTCCTTGTGGCCTTATCTTGCACTGAAGTGGCACTTTCCTTGGATGGTATGGAATTTAATTTTTGTCTCTTGGCCACTAACCCACTATCCTCCTTTTATTTTCCCTTAACACTATATCCACTTCTTT
The DNA here is from genome assembly GCA_018584345.1 of Thuja plicata. Taxonomy (NCBI): domain Eukaryota; kingdom Viridiplantae; phylum Streptophyta; class Pinopsida; order Cupressales; family Cupressaceae; genus Thuja; species Thuja plicata. The sequence goes on along the minus strand of MU228090.1, from coordinate 148,014 downwards.
CATCTTCTTATTACTCATATCCTCTTTCCTTTCACTACTTCCTATGTGTTGTCCAGATGAATCATCTGAGACCTCCTCCATTAACCTCATCTTATCATAAGTAAGAGGGATCAATCATAAGTAAGCTACCCTTTGTGCCTTTCCAAATGCTAGATTAGTCATTCTTCACCCTGTAACTTTCCCATAATTTTGAGATTTGGAGATGAAATCCAACTACCACCTTTCACTTTATATCTACACCAAGTGATTCTACCAAATGATGGGATGGTGGGCTACAAGAAAACTCCTCCAAGTTTTCTTTCTTCGTAATTCGAGTCTGCAATAATACTGATCTGCTCTTCCTGCTAGAGGAAATTCACATGCTTTTGATGTGCAAATGAATCGAATCTTCCCTCCCTTTATACCTCTTCACACCCCTTCCACCTACAAGACCTACTTGGCATCTATGGGAGTAAACAAATAAATAAATTTAGTTTTCCTATGCCCATGCTGACTTAACATATATTGAATTTTCATTGCTATTTAATTATTGGGGAATGCACTATCGAAAGGCTGACTTGGTTTTGTATAGTTGGAAAATGGAAGCACTTCCATGGTAGACTGGTTTACCCCTCCAAGTAGGTGGTTTGGGGTTGTTTCAAGTGCCTTGAATGGATTCCTAACTTTGATCTAGCTTTATCCCCCTATTCTGCCCCATTTCCACTTTTTCCAACCTATTTATGACACCCGAGACCGAGAAACTGGGACTTTGACCTCAGGGTCAAGGTAAATTTTTTTGGGTCAAGGTCAACCTCAACCTTGACCTAGGTCACAATCAACCTTTTCCATGCCCATGGTTCAAATTTCAGAATCTCAGGGTTTCCGGATGTTGGTCTTTGGAAAAAGTTAATTCCCACTTTCGGGTCGACTGTTTCGGACTTCAAAACAACAAATCCTAAATTATATTTAATATAGGTCCTGTTCTAGTGGAATGGGTCCAGTTGGAATATAATTATCCTATGTCAGCCTCTCTAGAAGATTGTGCCCTAGTTTCATATAAAAGGAAGATTTCTCCTCTCATTTTCTCTAAGACTCTCTAACCACAATCAAGAACAATCTAAGACTTGATAATTGCAAGAGCTCAAGATTTGAAGAGTGAATTCCAAAGATGAAGAAGAAATATTTGAAGAAAGCCAAGTAGCCATTGAAGCATTCATCCATTCTCAAGCACTTCTCAAGCACTCATTTTCATCAAGGAGATCTATTGGTGGCCATTGAAGGATTCAAGCTCCATGGAGCCCTCTTGTTGAAGATTTCTCCATCAACATTCCTCCAAACCTCTTCCAATTCAAGAACCCATTAAAGATTGGTGTTTAAGATCTACAAGAAATTGATTGAAGACATCATACATTCTACATTCTACATCCATTTGGTGCATCCATACTTGTGGATTCAAGGATTCGAATCCTCTACAAGGACCTTTTACATGAGAAAGGTGAATTATTTCATTTAATTTGTTTATTCCTGCAATTTCAATTATATATTTTAGGTTATTTCCAAAACTAAGGTTTGACCAAGGAAAATACCTCTCCCCAACAAAAAAACAATTTTTCTCGCAGGCACAGGTTCGGAACAACAGATCAGGATGGAGATTTAGATACCCTTTTCGGCAAACTTTCAGGATCCAAAAATAGAATTTCAGTCTGAGACTTTTTAGGTTGATTCTTCCCTAGGGTGCAATCAAAAAATTTAGCCAATGGTGACATTGACTTGAGGGTACAAATCAAAACTATGTCAGAACAAAAAAATATTTTTGGGTTTTGTTCATCTCTGCGTTTCTATTCCAGATCCGGTCTTAGATTTTCCAGAAACTCAACACAAGCTTCAGAAACCAACATTCTTCAGATCTAAAATATTCCAAGGTTAGTATATTTCTCCTATTCATTTCAATTAAGTTTATCAATCTTTCTACATCTATTTCACATTCAAATAAATAAACGGGTACTTAAGATCTTCCTTCTTCATCCTTGTTTCCAAATGGTTGATTGATTTATGCATTGATCCTTCCTTTTGGGATAATAAATTTGGATCTTTCATTTGCATATCTAAGGATAGAAGGATATCATCTTATTTACGCCCATAACATATTCAAATGTAAGGTATTTTATGTTAAATTATCCACTTTCATGAAAACCCTCATTTCTTACCTTACATTTTGGTGAACCCGCGATAGACAAGTCGTTCTTTTTGGTGTTAGATTTACATGTTTTATGTTAGATCTTGCATGCATATTAGATTAGCTTTCTTTTATGTTCTTGCATTTCCCTTTCAAAAATTAAAATCAAACTCTTTGTTTTCTAAATTAGTTCATTTGCATTGCATTGGTGTATGAGCTTTACCACTTCTAGTCCTACTTATAGTATCCCAGTTAGAAGAAGCCATAGACTCATGGGTTCCTTTGATCCCAAATATTCCTCTCCTTTCCATAGGATCTCGGATGAAAATTTGAATACTCATGATTCCATTCCTTCTATGGAGCATAACTCTTCTCACTCATCTCATGATGAGGAAGATGCTTTAAGAGTTCCTCATGAAGTAGTGCAAAAAATTTCAACCAAACTTGATAAAATGGGAAATTGGCTTATTCAAGAAAACTATAATCAAGATTTCATCCAAGCTATAGAGGCTCTTAAGAAAGTCCTTCGTGATAGTGATCAAGGTATTAATCTCTTGCGTGGTATCACTCATATTGTGCATTTGAATGTTAAACCTTTAGCACAAGAGGCTAAAGATTTAGGATTTAACCCTCCTATCACTAGTGAGGGACCTTATTTTGTTCCTTTACCTAGCATTCCTACTTATACTCCTCCTTTGATGACTACATCTCTCCCAATTTCATCTATTCCTATGAGTGTTCCACTGGTATCTCTACCTACCTCACAACCTTCATATCATAGTGTACCTTTTACTTATACTAATCCCCTTCCAACTGTGGTTCCAAATGTTCCACCAATTGTGTCTTCCATTCCTACTGCTTCCTACACTTTTCCCAGTGTTCCATATATTTCTATGCCACCTATGTCTTCTAATGATTCCATAATTATTAGTTTGGCTCAGACTGTGTCATCTTTACAACAACAACTTGCATTCTTAACTCAATCCAAGTTTAGCATTCCTACATGTGACATGGGTAGTCCCTTATCCTTAGACATTATTCATGCTACTGTTCCTCAACAAGCCGATATGCCTTGTCTTGAGAATTACAATGGTAAAGGCGATCCTGTTACTCATGTTAAAACATTTCAAATCCTTTGTAGTGATTATGCTCATGACGATAGGATTTTAGCTAAACTATTTGCTAGAACCTTTCATGATAAGGCTTTGCAATGGTATTGTTCTTTACCTCCTTATTCCATTGATTCTTTTCCTAAACTTGCTAATACCTTCATTCAAAAATTTCAAAATAGCATTGGTCTGCAAGCTTTCTTAACTGATTTAATGCATTGTAAACAAAACATTAAGGAAAAATTGACTGATTTCATTGGTAGATTTAAGCATTTATATGCTCAGATTTCTTATCCTGTTCCTGATATTGATATTCAACACATGTTTATTTCAAATTTACAAAAGGATATTAGAGATAAGATTCTGATTACTGAATTTACCCCTTTTCAACAAATTTGTGCAACACTTCATCATTATCAATTACAAGTGAGTCAATTTGAGAGCAACACTCCAATGGCTTCCGTTCCAGTCGATAAGAGTGATAATACTCCTAATCCTAATAAATTTCAAAAACCTAACAACTACATAAAGATTAATAAATAGATGAATGCGGTTGTTGATTAAGTTGCTGTTGCATCTCACAATGCCACTTCTGCATCCACTACTTTCCATATGAATCGTACATTTACTCCTCTCTCTGAATATTTAAATTCCATTATGTGTAGGTTGTTAAGTGCTAATATGATTACCTTGCCTCCTATTCGACCTCTCCTTCCTACTACCATAGCTTCAAAATCCTTTGATTCTAAAGCTTTTTGACAATACCATCGCCAGAATGGCCATGATACTAAAAAATGTTATTCTCTAAAGCAAAAAGTTCAAGACTTAATTGACTCTAATGCTTTATCTGTTGATAATTTTGATGGTAATGGGAATAAATCTGTCTCTCCTCCTAATCAAAACCTTCAAATCTACACGAATCCTCTACATACACATGATACTAATACTATCGCTCAACCATCTTCTGTGGATATTGTTGACGATTCAAAGATGGATGATCTTAATCACATTGTTAATCATGTGGAAAGAATTTTTGCATCTCAACCTATTGTTCAAGATCCTTCACCTCCCCTTAACTTCAAGTTCCATCTAAACCTCAAAAATAAATTAAGGATAAATAATCTTGGGAACTTTCATTTACCTCTGATGACTCTGAGACTATTAAGGCTCCCAATGGTCCCCTTTATATTAATGCTAGGATTTCTAAGATACCTATGCGTGGTTGTCTTGTTGATCCCACATCTTTAATAAATATCATTACCGAGGAAAATCTTTTTATGAAAAACCTACAACGTGATTGTTATGATCCGTCAGATGCATGGATCCAAACTTGTAATGGTTTTCTCTATCCTGCACTTGGTTCTATTAGCTTGCATGTTGAACTCTGTGGCAAGGTTGTAGGTACTACCTTCATTGTTGTTCCTACATCTGATCAATTTCAAGTCAAATTTGGTTTGCCTTGGATAACTGCTATGCATGCTATTGCTTCTCCTATTCATAAATGTCTTAAGTTCATTCATAATGGAGAAGTAAAAATGATTAATCATAGTTTATATCAACCTTCTAGGCCTAGAGATTGTGATACTCTTGATTTATTTTGGCCTTTATTACCTAATTCATGTCCTCCTCACCCTGACAACCTTTTTCGTTCATATCAAGCCTATAAACATCACAAGATTGTTGAGTTAAACATGCCTTAGATAGATCTTAACCGTGGTCTTTTTCTCACTCCTTCTATACCTCCTTTATCCATTACTGTTAGCTCTATTACTCAACCTCCCAGTGTTGCTTCTCAGTCTACTGTGAATCCTACCAATCTTCCTATAGAACCTGTGATGGAATCAATGGTTATTCCTCCTAGTCCTCCACATGTGTCAAACAAAGAAAAATGTAATAAATCTGATAATGAACATTGTAAGAAGTGTAGAGCTAATGCTAGGGTCCATGCTTCTCTTCTTAAAAATTTTGTACCTTCTTTCAATCAATCTATGCCTGATGTGTTGGAAGAAGTTAATATTTACAATGATGTTAAGATGAATGAGTATGATGATCTTATTCACATCTTAGATCCCATTTTAATTAATCTTGATGAGGAAGATACTTTAGATGAGCCTATTGATATTAGTGATGAATATGAGACCATTGATCTTGATATTGATTTACCTCATATGCTTTCAACTCAATTGACAATTACACCTAGTATCAAGCAATGTGATTCTCAAGAGGATCCTTGTTTGGAATTGGCTATTATTCCTACTGTATTGGATATAGTCCCTCTTGTGAGTTTCCCACCTTCCCTAGACAATATAAACCAAGATGGGGAGAGTAGGTGATGCACTTGATTGGCTTATCCTTCATGGTAGCCATTTTTGTGTTTGCATGCTGTACTGTGTTTCTCCCATAATGTGTTTGGTAAATGTTTGTTAGACTCTTTTATATGACCCTTGTTACTTTTTTGGTGCAAGGTGATAAATGAATCAAACCTGTTGTATAATTCCTCTATATGTATCTCTATCCTTCTATATGTTGTTTTCATGTTATGTTGTACTTGTGATATTATTCATAAATTTTTTCCTTGTGTAGTCCACTTGGATCTGCGACATGGTAGCACTGATTCTTTTTGGCCTCCATGTTGTGGTACAAAAAGACTCTTCTTCGTAACTCTTGAGTTTTCTTTCCTCCATTGTGATTATAGTTCTTATTTCTTTGGGGAATGATGTCAATTCATTTGCAATAATATCATATCTATATGTACATGTTATCTTATGATCATACTAACCCCACAGTAGGTAGATCCCTTCTGTGTTCTATGTATGTTTATGTGATATTTCCCTTGATTTGTCTTCATTTGGGGGCATCTCGTAGTGGAAATGTAATCAGTAGAGTTGTTTATGTTTCCGTCAAAATCCATTGCTCTTGTTAAAGTGTTAGCAATGACTTTAATGTGGGGGCATATGCTCTACTCACCTTTTGCACACACATGCTCAAAATATTTTCAAAACTTAAAACTTTTTCCCTTTATGGATTAAAAACTAATCCGTAAAGCATGGATATTTTACTTTTTAGGTTCTCTTGATCCCTCCAGTTTCAAGTTATGTTGTTTTGATCCCTTAAGGTCGGAAGGTGTCCTTAAGAGTGGATCTCCCTGATGGGTTGACTAGTGAGTAGCCACATTCACTAGGCGGTTCAACTCCATATTTCCAGTGACACCGTTTCTTTGTATGGTTCACAATGGGACATAAGTTCTCATTGGGAAAGGTAACCATACCCTCTCTCTCTCTTTCTCCTTAACCGGTGATGCCTCTCTTATCATGTTCTTAGGGTTGATAAAGACTTAAGTCCCTTGGGGGCTTGAGGATTTCTTTGTCCCTTGTGATTCTAATAAGATTATCTATTCTTTATGATCTCCTTTACCAGGAGTTTGTTATATTGAGTCCATACTCTTGCTAAAGTGGGGGCTAAATGTATAGTCAGAAACTGGAAGCACTTCCATGGTAGACTAGTTTAGCCCTTTGAGTAGGTGGTTTGGGGTCATGTCAAGTGCCTTCAATGGGTTCCTGACTTTGATATGGCTTTATCCCCCTGTTCTGTCCCATTTCCACTTTTTCCAACCTATTTCTGGCACCCCAGACTGAGAAACTGGGACTTTGACCTCAGGGTCAAGGTCAACCTCGACCTTGACCTATGTCACAATCAACCTTTTCCTAGCCCATGGTTCAAATTTAAGAATTTCAGTGTTTTTGGATGTCGGTCTTTGGAAAAAGTTAATTCCCGCTTCCGGGTCGGCTGTTTCAGACTTCGGAACAACAAATCCTAAATTATATTTAATATAGGTCCTCTTCTAGGGGCATGGGTCCAATTGCAATTTAATTCTCCTATGTCGGCCTCTCTAGAAGATTGTGCCCTAGTTTCATATAAAATGAAGCTTTCTCCTCTTATTTTCTCTAAGACTCTCTAACCACAAGCAAGAACAATCTAAGACTTGATAATTACAAGAGCTCAAGATTTGAAGAGTGAATTCCAAAGGTGAAGAAGCAAGATTTGAAGCAAGCCAAGTAGCCATTGAAGCATTTATCCATTCTCAAGTACTTCTCAAGCACTCATTTTCATCAAGGAGATCCATTGGTGGCCATTGAAGGATTCAAGCTCCATAGAGCCCTCTTGTTGAAGATTTCTCCATCCACATTCCTCCAAACCTCTTCCAATTCAAAACCCATTCAAGATCGGTGTTGAAGATCTACAAGAAATTGATTGAAGACATCCTACATTCTACATTCTACATTCTACATCCATTTGGTGCATCCATACTTGTGGATTCAAGGATTCGAATCCTCCACAAGGACCTTTTACATGAGCAAGGTGAATTGTTTCATTTACTTTGTTTATTCCTATAATTTCAATTATATATTTGAGGTTAATTTCAAAACTGGGGTTTGACCAAGGAAAACCCCTCCCCCCAACAAACAAACCATTTTTTTTGCAGTAATAGGTTTAGAATAGCAGATCGGGATGAAGGTTCAGATACCCTTTCCAACAAACTTCTGGGATTTGAAAACATAATTTCAGTTTGAGACTTTTTAGGTCGATTCTTCCCTAGGGTGCAATCATAAATTTTAGCCAATGGTGACATTGACTTGAGGGTACAAATTAGAACTGTGTCAGAACAGAAAAAGATTTTTGGGTTTTGTTCATCTCTGCGTTTCTATTCCAGATTCGGTCTCAAATTTTCAAAAAACTCAACATAGGCTTCAAAAAATAGCATTCTTCATATCTGCAATATTCCAAGGTTAGTATATTTATCCTATTCATTTAAATTAAGGTTATCAATATTTCTACATCTATTTCACATTCAAATAAATAAATGGGTACTTAAGATCTTCCTTCTTCATCCTTGTTTCCAAATGGATGATTCATTTATGCATTGATCCTTCCTTTTGGGTTAATCAATTCAGATCTTTCATTTGCATATCTAAGGATAGAAGGATAGCATCTTATTTACCCCCATAACATATTCAAATGTAAGGTATTTTATGTTAAATTATCCACTTTCATCAAAACCCTCATTTCTTACCTTATAGGTTTATATGTTGTTTTGAATTAAATTTAGCAGCTGAAGGGGAAGGAGTGGGAACCAAAAATATCATGGTGGAATTTTCCTATGGATGGAATAATTCTGCCCAAGAAGATCATGGATGAAAATTATCTCCTGAAGATCGTATTTGCTTGGAATTTTCTCCAAACACCTGGCCATGCCCCAAGGATCCATTCTCCAAGCTCAAAGTGGGGGTGGAATTTTGAAGCCTATAGGGCAAAATGTGTCCTATGAATGATTTCCTCTTGATATTCCAAAGTCCTTAAGACTTCAATCTTTTCGCTTGAAGTCTTCCAAACATCAACATGACTATCCTCCCCTACAAATGCACCTCATATCGTCCATCATTTAGAGGATTTCCATCAATTTCCCACACAAAGGGGTGGAATTCAAAAGGTTATGGGAAAAATTCTATCCCATGAAGGGTCGAATCTTGCCCATGCTAATCTTGCCTAAACTTTCCTCCCAAAGCCAAAATCAAATTGGCACTCATTCCAAGATCTTTGCCATACCCCAAGGGACATTTCCGAAGGCCTAAAGAGGGGGCGGAAATCAGAGGTTTACAGGACAATTTATGTCCTATGACTAGTTGGATTCCGACTAGTCATGGGATAGGCCTCTATGTTATGCTCTAAGTTACCAAAATTCCACTCTCCTTCATGCCAAGTCCTTAATCTCCACTCTCCTTCATGCCAAGTCCTTAATCTTCCTCATGACTACCTTCCTCTTCAAATATATACTCCATTATCCCAAAAGTTGATGATTGCTAGTGTTTTTACTGCCAATAGAGAGGGAGCAGAAATCAGAGGGTTATGGGACAAATTCTTTCCGCATATTCTGCCCATGCTTTGATCTCCCAAATTTCCCCTTTAACATTTCTCAAGACTAAATTCACTCCTCCAACTCCAAGATCGAGTAAGGAAGCCTCGAAATACATGGCAGAAATCAGGGTGTCTTAGGAAAAATTCTCTCCTATGATTGGTAGGATTCCGACTAGTCATGCGATAGGCCACTTAGCTCCATGTTCTTACCTTTAGACACTCGAAACCTTGCTTAGAACCTTGTACTTATTCCCCCATGTCAAATACACCTTCCTCCCTTTGGTAAAGCCCATTATTCCACACCCTAAACAAAGGGCAGAAATCATAAGCCCATAGAACAAATTCTGTCCCATGAGGAGCCGATTTCCGCCAAACTATGGAGAAGGGAGAGAAACATGAAGTCCACCCCAAAACCCATACTTAGCCAAAATTTTCTAAATTCCATCAACTTTCCACTTCAAACCACCACAAAGAAGGTTGAGAGAGGGGGTTTGCAATGAATGGGTGATGGGGTGAAGAACTCAAAATAGGTGGAACAGCTCAAGGCACCTTGCATGGTCTCCCAACTAGTGCTTCATCATGACGATAAGTTGGATAAGAGTTGGAATTCTATTTGTGTAATGTTTACTTATATGCTAATTTATCTTGTGAAAGTAACCTCGTTATAGGACCTATATCTGGATACTAAAGTGACAACTCCCACTCCCAAGATTTTTTCAAACCCTAAAGAGAATTTCTGGGAATATTAAGTGAAGTCCCAGTAGGGGATATTACATCCTTTGAAATGAAATTTATGTGATTGCCATTATGCTTTGGCATTGATAACTTCTACCACTCTCTATAAATGTGGTTGAATTCAATATCCACTCTGCAAACAGGCTCTTCTAGATACAAGGAGCTATGGAGTCTAGCAGATTTAGAGGGTACTACATTTTCCTCAAGTTCTATTTTACTTTTATGGCTTCTTTCATTCACTTGTTTTGATAAATAGACCTACCTCTATCTCTCCCTTTTTAAAACTATCTTCTAAATTTTCTTTTAAAACTAGCTACATTGAATTATTAAAGATACATTTCATGTACACCTGAAATTTAGCAGACTTGAAGCTATCAATAATCACATATGAATATGCTTCACTTCTCAGCACACCAAGAGGTGAGTATTTTCTTGGTGTCTATGTTGAAGCTACGGAAAAAAATTGATATTCTTTCTATCTATAATTTTATATGGTTAAGGGACTAAGTTATGTAAGCAAACATTACAATTAAGAGATAAGTAAAGACCTAGATGATAACTGAATATTATATACTAAATCTACAACAATGTCGATTACAATTGCAACCCATGCCATTCAATTAGAAGTTTACAACTATGTTAGCAAGCACCAAGCACTACCCTAGAAGATGAAAAACATGAAAAAATCATCTTTACCTATGCAAATACATATATTTATTGGCCAAAAGCCCCAGTACACTTAATTGTATCCAAGAACTGGCCTTGGGTGGTTTTAGGAGGTGCCATTTATCTCAACATCTGGAGTCTGAAATAGAAAAAGGTCTTGACATTCCTTGATTAAGAACTTTAGACATTACTACCTCTGAAATAGATCTTTCTATTCCAAAAAATAGCCTCTGAAAGTGAACGAGATTGTTTTTTGAAGATACACCTGTCACGTTCCCACCAAATGCTCCAGATCAGGATAGAAGGGATTACTAACTAAATGGAGGAAAATATAGATTCTTGGAATAATGTTGGCCAAGAGGTGAACAAGTCTTTGAGGTTTCTAAGAAGGAGGGTATGCCAATCTAATTGGAATTGTAACCAATGCCAACACTGCTGTGTGAAATCACATGTAAAGAGTAAGTGATCTATAGTTTCTTCTTGTAGTCTACATAAAGGGTAGGTGAATGGAGTTGGTATTCCAAGTTTCATTAGTCTTTCACTTGTGAGAATACACTTGTTCAAAGAAAGCCAAGAAAAAACCCCTTCTTTTGGTAAGACTCCATCATTCCAGCAGAGTTTTTATGGCCAAGTGGTCTCTGTTGTCGTGTCACCTTGATGAATGGACAATCACCTGAGCTTGACTTTGTATTTTCCTAATTTTGATACAGCTTAGATAAGAGAGTCTGATTCCTGTGATAATTTTTTCCCTTTGACTGAAATGCTAAATAAGAAGAGATTTTTGACATTCAGGAAGATTGCAATTTTGAAGATTTTTTAGGTTGGCATTATGGGGATTAAGATCAAAGACTTGAATGTAATCTTTGACTTTAGAGCCCCAATGTTGTTTGAGAAAGATTTTTGCTTCATTAAATTCTTCAATCCTCTCAAGGGAAGGGAAGCCATTCCATGAGTTCCAAATGTTTTCTTTTTCTCCATCATTTTTTATCCATGTTAGGTGGGAGCTGATTATGTCTCTGCAAGTTGCGAAGAAGTCCCACATTTTAGAACCTCTTGGTGGATTAGCCATTGTAAAGATTCTTTCCCAGAATTGTGAGTCCATGAATTTATCTTGCAAGATTCCCAACCATTTAGGAGAAAGATTATCATACATTTTCCAGGCTAATTTTGGTCCAAGAGCAATATTTTTTGCTTCTAAATTATGCATCCCCGCTCCTCCTGCTTGTTTATCTTCGCATAATTATTTCTAGGATACTCGAGGAATTTTTATTTTCTTATGAGGATCCATGCTACCTTTCCTATGAGTTTCTTTATCATTTGTTCAAATTTAATTTGGATTGATGAAGGAAGCTTTATTATTGACATTATAGAGTTTGAAATAGCAGATAAAACTGCTTTGATCAAGGTGAGTTTCCCTACTAAGTTTAGACATATGCCTCGCTAGGAAGATACTTTCGATTGAATCTATATTAAAATTTTATCTCAAAATAATGACTTATTTGGGCCTGAAAAAGGGGGATCCCAAGATATTGATTGTGAATCTGACCTTTTTTATAATCCAAAATTGAAGATATTCAAGCTGCAATGGTTAGAGCTATATTAAGGAAAATTATGCTAGATTTTGCTGCAGTTATCCTTTGACTTGAAGCCTTATATTATTCTTTTAGGGTCTTCTTAATAAAATTTGCTTCTAGAATGGAGGATTTCCCAAAGAGGAGAGTGTCATCTGCAAATAGAAAATGAGACATGAAGATGGTTGAATTTGGAATTTGGGAACCTCGCCAGATCCCCTAATAGTATTGCTGCAAGATTGTTATGCTCAAATCTTCTGCTAGGAGGATGAAAATAAATGGAGATAATGGAAACCCCTTGCTTTACTCCTTGGGAAGAACTAAAGAATCCTTTTGGTGAATCATTAACTAAAACTAGGAATTTGGCTTGAGATATATATGCTTTTATCCATTTGCACCATTTAGGAGCAAACCCAGTTTGAGAAGGATCTTAATCAGAAAATCCCAGTTGAGTCTATCATAGGCCTTCAACATATCTAGCTTAATTATCATAGCCAAGGTCTTACTCTCAAGGATATAATGGATGGTTTTGTGAGCTATGGAGGCACCTTTTTCCATCTCTTTGCTAGGAACAAATCCCCCTTGTTCTGAAATTATTTTGAGGATAATCTTTGCTAGTTTCAAAACTATTGCCTATGGAAAAGATTTTGTAAATTGTTTTACAAAGGGAGTTAGGTCTGAAGTCAACAAATGATGATGGTTTTTTTTGGGATGAGATTTAAGAATGTGTTGTTTAACTCCTTCAAAAGAGTAGCATTTCTTCTAGATTCTTCCAAGGATAGCCAAATCTCTCTACCCATGAAATCCCAACCGTCTTGAAAAAATATAGTTGTGGAGCCATCTAGTCTTGGAGCTTTTCTTGGAGGCATGGAAAAGACCACCTGCTTAACTTCTTCTTGAGTGAGTAGTTGAAGGATGAGGGAATTATCATGTTGGGAGACTAGAAGAAGGATATGTTGTATAAGATTATTTGTATATGTCACTTAGGAGGGATCACTATTGGGTGCTTTAAGTAGATCTGAGAAAAATTTGGTTGCTTCCTAGCTTATCCACTGTTCTCCATGAAGACTTACTCCATCAGATGAATCAATGGAGAAAATTGCAATATTCCATTGTCTAACTTTGGATGACAAGTGAAGGAAATTTATATTTTTGTCTCCCACTCTCAGGCATAACTCCCATGATTTGTATCTCCAGAAAGTCTCCTCTTGAGTTTATATTTACTACATTTCTTTTTGTAGGGAGGATTGAGTAGAAAAAGAGAAATTATTCATCCCATTTATGATGATGTGTTCATTGATTTCATCTAGCTGAGATTGGATTTTTGTCTTCTGATAGAATATGTTTTTGAAATGGTTCACAGTCCATTATTTAATTTGGATTTTGATAAAACTTAGCTTCTTAGCAAGTTGAAACATCCTTGACCTTGAGACAAAGGGCACTTTTTCCTGCCAAACATTTAGGCGAGGAAATTTTTTTGGGTCTCTCAACCACATTTATTGGAATTTTAAAGAGGATAGAGGATGAGATGTGGATTATAGGAATTCCAAAGAGATGAGAAATTGGTCCAATCTTTTTGCTATAAGATGAAAATATTTTTTCTTATTAGTCCATGTGAAGAGACCATTGTGAGGTGGAAAATCCATGAAATTATTCTAGTAAACAAAATATTTAAAGTCTTCCGTCACTTGGGGTGGTGGAATGATACCTCCACATTTCTCATTTGTATTTAGAACTGCATTGAAATCACCTCCTATAAGAAACTTTTCTTCTTTTAAATGTTGTAGAATGGATGAGATGTTGTCCTACGCAAGTTTTTTTTCTTATTGATGGTATAGGGGAATAAAAATATAAAAACCAGAGGGAATGATTGAAAGAAGAAACTCTAAACAACATCCAATTTTGAGTGATAACTATCAAATCTAATTTGGATAACATTTTTACATTTTTCCTGCTTTATTTTTTCATCGAATTCTCCCCTTAATTATTGAAGAGTATAATCTATGTCCCCTTATATGATGCTAATGCATTATTGTTTTCTCCTCATGATGGAAAATTCTTGTAGTTCAACATTGGGAGGTTCACATACATTCAAATATTAGAGCCTCTATTGCCCTGTGGTCTTGTGAATTAGAAACAAACAATTCTTTCTTTTTATAGAAGATTCAAAGAAAGTTGTTTATGGTTTTGTAAATATTCATTAGACCACTATCTCCATAGAACAACAAGCCATAGTCCCCTGCATGGCATCATATTGTTAAACATATATCAACTTTCCTTGGAATAGGAATATTTACCTCCAAATTTAATAAGTAAAACATGGATCATCCCCCATATTTTTTTTTGAGAAGATGCAAATGATTATATCAAGGTTTATATAGATCAAGTTTATATAGTTTGCATTTATCTGAATCTACCAAGTTACTAACTACCTACAGGTTCACACATGAAAAGGAGTAATAATTCCATTGCTACAAAGGTGATGCAGCCCTGGATAGCAGTAAACTTCCTCTTATTTCTTTATCTTTAAGACATAATCCAACTATTAGCAAAATACAGGGAATGAAACACCTTTTTTGGCCCCAAAGTAGAGGAGAATATGAAACCTCTACCACCCTACCACAACAAGTAGGTATTATGACACTAAAATTACACTTGATGCTATTGGAAAGTTGACTCCTAGGGAGTATATGACTTATTTTGTGTTTTCATTATGTCAACAAAGTCATATGAAAGTTTGACAACAAACTATGAAGTAGAAATTGACTAAGTATAGAAGACATGACAGAACAGTGATTTGCAGTCGATCAGTGCACCAGTGCACGTGCATACGATCACATTAGGATATGTGCATTCAGACTTAAGTTCTATGGTATGTTCTTGTGCTTTCCCTAGACACGCATGGTCAGATATGTCAGTACGGATAAGTTATAGCAAGAACAATTATACTAGCAGTTCAGAAAATAGAGTATGAAGTCGACTTCAGTTTTTGGATCAGCGTATAATATTTTATCATGTAAAGGCCAAACGCCTATTATAGTATGTTTTTAATCATGTCTTAATTACTATTGTAAACATTCTTAAGCCAATTTGTTTGGAAGCGTGGTGAATATTTTTTTTGGGCCAACTAAGGTCTTGTTTATGGTCGCGTCTATTCAAGCATGAACACACACACACACAGATATATATATATATATATATCATGCAAAGTTGTATTAGAAAGTGTCGTCAAATATGCAGAGTAGACATATAAAAGAAAAGTATAAGATGTCAAAATGAGATAAATCTCTTTAAGAATATAAGAGCATTAGCGCATAACCATAACTGATCAGACAATTATGTCACATACAAAAGTTCACTTTTGGATATAGTGTATATCTATTATCAAGGAGGTTGTAGCCTTCATCCTACTGAGTAGTGAGCTTCTTGGACAGTGAGTCCTCACACCTAATAGGGTTATTTGTAAAATATTCCTAACAGGGTCAGACCCTTAACTAGGTCATTGTAAAGACTTCTCCTAACAGGGAAAAAGAACTTTAATAGGTTCATTATACTAGTGCAATATTTGTGGGTACTAATTCCCACCAGGGTTTTCCTCTGATCAAGGTTTCCCCGTAATCATATCATGTGTTATGTGTTCTTATGTTAAGCTTCAATTGATATATATTTGATTAATGTTTAAAGTTGCTGAAATAGAATAAATAGACAAACACTGATTCACCCCTCCCTCTCAGTGTTTCTAACATATGCTAATAGGGTAAATCTATCTTTCATGTTCTCCTTTCTACTTGTGTCAGTGTGATACTTTAATAGATGTGTATGTGTGAAAGTACTTAATTTATCTATTATGGTGGACTATTCATGATGACTTTATAATTCAAGACTTGATGATGCTACCAATGACTTATATCTGTAAGACATATTTTTATTGTTAGCTATATTGTTTATGATTTTTGATAACCTTCCATTTGTTTTCATCTCTGTTTATGTGTTGAGGAATTTTCAGGACTTGAATTGTGTGATGGACTATTTATGATGATTTGTTGTTATAGGACTTGATGATGATGTCATTTGATGATCTATGAAAGTGATGGATGCAATGATGTTATTAGGATCATTACTTAGGTTCTCCTTATGATTATGATCTATGATGATTATGTTTCCTGCTTATGATATATTGTTATGGACCAACCCATGATTCTGGTGATTTTATTGAGGATTATTTAGGATTTTGACATGTTATTTACGTGCTTGTGTTGATCTTTTCCATGACATGTTTGTATGAAGATGGATGATTTCATATTACTCATTTATGAGGCCCATACTATGTCATGATTTCCCCTTCACTAATTGTATTAACAGACATATTTGTGTGTATTATTGCCTTGTACAGGTGGTTATCTAGGTACCTGTTGATGTACATTTTATGACCCACCAAACAGTAGAAAAAAACACTGAGGTATCTTATCCTCTCTTGATCAAAGTTCTGTATATGCTAACATTGCGAGAAGATCATATAGGTCACTCCAAGGTTCCTTTCATCTCAGGTCTTGACCATGGATAAGCTCGGTGGTAAATGTGATTTGCTGAATATCACAAGGGGCCTTACATTTTCAGTCTTGAAAGATTTGCAATGAAACACCTTTTTTGAATTTTCAAAATATGAGGAAAGAAAAAGGAAGTAGGGTTCATAAATTTTAATCTACTCCTAAGGGTAATGATAGCAATGGTCAATACTTTGGTCGACAAATTCCCAATAACCAGGTTCCACTTCGCCAAGTTATACTAAAACTACATGAGAATTGGTGCAATCTTTAAGGTTTATGCAGAGGATTTTTATACCACCACATACACCATCATCAAGAACAATGTACACGAATGAAAGAAGCTAAGCATATGCAGGAATGAGGCTCAGGCTAACTTTGCACAATGATTTACAATCAGTAAAATGTCAAAAGTATGAACCAAAGGAACTCATCAAAACACCATCATATTTATCATTGCAATCACAACACTTCATCTAACTTTATCCAAAAAATCTAAACTAAATGAGGGAATTATGAAACCAAGGAAGCACTAAAAAACATCAAGTATTCACCATGAAACCAATAATTAAAACTTTACTGTCTCAGTAGCTCTTTAGCAACGATCTCAAAATTTGCTCCTTACAAATGAGAAATGAAGCCTTTATATAGGTCCTCGAATGTAATGGGTGGCCTAGATCATGCCGCCTCTGCCCTAATTAGGGTTAGGGTAAAGAAGAAGGAATCTACATTAATGCAAAAGGAATCCACTACCATAGTGGGCAATAAGTACCCATTATGCATGTATGCTCAGAAGGAGAGTGGGGGTGTAATAAATGACCACTAAGCATGCCCACTATGCATTAAATATATCTCCACCACAAAATCTACCTTTGACCGCTCTACCTGAATGCTTGGAATCTTCTCAATACTACTTCAAACTCATTTATACTGATGCTCAATGCTGATTCCTGCTTGAATTCCAAAGCTACCATAGCTCGTTCAGCTCTTCTCAAGCTGTCCTCCCATTCTGGAAACAAATATTGAGCAGTGTGCATATCATTTTAGAAGGTGGAGAAGTTATCAAAATCATCCCTGGTGAAGAAATTCAATCTAAAGAATTCCTCTAATTTACTCTTTAGGCTTCCTATAGTTATCTCCTTTTCATACAACCTTTTTGATACCATTGATGTGAAAGTGTTGGAGATTTCTTGCTTTATGTTCTTAGTTATTCCCTTAAATCAAGAAGATTCCTCAATGAAATGACCAAACATTTCCATGGCCATGAGCACTGCTCCATACCATCAGGTGAAATCATATGCTTCTCCTTTTTTAAAGATCCCATGGTCAACTAGTACATGCCTGGGTGTCTCCACCAACTCCTGTAATTCCACGATCATCTCATCCTAATAGATATGCTCATCTTCCCATGATTCGTCCATGCACTGAATTCATGAAAGGATGGACAATTCCCTGTCGTAAACTCATACCAAGTCCTCAACATGCTTGTGGGCCTCATTTTGGATGCCTTCGATCCAAGCCTCTGCCCCTTGAGAATTTCTCTTGATTCTATCTATACTCTCTATTGCCTTAGTTGGAACAACTGGCAGAGGACCAAAAGATGGACCCTCTTCCCTTACTAGATGAGGTAGACTGCTGATGCAGTCGCATAATGCTCTGATCTCTCCCTTCTGCCTCTAGTATTTCTCTTCTAATCTCCTTATCTTGATTTTGACCGCTTGTGTAGAATCATCAAGTTCCTCCGATACCTGCTCTCGGGAGGCATGACCTATGTCAAACTCGGCCATGTTATACTCATTTGGAGTGATTTGATCCTTTTCTTTGTCCATGACCAGTGTTGCAAGCTGAAGGGTTTGGACCCGGTCTCTCCTCTAACAATCTTCACAAACCTCTTAGTTTTTCCTTTCTCCTGTGATTGGTTGACCCTGTTCATCATTTCCTGCAATTCAACGGCTGGGTCAACCTCCTTTTCCTGACTTCTTTGGAGCCTTTGCCTCACCCATTCTGGAATGGAAGCACCTTGATCTTTCTGAACTTCCATATGCTTCTTTCCCTGCACTTCTCTTGTGTTTATTTCCTTAGCTCCAGGACTTTCTGCCATCACCTCTGGGGCTGGTGTGTCTATTGCAAGAATCTCCTCTTTAGCCATGGGAATCTCTTCTTCTATTATCCTTCTGAAAAACACACCAAGACTTTCCTCAGTGGTAACATCTTTTTCCCTACTTTTTTCTGGTGCAAACCCTCATTAGCATTGATGCCCAATCTATCTTGAACTGACCTTGTCAAGTGTTTCTCTCCTTTCTTAGCTCTCCCCCTACTTGCTTCTACTTCTTGTCTGGAAAAAAGTGTCTATCTGCTGCACACTTGGAGTCTGGCTAGGCGAGGATGGAATCTCCTCATTTCTTGGTCTCTTCTATTGTGGTTCTTCACTATGGAGATCCAACCTCCACTTTGTGTGTGTTTCCTGAGCAATACTCTTTTCTTTTCCGTGTTCTGCACTCCCTAACAAAATTTCTCCTTCTTCAATCCTTTCTCCTAAATTTTTCTTTTGTCTTTCATCCCGTAGTGTTTGATGCCCTAATAACTTGTATGTCCAATCCTCCTTTGGTAAACTCATCCTATCAAGTTGTCGCTCAATCCACCACCTTTTGAATTCCAGGACTTGTTTTTCCAAAACTTCAAGATCTAAAATCTCCTTTCTTTGCCAGTCATAGGGATGAGTAACCCTTCTATTTTTGGATTATACCCTTTCTGAAACACATTTGAATCTTCCTCTATCTGATCAGGCACATGAAAGAGTTTGCAAGCTCTGATGATGTTCAGGGGCAATCTGGAGCGCATCCTTTTCCTAATCTCATTTTCATTTGTAGCATTGGCCCAAAAATCTTCAATGTGCGTCCTATGTTGATATCTTGCTCCTGTTAAGTAATTATAGATCAGGAGATAAGATGTAAACTGAATGTATGTAGTAGAATACAATTGCCTTGGTTATTGATTGATTCTACAAAATACAATAACTATATATATTGAAACTAAGAGATGTCAATATGAACAGTCATGACTTATCATGTACGATAAGCCATGAATGTTCGTATTAACCAAAACTATAACATGTCCTTAATGATATATCCCAGCAACTTAATTTGCATAACTGATGGTATATATAGCTAATAGGACAGTCACGATCCTATTGTGACTGTCATATATGAACAGTCTCATAGTATCATGACTGTTCACATATGTCAGTCACGATACGTGACTCCTATAATATGTGCCACTCACGATATACGTGACTTGCATAATTGATAATCATGTTTAGTTTAATCATTTCAACATATTTAATATTATAAGGTATATATATATATATACCTTATAATACGAACACACAATAATTAACATATGACCATATTAATATATATTATATCTTTAATTTAATATATATTTTATATTCAATTATTATATTAAATATATATATATATATTTTATGATTTTCTAGTCGTTTATTAAACATGAACGGACAATACTTTAACACTCCCTCTTGAGAGAGAGTTTAATATAATTTGTAGAATTTTTCATATCATGATATCTGGCCCACTCCTAACCAATTATCACTCAACAAGTAATAACATAAGCAATAAGATGTCCAGTCCTATCTGGGACAAACCCTTACGGGAGTCGATCTTGAAGCCTGGTTACTATTGTCAAGATCGTCACCTCGACATAGTAACCTACACATACACAGAAGATCGTCATCTTCACAATTTGAAATATTTCAATATTGTGATATTGCTATCAGGATTTAACTGTGTAGTTTTTTGAGTCAAACTCATTGACCCATAATTCATGAGTAGTGGTTCAACATGAACCCATCTCTCATGAGAATGAATGGAACACTTAGCACTCAATGGATCTAGGTGATGCTCACAGAGGTGAAGCACCGGGACTTCCCGGGAGGTCACCCATCCCAGTACTACTCCAGCTCGAGCGCGCTTAACTACAGAGTTTCCTCCATGGTTAAACCCACTCTAATTGCATCCTCATTTTGTAAAACATTCACCAAGTGTTGTGCCTTATGAACCATTCATTAGAAAGCCCCTTAAGCCTCATCAATTGATAAGTAGGAGATATTTTTCCACAGCAAGTCAAATTGTGATATTGCTATCAGGATTTAAC
>MU228090.1:82578-111081 GCA_018584345.1 Thuja plicata | reverse complement strand
ATAACATACTGAAATGTAACACATAAAATCATCTAAACCATCTGATAAAATCAACACATACATCCAAAATGCCTAAAAGAGTTTGGCATCCACAAACTGAAAAGCAACCTAGGAGGTGGGTATTACACAAAGCCAACTGCAACTACAATTCCACTGTTCACAATTCGGGTGGCCAAACTGGTTGGTTGATGATATTTATATCCAAACATCCTTCTGTGAAACTGTCATGTCCAGGCCTCTGAGGCTAGTGTCTCCAATCTCTGCCCACTTTGAAACAATCTTGGATTCTGGGAAAAAAATCTTGTGTTCATTCTTTATCAACTGCTTCCTTGTCATGCTCATTCCTCTTGGCTCCGCCATTCCTGCAAAACAAAAATCAAAACAAACATAAGAATTGTGCAGTCGGAGAACAAAAAGCAGACCAAATTCTTAAGAAGGAGGAAATTCTAAAAATCTGACAAATTTTTCATCTTTTCCTTCAGAGGTCAAATTTCTTTCTCCTCCACGAAATCATGTTTTTCCACCAACTTACTGAAAAAATTCCTCCAAACTTTAATCTTGAATTATTCATGCCTTTCAAAAATAATGAATTTCCTCCTGCTTGGAAATTTTATCTCTCCTCAAGAATCTTGCTCAACATTCAAGAAAAGATTCACTCGAATCCTCTCGATTCCTCAAAATCTCTCATCAACCTGTTTTCTCAAACTTTGTGTGATGACAAAATGAGAGAGAGTCTTCATACATAGACTAAAACCCTCAAAAGCTACTTTAAAAATTGGGAGCTAAATTTAGGAAACTACCAACTTAGGCGAAGATTCTTTCCCACAAACGCCACTTGTCTCTACTTTTCTCCATTTTTGAAAAAAACTTGCCAATTCAAGCACTTACTTCATGAGGAAGTTTTCTCGACCATAACCAACCTTTTGATTTTCTGATTTTAAATATTAAGAAATAAATCTCAATATTTAATTTTCCACCAAAATTTAAAGAAAAAGCAGTTTAATCTCTTTTTTAATCTTCCAAATTTCGTAATTAACTTGTCACTTTTTCAATTTATAATTAAATATAGATAAAAATCAATATTTAATTAATAATTTCTCATCTTTATCACTTTTTGATTTTTGAAGGTTTATTAATTAAATATTAAATAAATCAATATTTAATTAATATTATATTTAAATCCAAAAAACTCCTTTTATGATTTCTCAGAATTTTGAGTTTTCTCACGATTTTGGA
Organism: Thuja plicata; assembly: GCA_018584345.1. NCBI lineage: Eukaryota > Viridiplantae > Streptophyta > Pinopsida > Cupressales > Cupressaceae > Thuja > Thuja plicata. Next base: position 109,845 of record MU228090.1, on the reverse strand, counting down.
AATTTCACCCTTCTTTCAAAATTCTGGATTTTTTCTGAAGTTTTTCCAAATTTTCAGCTTTTTCCAAAACTTCCAAAATTTTGGATTTTTTTTTCAATTTCACCACATTTTCCAAAATTCTCATTTTTTTAAAATTTCCCACATTTCTGATTCTTTGGAATTTTCCATGACTTCAATATTTCATTGCTTCGCGTTCCGAGAAATTTTACAAATTTACCAATTTTTTTGAATTTCTGATCTATCTTGGATTTAAAATCCCCAAGTTTTATGAATTTTCCAAATTTCCAAAATTTTCAATTTTTCAAACTTTTCCAAGACTTTCAAAGTTTTCTGAGATATTCTAAATTTGCAGATTCTAAGATTTCAAAATTTTCATCTTTTTTTGAATTTTGAGTTTTTCGAAGTTTCCAAATTTTGAAATGTTTTAAATTTGTCTGAGATTTCAAGATTTGGAAAATTTTTTAAGTTTCAAAATTTTCACGATTTCGGAAAAATTCTTTATTTCTCCATGCTTCCAATCTTTTCAATTTCCTTGATTTAATTTTTTTTCCAAGATTTCATTTTTTTACGAATTTCAAATTCTTGGAATTTCAAGAAGTAGAGGATTTTCTCCTATTTAGGAATTTTCCTCCAAATGTACTGAGCTGCGTCTGAGAGAGTGATTGGGTGGTATTTGGAAAGGTTGAAGGATTTTTTTTTGTTTTGACCATCCTTCCAATGCGTTGAAACGCGCTCCATAATTTCTGGGAGCGGGATTTTGGTGAGATGATGGATTTTTCCAATGGCGAAGGATTTTGTTTTATTCTATGACTTGGGAGAAAATGCGCTCCGCATTACATGCAGGTGGGATTTGGGTCTCCTTTCAGACTCATTCGGTAGTTTGACTTTCCCCTAGTTGCATTGAAATGCGCTCTAAATTACGCGGGCAATATTTTGGAGTTTTGGAGGATTTTTTTCTCTTGGCGGGGATTCCATGACCAAGTGGATTTTGTGTGGGCGGGGATTGGGAGTAGTAAAGGATTTTCTATTGTGTTGACTATCCCTCACATCAGTTGAATTGCACTCTACAATTTTAGATGTCCACAATGAACATTTTCCTTCGTCTTCGACATTCCTTCATAGAGGTAGACCCATGCTGCGTATTCACTGGGGCGTGATTTGGGAGCAATCATGAATTATTCCTTGCCTTCAGAATTTCTTCATTCCATAGATCCCACTCCAAACATGCTTGTTTATCTATGGCAGACTTATTGAAATGATCTTCTTTATGAATGAAAACATATGCCTTGAGCACGGATAGGAGAATTCAGAGAAATTTCTTTATTTGGTGAGAGCATTTCGTACCATCTTTGAAATGACTTGGGCACAATTGCAGGAACCCTTTTGCAAATTCTCCTTCGGTGGATCTTTCATCACTAAAGATTCTCTAAGATTTTGGGGGCCTTACGGTGGAGTCATCGTCAATACATGTTTGGGCAGGGATTCATCTGGTGGATAGGATCAATGCTAAAGAAAGGTGAGTCACACACGACACACTCAAAATTTCCACAACCAAAGATCATAACAGAGACAGGTTACCGTCACCATCGAATTCACATTTATATCAACTATGTCTTGGATTCGTAACAACTTCATGCCAATGGTGATGGTATTCTCCCAAACCTTGGGGATTGAATTTCCCATGCCTAGCAATAATCTCAAACCCTTTGAACCTTCATCCTCCTCATGATTGCATGAAATGATTATCAAATTCCTTGCCATGCCCGAATATACATACAAAGGACAACTCGGGCCCCATTACAAATTGTGCCTTTACCACATAGCGACCGTTCTCGAGACCTTTCATGCTCATCTTGGTTGTCCTTCGCATCAATTTCTCTCCATTTTTTGTGTTATGTGCTCAATCCTGTGAGATTTACATGGTGGATCTTTTCTCTGCGGTGATTCCCAACTTGGGGAAAAATTCTCTCAAGCACATTTTGACCCCCAAAAGTGGTCTTTTTGTTAAACATTATTCTTCATAGTACATAAATCATGTATTGCATGTATTTCAAAACATGATTAAAGGACCTCCCCCCCTCCATGAAGGACTCCATGATAGGCCTTATTGTATTCAAGTGCCATAATAGATCACATTGGATGAGTACTTTGAAAGTTTTGGCAAAATTTCCTCATAACTTTCTTTCCATGACAAGTTTGAGGGTGTGCTGGAGATAATGGCCAGTAGAACATATGTGCATGTTCTCTGATCAAATTACAACTAGAGCCTCTAGAGGAGTATTTAACGTTCTTTGGATGGGAGCATGCTCCCGGGTTTTACTTTCTGTAACACATTTAATCTTATCTCAAGAAATTACCTTGACCGACTATTACAAATAAGTTATGCTTGTGAGTACCGAAATAGGTTGATTGGATTCTTTCATGTTTTCAACATGCCCCTGATTGTGTCTTGTAAGAGATGATGCTTGACCCTTTTATAATATGGATCGAGACTTGCTGGAGGTGAGAGGGGGTAGTGAATAGAACAAAAGCTGTGTCATGACCATGGACTATCCCATTCGTAGTGTTTCTTCTCTTGACATTCTTTGAGAGCTTCCATAGTAAACCATCTATCATTGATGCTTCCTTGCCCGAGCTGAGTATGTATCGATCACATTCAGAGGGTGTCTGTGGAATTCCTCATCATTTATAATTTTCCTTACTCATGCCAATTTGCACTGGAGTTCTCTTGAGGGCTATTGGTGGACATTCTCATGTTAGATTCCTTTTTCCATGCATAAAATAACGTGGTGAATTTTGAACATGTTGATACAATTTTGTATTTTTAGAATCCTGAATATCTTCGAGCCTTTATTCCACATGTTGATACATTTACAACCCTTCTTCAAATTACTACTTATAAAGAATTGAAATCTTAAAGGCTTCCTTTAAGGAATTTAACTCTGAAACCCAAAATCTAGGAGCAACTCAAAATTGGAATCTCGCGGGCTGAGGAACAACAGTGCAGGGGACTTAGCCACAAAATACCACTTCTTACATGAAACATGAGGAACCTAAGAGACTATACTAAGAGCCACTGAGATGCCGCAAAACCAAAAGGGGCAAGCAGACAAAAGACAAGGGGTCCATTGGAAATTGGCGAGGTGTGAACAAGGTCACAATAGTACCATACATAGACTCTACTCGGCTTCACAGGTCTAAGTGTGCCTTTATAATCTTTAATAGTGTTTGAAGGTAGGTAACATTAAGGCCCATCTAAACCTACCCTAGCCATCGTTCTATTTAAGGAACAATTTTGATATTGAGTTACCCTATCAGATTGTCATGGTGACAAATCCTGATTCACCTGATTACCTTTATTGCATTTTGGTATGGTTCGAGGGTGTTGGTATGGTTGGAATTATTGTGTTTTAATGATGCATTCATTTTGGGTTAATTTATATTAATTTATTTGTGCTTTCTAGGATGTATTATTTTATTATTGATTTTATTGTAATCACTATTGTCCTATTAAATTATTAATTCTATTTTATCCTATTTTGGTAATATAAATTATTATTATGTTTTGGAGTGGGATTTCCTATATATACATATATTTGTGTGCATAATTGCATCTATTAAATAATATTATTTGGTTGAGTGGGTCGATATTATTTTGAGCAAAATATAAGAGTTATTTAATAAACTCCTATTACTTGTGAAGTGGTTGGGAATTGGTTGTCTTTCCCATACATCCTTGGGAAGTCTATTTGTATTGCTTTATTTTCAATTTTGAGGGGGATGATTGAAGTTGGTGTGAGTGTTTCTTTTTTGAAATGTTTGGAGGAAGGATTTGGATTACATTTTGGGAGCATTGATTGATCTTGAGGAATTTGTTTTGGAGAATTATTTGTGTGATTGGAGAGAGGGATTATCATTTTTATTTGGATTTCTACTGGCCTTATATTGTTGGAGATTGTTGTTTGGAGTTGTTGCTGCGCATTGGAGTTGGATTGCATCACCATTCATTCTTCTTCCTTGTTTCTTCACAGGATTTGAGGTAGGGTTTAAAACCCTCTTATTTATTTCTTGTATATTTATTTGGAAATTTTTTTGGTGTTATGATAAATATTTAAATATGTATTTTGAATTTCAACAACATTTAAAAAATAATGTTTCAATTTGTTCATTTTTCCCTATTTCTTTCCTAGTTTTAAAAAAGTCTATTTTGGGAAAAAGTTATTAGTTACCAATTTTTGTGTCTTATGGTTAAATTATTTATATTTATAGAAGGAAATCAGGGAGATATAAAATGGGTCTCTATCTGATTTCACTTCCAAGGCTGAATTGATCCCTGAAGATTACATTGTTTGGATAGGCAGTGCGTAGTTTCAATTTGCAAGTAGGGGTTTGACCTTTTGAGTATTTTAAAGCATACCAAAGGATTATGGATTGGTTTTTAATCTATTTAATCAGTAATTTGAAGTCTAAAAGATCAGATTGAAGTTATTTTCATGGTTCATATGCTTTATTATGCGCAAGTTGTGATTCCTATTTTAAAATTAAAGCTTTCTTTTTTAGAGGTTTTGTAAAAGTTCTTAATTCAGTTTCATATTCAATACTATTTGCTATTATGGAATCATGATAATGTGATTTATGCATATATGGCTTGAACTAAGTTGATTTGAATATCTTATGCTTCCTATTTACTCATTGTTCAATAAATTATGAAGTAATGCTTTCATTTGAAGTTTTAAACAATCACTTTTGCATATGAGACTTGTAGAAAGTCCTTTATCAAATTATATGATTTTATCTAATGGAATGAGTTCATGATGGTTCTATTCAATTTGATATGAGATGATTATGCTGAGTTATATTAGTCTATTATTTTAGTAAGGTTAGATTGAATATGCTTTCATGATCCATATGTTGTATGTGCCTATGGTGCAAAGGTTGATTTAGTTATACATCCCATTTTGAATTAGGACTTGCCTATGTGAAAGGATTTATGAAAGTTCCTAAATTTAATTTTATATGATTCTATATGCTGCTATGGATTCATGATGATATGATTCATGTTTATATAATATGGTTATGCTATTATTCTAATTTTTTTGAGCATAAGGGGTGGGATAACTTGATGCATTGTGGGGGAGTAGCTCTTAATGGGGGTTGTGATCCTAAAGTGGTCATCCAAGGTAACTTATTCATGAGTTGTAATCAAGTGATAACCTAATAAATGAACTAGGATAAACACATTAAACAAGATAACTATGATGCCACATCCATTCCTTGAGTGCTTGTATAGGCTAAGGATGAGAATGAGATGATGCATGTTTGTCAATGGCACTTGTGGAACTGGCATGATCAAACTTCCTTGTCTTCATGAAAGGATTATTTAGTTATGTATGAGTTCTCACTTGGGTGCTGGGGTCTAGAGAGGACGTAGGCTAGTATTATAAGTTATCTTCTATTCACATTTCAATGAATATACATGTGATGTGTTATTATATCCTTATTGTTTCAAATCTTGATGTGTAAATGTATTAATAATGATTAGATAAGGACATAATTGTTCTTAAAAAAATTTCTATGTTACAATGATAGTTTAATAGTTTTTCTCTTGGGTTCCTTAGTAGGGTGTCATAGAGGCTGACATATTTTCTATAAAGAAAGAAAAATACTATTGTATAAATGATACGAATGGACTTGTGAGAATTGGGGGGCTGACTACCAATTAACTTGTCCAAAGTAGGAGTGATTTTTAACTATTTTTACTATGTTTAGTGTTATAATAATTGAGAGGGGGGGGGGGGGGGTGAATCAGTGGNTAATAATTGAGAGGGGGGGGGGGGGGTTGAATCAGTGGCCTCAAAAATTAATCCAATAATCCAACCAAAACTTTATATCAGAAATATAAAACCTCTAGTTATCTTCAGTCCTACAAGATGTATGCCCTTGTGAATCTAACATATATATGCTACTCGGTGAATATACTATTTATCCTTTTCTTAAGCTTTACCGAATAATAGTTTATCTTTTCTTAACATTTACCAAATATCAGTAAATGAACTTAGTGTTTACCGACCAATCCTATTTTAGTAATGTGTAAAGCAAAACATCAAAGCAATGAACCATATACACATTTGACATAGAATTTTAATGTGGAAACCCTGTTAAGGGAATAACCACTTGGGACCGGTAACCCAAAATTTTCACTCTTCTGAAGTGAACTTGGTGAAGAGCCAAACCTGTTAAATGTTACAAACACATAGTTAAGTGTGACCTTGTTAGAGGATTTAAAACTAACAGTTTATCACTTGACCTAGAATTCACTATACTGTCAACATGAAAACCTTTTGATACTCCTTAGGATGTATCTCAATATAATAAGGATTGTTAAATCCCACTCAGTTAAGGTATTTTCTGAATCAATGGTTAAACTGAAACAATGAAGGATCTGTCCATAAATACAACTTAATCTTGCAGATTTTCAGATCTATTGTAAGTACATAATACCTCTTCTCATCAATGTTCTCTTCAATTCCTTTGCTCCCCTTCTTTCTGCTCGGTGAATGCTATTGCTTCTTTGTTTCTTGGTGTCTGTAGAATTCTTGGCTCTGTCCTTCAGCCTGTATGATCATATCTATATGAATACTTCTATCTTCACCAAAATTATAATCAACATTCCTCTTTTTGATAATGAATTACTTGTCTCTTTATATAGACATGATTTCACCATTTATTGTCCTTCTTGTTCTTGATGTAGATATATTTCTTGATCCACAAATCTCACCATGCATTTCTTTAATCTTTAAAGCTTTTCTTTAGATTTATTCCACAAATCTCTCCTTGTTTTCTATGCTTTAATTCTCATTCTTATCCTTAGTTTATCTGATCGATGAAAAAAAAGTAATCAATCATAGTTTACCCAATGAAAAAAAGGGTAAAAGAACCCGAAGAGTAACAACTGTGCAACCTGATAGAAGAAAAAAGAGAGGAACCCACCAGACAAAGGGAACCCGACAATCAGTTCAACATAGGAATGCCGACTGACTTTCAGTTCAACTCGACGACCAAGAACCAACAGTCAATTAAATCCCGCAAAAAGTGGATCTGAGTTTCCACGTCAGATAAATCACTCAAGTTTTATTTATAGCTTCTTGATTTGTTTTTAAATCCATTATGTGCGGAGGAAGCAATGTATTTAATATTTTTTTAATTAGTTTTATTGATTTAAAAACATGCAAACTAAAGATCAAGGTCAAGTTGTAAACCTTGGATCTAAGAGTTAACATTGTAATGCGTGATTCCAAGATAGGTCAAATACTTGTATAAATAGATGCTCAATCTATTGTAAATAGTTGTTGTTCAATGAAGATTGTAGCCACAGAGAGCATCTAGAGACCAGACAGGAGATTTCATACAGAAGGACAAAAAATAATCAAATCAGTTTCAAGAACAAGAACACGGGCTACTGACGAGCAGAGAAATGTGTTAATCAGTCACTTAAGGTGATATTATTATCATGAGAGATTTAATGGATATTTAATCATAAATTATAGATTGCATACAGTCAGGTCAATCATATGTACTCATTCTAACAAGTGTAGTACACATAAGAAATCCTTTCAAGAAAGGTGGACTTAATAGTCCTATTGTAAATCTCTTAACCGAGTGCACACTTAAATTAGTATAGCTAAAGCTCTTAACAGAGTAGATCTTAACATGTCTCCACCTTAATACTCCTAACATAGTAGATCATCAGAAGTGATCAACTGTAAGCCTTTACCAACTCCCTTCCATTCTGCAGATAGTGAAGTTTTGTGGGTTCCATCCCCACCGTAGTTTTTACTTCCTAACATGAGTTTTCTATGATATCATATCTTGTATTATGAGTTTATTACTTTCATGAATGTTTCTATGAATGTTGTAAACTATTAAAGATTATGAATTAATACTTCATGCATAAGAAAGAACAATAGTAATGGTCGATAATGCAGTAATGAATGATTACTAATGATGACTGGTGAAAAGAGTTAAAAGTTTTAGAGGTACTGATTCACCCCTCATCTCTCAGTACTACTTCCCATCAATTCCAACATTAAGGTGGAGACCATGTTCTTTTAGTAGAATTTTTATTGCAAATTGAGAAATTTGTGGAGTTGAATACAAAATTTAGGCATTTGTGCTAGAGAAGAAGCCTGCAACTTGGTAAAGAAAAGGCACATAAACTTGTGGATGGATGTTGCAAACTTTAGTGGTGTGTTTTGGAGCTGATCATCATTCCTCTATTGCATCTAGGATATTCAATGTTTGTCAAAATTTTCTTGGTAGAAAAATGCTCCAATGGTGAGTGGAGAAATTGCACTGTAAATTTTCTAATGTGACCAAGTAGAATCCTGACAAGTCAAAAGAGGAGGAGAGGGTCGGTAAAATTCATTGTGATTTTATAGTAAATTTGTAGAGAGAAAAAATACTAGAGTTTGTAGGGTACACACACAAACCTTTATCTCCCTACAACAAACAAAGTAGAGATGAAAATATTTTTGTGTTTAAAAAGAAAACAAGGTTGTCCTAATGTGGTTAGCTCTACATAAATGATGAAGAGAACAAAAACATTTGACCCTATGAATGTCTATCATATATCTTCTATTTTGGTGCAGAAAATTAAGTTGAGGTAATTTTGTATTATCCTGTGAGGCATTCACTTGTAGATGTGGTCTCTAAATTTATATTAATTTATTTAAAGAGATGAATAATATGAAAAGAATATTGGTATATGGTTAATAGATCTCATCCATTTGGAGTTCAAAATAGGAAAGAGAGTCGTAACTTTTTTTGGGGCTGAAAATATAATTATGGAGATATATGATGTGAAATAGAGGATAACTAAGTTGGAAGAATGTGCAAGATATACATGAAGAAGTTCAAAAAGGACCAATAAAAGGTGTTGCAATAGTTAGAGTTTGAGTTGGAGGAGTTATGGTTTATGTTGAAATATTACGAGGCATGCAAAAATAAGAAGCCAAAGAAAGAGAAATCTACAACAAAAGTTCTAAAGAGTTGTGAGGAGAAGAATCATGAGGAATATTATTCACTTTGTTGGAAAGATCCATTCTCAGAGATGAAATCCATTGAATTAAGTATTATACAAGGAGTAGAATTTATAGATTAGGGAAAGATATAATCTTTTGAAGAGTTGGTAGAAATATTAGTGGATAAAAGACCTTTTGTGATGGAAGTAACCCCAAGGTGTGCTTACACAATAATTCAAGACAAGACCTAGCTTATTCTAGTCCACTTAGGATCCTATTTTCCTCTTTTAGGACCACACTAGCCTCAAGGAAGTGAGCCTAAGACTCCTCCTAACTCTTCTCTAAGAGTTACAACTATTGTGTTTCACCTTGAAGGACATCCACCATTAGTTTTGTCTCACAATGCTTCTCATTGGTTTTGAAGAATTCCATCCCCAAATCCTTCATACAAACTCCACACATGCCACAAGGGTCTTGTACACTCTTTTTATGTTCATTATACATCCATACAATCCAAATTTCATAGGTCTTCAATCCCAACTTAGTCGAGTTCCAAAATTGCACCCAAATTGTCCTATTAGGCCTAAAGCACCAAGTAGCCCTATCCAGAGGGTTTTTCAAGTGTTACTCTTAAAAATTACACACAACCCCTAAAACCAATCTAGGATCCAAATACCATTTTTGGAAACCTAAAATATTTTAAAGGTCTAAGGTCCCAAAGTCCTCCATACACCTCTGTCCTGAAATGTAGGGCTATTAGGTCTATTTTGGCTCCTCACAAGCACTACTCAGATTTCTATTGAAAAATCAATCCAAATGGATTGGGTGGGTTCTAAAATTGATTCTAGGAATCTATGAGACCCTAAAGACACTGAGACCCTACTTGGTTCAGTTCTCCCATGCACACCCTTATCTTTGCATTCTTGTTTTCACCTGCCATACACCTAATCAGACTGTCCTAGCTCGCCTAGGACATGGCTTTAAAATTTGCAAACTGACTCTTCTAACATCCTACCTAAATATGTATACTATAAAAAGGCTCTCATAACACATTCAATCAACCTTTTTCATTTTCCATGGTTTAATTTCATGGGGGAGCCATAAAACCAAAACTACCCTGAATTACACGAACAAACTACCTAGTTTGTAAACAATTTCCTACAGCTAACAAATCAACTCTAATCTACTTGCACTATGAATTAAAAAGTCTTAGATATGTCTCTAACACATTAATCTACACTTAGATAATATATTTTAATCCATTAAAACACAAATAACTTGCAAATACATTGACTGTACTCTGTTTCCAAAAAAACACTTGCTCTATTGCTTCACAAAACTTGCATACATTCACACTACTTTGGGAAATGAGCCATAGAGTGTCTAAAGATGTTTCCTCCACCATTTAATGCTACTAAAATTAATTTCCCACTCCTATAATGGTGGGAATCCAATGTTGTCGAGTTGCATGCAACATTTGCAAAAAGTTGCAAATGTTGTTGTGACAACTTTTTGGCATCTTTTGCATTTATGTTGAAAACTGTAATCTAAGGCCTCTAACCCATTTAGTTTGATGAAATAACATAATTTATGCCTCCTTAAGCATCTTACTAACCACACATGGGTCTTGGACTCATTTAGACATCATTTCCCCACATTAGCCAAAACTATGCATTAAAGTAACCTAACTATACTAGGTTGGATTAGACACTAACTATCCATCCACCTAGTAACACACCTTACAAGACCTAATAAGGTTCAAATTAAACACACACAATGACTTAGCTAAGGTCAGTTACAAACCAAAACATCTAGGGTTTAGTAGGTAGCCTTGTTTCTCCTGCACCATCTTGAATGAGATCTTCCAAGAGTCACAAAGAGTAGAAATAGGTGAATGAGATAAAGATGAAGAGATAGTTGAGTTTGATGGGGCTATTGAGTTGTGTTACCCAAAAGAGGGAAATATATTGAAGCTTATGATACAAAAATAGAAGATTTGGAAGGTTGTAATGTGAAAGAATGCAACCTATCACAAGAGGGGGTCCAAATTATTGTAGCAGTGGAAGCAGTCCACATTGGAGAGGAAGTTGTAAAAAATATGGAGAAACCTTATATTTAGTGAAGATTTATTGGTTTTAGAGAACACAACTTGCCAAAAGTAGCTAGAGATTGTCTTGAGATTCCCATTAGTGAATAATTAGAAATAAAAGACCATTATTTTCCTAAAACAAGAACAAATGTGTTTGAGGAAGGATATTAAAGAAAAAATATTGTTTTGCAGGAAAAGAGGACAATGAATAAGAGGAGTTGACCTGTGAACATCATCCAAAGACAAGAAACAAAGTCCTCATAAAAGAGGAACTTGAAAGCATGCCCAAATGGAATAATCTAGAGGAGAAAACACTCAAAAGAAATTTGTATAATGTTAACTTTATTTTTCTTTTAAATGATTTATGTGTAGGTGATACAAATGATATAAAGAGAAATGATGATTTTCAATGGAGGAGGATTCCTAAGCCTTCAAGGAGTAGGGAAAAGAGGAAGAAGATCAACTGACAAAAGATGAGGATCTCTATTTCAACAAGTGGTTGGAAATGAAAGGGAAAAAATATGATGATTTGGAGAGATATTTAATTTGGTGGAAGGGGACTTTGTAGTTTGATTGTTCAAGTCAAAAGGATGATTTGATTTCTATGAACTATTCCAATCTCTTTCCTCGATGTTTGATGCAGTAGCATCCTAGAATAAAAGGCAATGATGCATCACCAATTTTTTTTTTTAATAATAGCTACGTTGTTAAGATTCTTAGTGTTTTAATTGTTGGAGTGTGTTTAGCTAAATGAGCTTTCAACTAGGATGTTCAAAATTTTAAAAAGAAGAGGAGAATGATGCAAACAACTTCTGAGAATCGGGGGTTGATTGCCAACTAACTCCATAGGATAAGTGATTTAACTTTTTCTACTATATTTAGTGATAGCATTAAGTACTCATTCTGTTAGGAACTACTACAACATGGATACTAAAAATATATTTAAGAGCCTTATTAAGAGTAATTTTGTGAACAAAGAAAAGAGATATTGAAATAGAGATTTGTAACAATGAGGAGAGCTAGATTCTGTCATGCCCAAAATTTCCACCCAAAAATATGCTAATAATTTTTTTTGAAACATATTAACTAACTAAGGTTGCAATTAAATAGGATCCAAGAGTTGGCTAAAAGTTCACTATATTCTCTACATAGATTCTACAACTTCACTGGAATTAATAAATCCTCTAACAAAATTTGGGTAGAATCGATTGGGGTTGAGGGGGATCACCCTCGACATGGTTACGTGTTATAGTTACAACTAAATGTCCACAAATAAAAGGTTTAATTGTCTAGTCAGTTCATATCCGAGTCGATTCACTAATGGGGTACATCATAGTTTGATCTTTGTTTCATTACTTAAGTACACCCAATATTATGGTTAAACATTGCATTAATATGGGTAATTAATAATGACAATCTAATTACTTTCAATAATTTAGCTTTTAAAATTCCATTTAATAGGGTTTAATTTGAATTACTATAATTAAATAGTTTATAACTACTCATTAAATTAATCATGTTCAAACTCAATTCCTACATCTAATTACCTTAATAAAGTCATATATTATTATTTTTAATTAATTAATTTTGATTATTAATTACCCCTATTTTAATATTACATTAAAAAGTCCAAACTCCCACAAAATCAATAGCTATAAAATTTCCCCCTTGAAAGCCATATTGTTTAAATCTTTTTATTTAAGACATCACAATTAAGCTTTTAAAGCTCATGTCAAACCATTAAAATAACATCCCTAAGTTTTATTAATTAAAAAATTAAATTTACAAAAGGTCTCCACTAATAATTACATTAAAAGTGTCTAAATCTTTCAATAATGTATACACACTTTATGATTTGCTTGTTTGTATAACTTAATTAAATTAGATCTATATAATTTCATTTTAAAATTACATTTTCTAAAACCTAAAGGGAAAGTCACATTCAAAAAAAAGAAAAAGGGTACATTTAATTTCCCCGCTGAAAATTCCCTCCACAAAATTTGAAAACCAAACACACAATAAAGAAATATTTAATTTTAGTTAAACAAAAAAAAACATCAACAACCATGCCCTAACCCTAATTCAAAATTAGGGTTAGGGATGGGGAGAAAACACAAAAGAGCCCTAATCTTTATTCACCTCTTCTTCCTTCCCCTCTCTTTCTACTCAATCCTAACATTATCTCAATGCCTTCTCAAGGCTCAATACAATACCAAAAAATCTCCATTTACACATCTATAACCCTTATGACCCCCAAGGAAACAAGCCATAGTTACCACCCTTATGACCCCCAAATGCATCAAAAAAAAAAAAGGCATCATGGAGCTCATACTCCATGTTTATCCCTCTCCTCCATGAGGAGAGACTCTACACCCAAGGGCTGTCCAAAATCCCTTCACCCCCAAGGTTACTCTTCCCTCCCAAGGGTGAGTGCGTCTTGAGAATCCCATGCACAACACTTACAAGACAACACAAAGAAAGATACAATACAACAAGAGATACAAACATGAATTCCATTACAACACTCAAACAAGCTTACACAATCCCACTACAACAATTTTGCATATTACCAAAACGAGCAACAAGAGTAGAGAGCCACCAACCTAGATCCAAACTTATGGAAAGAGTTGTAAATATAAGAGCTCCTTTTGACCAAGTCCTTTCTTTGCAAGCTCTACTAATTCTAGCAAGTCTCTAAGATAGGGATTCGGTGTTCAAAGTCCCAACCTTGGAGGGTCTCCACTAAAAAGAGCTCTACACATTCCCCACAATTATCTTGGAATAAGGTAAGTATCCTACTGGTTTGGTCATCCCAAAACCCCCTTACAAGATTACTAAAAATGAGTCTTAGAAAAGGTGACTCAAAAAGTGGACAAAGTATTTGCATCCTAATGGAGGATTGTCTAACCAAGACCATGCTTCCAAAAGTTGATTTTCGACCATCTTGGAAACCCAACTTTTGGAAGGGTCTTCAAGTCAAATATGAGTTTTCCTAGGGTTAAAAATTACCCTTACCTATAGTTATACCAAGTGATCTTCCTAAAAATGACCCAAACTCAACCCTAGGTGTTGTTTTAACCCCCCAAAAACCCACCTACAAAATTCAAGTGATTTGACCATACCTTAAGCTCCCTAACCAAGGGGTTCACATGGGGATTATATATGGTACTTTCTAATTCAAGGAGGGTATGGAGAATAGGGGCCCAATGCACTCCCAACTATCCAGACCAACTTGCAGAACAACATAGAAGCAACAACACAGAAAGGGAGAGAAGAAGCAACAAAACTTATATTAATTCATCAAACTTATTACATGTCGAGCTATACGGCCTTCCCGATTTTGGCCATATATGTTCAGATATTCAAAGGATTATCTTCATACATGCGAGGTCACAGACCTTCCATCCAAATGCTAACCCATAATCTTCTATCTCCCTAGAACTCCTCCCAAATCTAAGAACATAAAATCAAATATATACAAAAGTCCACCAAAGAGGTCAGAACTTAGATCCTAAAGATCCAACATAGGAAACAAGAAAGATCCAGATTTAGGTCCACACACATCCCAATGAGAGATCCCACATTAATTACACTACAAAAATTAAATGTAGAAGTCGACAGGAAGATCCAACATCAAAATAAACAACTCGGTAAGAAGCCGACTGAGAAACATGAACAACTCGATGAAGACCAACCGAGCAACAGAAATGACTTGGTAAGAAGGTAACCAAGAAACAAAAACAACTCGGTGAAAAACCAATCGAGAAGACAAAACATTCACAAAGACCCATTGGTAAATAATGATAGAACAAGTAACCGAGCAACAATAGTTACCAAGCACTTTATCGAGAAGCCACCAACAATCTACTAAACTAAAACAAACATTATTTTGGTTGATCAGGATTTCCAAAGGACCCAAGATGCACCTGCATTAGACACCCAGGGTTGAAAAGAAATGATTCTCCAAATCATGTGTTAGGTACAACCTAAATTGAATACAAATTAGATTAAGAAATCCAAGATGAGTCTTCCAACGGTCTGTTCTTCTATTTTATCAAATATTCCATGTATTCCTTTCCTCTTGTACTTCTACCAACTCTCTATTTCACAATCTTCTCAACTTCCTCTTTCTATTTTTTAGGATAATCACTCGGTACTGTCACTTGTTCATTAGGTTCATGATATTCATACAAATCTGAAATATTGAATATAGGTGATATATCCATGTCATCAGGTAACTCTACTTCATAAGCATTTCCACTGTCAAATCTTCTCAATATTTTGTAAGGACCAAATTTCTTCATCTTCAATTTTCCATATGTTCCAATAGGAAATCTTCCTTTCTTCAAATGAAACATTACTGCATCACCAACTTCAAAAGTTTTATGTCTTCTTTATTTATCTGCACTATCCTTGTATTTCTGATTACTTTGCTCCAACTTATGTTTTACATCCTCATGCAATGTCTTCATAAACTCAGCAAAATTTTCTGCTTCAGAACTTCTTTTCTCTTCTCCAACAATGTCTCTCATGTCTGATATACCTCTTGGTTGTGTGCCATTAAAAATCTCAAAATTTGTTTTTCCAATGCTTCTAGTCACTAAACTATTATATGCAAGCTCTTCTTGTGACAATATCACATCCCAATTACTTGGTGTGTCTCCCACTAAGCATCTTAAAAAGTTACCCAAACTTCAGTTTACAACCTTTGTTTGTCCATCAGTCTGTGGATGAAATGTAGAACTATATTTCAACTTGGTGTCCAACTTCTTCCAAAGTGTTTTCCAAAAATAGCTGACAAACTTACTGTCTCAGTCAGAGATGATACTCCTCAGTAATCCATGCAATCTGAAAATCTCCTTAAAGAAAAGATCTTTTATATGTATCGCATATAATGTTTTTTACATGGTATGAAATGTGTCATCTTAGAAAATCTATCCACAACAAAAAAATATGGAATCATTACCTCTTGCTGTCCTCGGTAAGCCAAGAACAAAATCCATGCTAATACCACTCCAAGGTTTCTCAGGAACATAAATTGTTGTATATAATCCAGTATTCTGACTTCCTCCTTTTGCAACTTGACAAACTCCACAAATTTTCACAAATTTTTGAACGTCCTTATACAACTAAGGCCGAAAATACCTTTCCTTAAGCAAACTCAATGTTTTATCAATATCAAAATGTCCAGCCAAACCACTACTATGTTTTTCCTTTATCAAATTAGTTCTCATTGATCCTCTCAATATGCACAACTAAATACATTTGAACAACATATCTTCTTGAATGAAATAGTCTTCATACTTACTTGGTTGATTTGGAATAGGTGCTCTGCACACTCTCCATTGCTCAAAAAAATCAGGATCATTTTCATACAAATGCTTCATGTCATCAAAACCAAGAACCTCAATTCTCATTTCAGTCAACAAAGATCTTCTTGTACTCAATGCATCAACAACTCGGTTAGAAAATCCACTCTTATGCTTTAGCACAAATGTGAAACTCTACAAATATTCTATCCATTTCATATGTCTCTGATTCAATTTATTCTGACTACCCAAATACTGTAAATCCTTATGATCAGTATACAACACAAATTCACTCGGCATCAAATAATGTCTCCATTTCTTTAGAGCTTGAACAATAGCATATAATTCTTGATCATAGACAAAATATCTCCTTTTAGCATCATTCAACTTTTCACTAAAGAAAGAAACATGTTTACCTTCTTGGGTCAACCCAGCTCCTATTGCACTTCCACTTGCATCACATTCAACTTGAAATACCTTATTAAAATTAGGTAAGGCTAACACAGGTAATTCAACAACCTTCTACTTCAAAGTCTCAAAACTCTTATCAGATCCATGTGTCCATTTGAATTCTCTTTTTTTTTCTCTCATTGTCTCATTCATAGCATTACAAATAGAACTAAATTTTTTGATAAACTTCTTGTAAAAATTTCCAATCCATGAAACAATCTTACCTTACTGACATTATCAGGTGTAGGCCAACTAAGTATGGCTTCAAACTTCTCAGGATCCATCTTAAAACCATCAACTGAAATCACAAAACCTAAATACACAAGCTCTTCTTTCATGAAAGAACACTTTTTGAGATTTATCAACAACTTTTCCTCTTTCAACCTTTGCAATAGCTGTCTTATATGCATCAAATTCTCTTCTCTAGTCTCACTGAATATCATAATATCATCCAAGTATACAATCACATATTTATTCAATAATTTATTCAAAACCTCATTCATTAACCTCATAAATGTACTCGGTGCATTAGTTAAACCAAAGGGCATAACCAACCACTCATACAAACCTTATTTTGTTTTGAAAGTAGTCTTCCACTCATCGCCTTCTTTGATTCTGATCTGATGATATCCACTCTTCAAATCAATTTTGGTAAAATATTTTTCTCCACTCAAAATATCCATTATATCATCCATCCTCAGTATAGGAAACCTATACTTAACTATGATCTTATTGATTTCTCTTAAATCAATTCACATTAACCATTCTCCATTATTCTTAGGTGCCAATACAACTGGTACTACACATGGACTCAAACTTTCTCTGATCAAACCCTTGTTCAACAATTCATGAACTTATCGGTTGAGTTTTTCATTCTCAGTTGGTGTCAACTGATGTGGTGCCTTATTCGGTAAACTAGCTCCAGGAATCAGATTCATACAATGAATAATATGTATCATCAGTGGAAAACCTTCAGGTACATTATCTAAAATGATCTCCTTGTACTCTGTAAGCAATTTCTTAACTTCTGGAGGAACTACATCTTTGATGTTCATACTCAGTTTGTTAGGAATCAAAGCATAAAAAATATCATTTCTTTTCAAATCCTTAACAAACTGTCTACCTTCCATCAGAAAAACTTTCATAGATGTACATATCTCATCAACAGATTCTTCAACCAAAAATAACAAGATTTGTTTCTTACCATCAACCCAAATAGTATATCGATTCACTCTTCCATCATGTATAGCATGTCTATCATATTGCCAAGGTCTATCTAAAAAAATATGACAACAATTCATTGGAATAATATCATAGAACACCTTATCATAATACTTTCCAATTTTTAGATTCACAAAACATTGTTCACTCACCCTTAATGCATGCTCATCCTTGATCCATGAAATCTGATAGGGCTTTGGATGCTTCATTCTTTCCAACTATAAATTTGTGACCATTTCATCAAATACCAGATTCTTTGAGTTTCCACTATCAACAATTACCTTCCAAACGTTTTCTGCAACTCTACATATGGTCTTCAGCAAAATTTTTCTAACATGATCTTGCTTATCTTTCTCACTCCAAAGTATCCTTCTAATAATTAGATTTCCTTCCTTCTTAGGTTCATTTGGTGACTCTTCTTGCACCAAAGCATTTTTTCTACTACCAAGTGTCTTTCTTTCATGTGTACACTCAAAGATCTATGTCCTTCTTCACCACAATTATAACAAGTTCCTTGGAACCCTCTTCTGCTATAACCACCTCAGGAGTAATTTCCTCTTCCTCTAAATGAACTTCCACCTTTCCATTCTTTTTTTCCTTTTTCATGATATGTGTATTAATTTATCTTGTCTAGTTCAGATCTACTATTTTCACCATGAGATCTACCTCTTCCTCTAGGGAATCTACCACCTCTACCTCTTTTCCTTTGTTCATATATTTTGTTCAATTTCTCCTCAGCTTTTAGGGTGAACTGATATGCCTCTTCAATGCTCTCCATCTTTACTAGGATGATCTCATCTTGTATAAAACTTATTAATCTATTTAGATATCTTGCTATTCTTTCCACTTCATCTTCAACATGTCCAGATCTGATGTCCAATCTTTAGAATTCTTCAATGTAATCCTTTACCAAGCTATCTTTTTTCTTCAAAATTTTCATTCTCCTTACTAGGTTAATCAGGTAATCACAAGGTAGAAACCTGCCTTTCAATTTGTTTATCATCTTGTCCCATACCTTGATATTGTCTTTGCCCTTCTTCTTCTGATCCAATTGTAGATACTCCCACCACAAGGATGCATGACCTTTCAACTTTGTACTTGCAATCTTTACTTTCTTCTCCTTTGGTACATTCTCATACTCAAATTATTTTTCCATCTCGGCTATATAATCTATCAATTCATCAGAATCTGACTTTCCACTATAATCAGGAGGATTAAACTGAGGTGTGGACATCAAGCTTGTCAATACTCATAGGAATCTCTCTTCTTCCTAATCCATCATAGGTGTAGGTGCAACTTCTCTTTGCACTTCTTCCAATTCATCATCACTAAAATCTTAAAGATGTCTTCCTCTGTGTTGGGGTGTCTAAAAAACTTCCAATATTGTAGCCATCTGTCTTAAAATGTCAGCTAGACCTAGATCTGCATTTCCTCTCCCACGAGCCATCTTGAAACCCTCTGCAATTGTAGGTCAGAACAAAATCTGCTACCCCACAATAATATTAACCAACTTAGTTTAGGGCTTACAAGAAGGAACCTAGATCTCACCTTCACTCTAATACCACCTGACGTAAGGAGGGTATGGAGAACAGGAGCCCAAGGCACTCCCATCTATCCAAACCAACTTGCAGAACAACACAAAAGAAACATCACATAAAGGGAGAGAAGAAGTAACATAACTTATATTAATTCATCAAACTTATTACATGCCGAGATGTAAGGCCTTCTCAGTTTCATCCATATACATTCAGATATTCAAAGGATTATCTTCATACATGCAAGGTCATAAACCTGCTATGCGAATGCTAACCCTTAATCTTCTATCTTCACATAACTCCTCCCAAATCTAAGAACATAAAATAAAATATATACAAGAGTCCACCAAAGAGGTTGACACTCATATCCTAAAGATCCAACATAGGAAACAACAAAGACCCATATTTAGGTCCACACATATCCCAATGAGAGATCCCACATTAATTACGCTACATAAATTAACTGTAGAAGTCATCCATAAAATTCAACATCAAAATAAACAACTCGGTAAGAAGGCAACCGAGCAATAGGAACAACTCGGTGAAGACCAACCAAGCAACAAAAATGACTCAGTAAGAAGGTAACCGAGCAACATAAATAACTCGGTGAAAACCCAATCGAGTAGCTAGAACGTTCACCAAGACCCGTCGATAAAGAAAGATAGAAAAATTAACTGAGCAACAATATTTACCGATCACTTTATCGAGAAACCACCAACAATCTACTAAACTTAAACAAACATATTTTTGGTTGATTAGGATTGCCAAAGAACCCAAGATTTTCCTACATCACTTTCATAGGTTGGTTTCCATCCAATCTTGAAGTGGACATGTCATTGCCACATGTACACAATACAAGTGTAAAGTGACACCACACAATTTAGACATTACAAAGACACATGGCATTTCCACTTCAACATCTACACAATTTAAAATTACAAATAACATTTTACAATGAACATACATTCAAGCACATACAATTACAAAATAAGCACATTACAACGAGGTTTTGTATCTCATTAGATGCAACCTTGGCTTGCATTGAATTCACATTGGTCTAACCTTGGTTCCTCGATTTATTACCATGGTCAAATTCCCTGCACACTAAATTCAAATATCATTAGTTCAAGAAATCTCATGTATATAAAATATATAAAATAAGCATCCTTCAAACATTTCCAAAAAATCTATGTCATCACACGACCAATTTACAATTCGTCATATCAAAATCAATTTAACCACTTTCCACATGAAATCATCTGCACCTGACATTTAATTCTCAATAGGAATCACAATTCATCATAATTGAATCCAGTTTACCATTTCCTAAATAATTCTCATAAAGCATATATATTTCATTGCATCATCAAATAACCATTAATGCAATTCATAATTGTATCATAAAATAATCATCATGAACATCATAAGACAATGTGCATCTAAAATCTAATGTGATCAAATCCATGCCATAAGGTGTATGATTCCATAGTGCATCAAAATGAAGTATCAAATACTAGTTTTATCATAAGAAGAACTGAAAAGACAGGCTCGGGGTGAGGCCTCACAGATTCTGAGTTTTTTTTATTTGTAAATATTTGTGAAGTTAATGGATGCATATCTGTTGTGTTCTCTTTGCTATTTCTATGTGTTACTATCTATGTTTTCTTTATCCTTTAATTGATGATTGACCCTCATAATCCTTGAATGTTTCTTCAATTTATGTCTTTATCTATTGTGAACTAAGTGTTTGCATCAATAAATTTTAATTTTATCCTGTACTATACATAAATCAGTTATTATTTCATTTTTTTGTCAACATTATAAGTCTATTTTTATGGTATATAATAGTTGAATTTTTTATTCTATTACAATGATGTAGTTGTTTAAAAATTTTAAGTTTTTCTTGACTGAACTAAATCTTTAGTTGATTTGTTTGTTTGTTTACATATTTTGAGGTTCATATCAATAAACCATTTTCATTTATATATCTATTTCAATCTTGACTGTGAAATATTTTTGGCTAAGTGTGAATCTAGATTAATTCAACATATCTAAATACGAATTTAGAAATAGTTTTCTGCACTATAAATGAAAAGTGTGATTTTTCATCTTAATTTGTTTGTATAGTCAAATTGTTGTTCGTGTTTTTATAATGATTTCATATTTTAAATTAAGAGAATTTTTTATGGGAAATAATTTTTTATGTTCTTAGGTCTACATACCCAACACCTATCTTTTGAATTTGAAAGGTGCCTCTAGATCTCCATAAATTGTGCCTATATTTTCATCTCACTATGCCCTTGAAGCGTCATGAAATATTGCATAATTATCCTTAACCCCTCCCCTCCTTATGTCACATGCTATTGGTGGAAATGCATTTTGTAAGAAAACTATGGAAACAAGTGGATGCTGTTAGATATAATAAAATTCAACATTGGATTTGCAAAGGTTCCACTTAGGTAAGTTGGTTGCTTTGTGAGTTAGAGTTAATGAGTGAATTATCTTGCATCAATCCCATTTGTTAATGGATTGCCTCCATTAGATCCTAATAAATGATATGATATAAGAATCTATTCAAAACCTTCTCTTATATGGATCCACTCATGATAATCCAATTGAGAGTTATAGGGCAGATGCTTGTTGGGTTCCATCGAATGATGGTTGGCATAAAGTCAAATTTTATGGTGTTTCATGAGAGAATTTATGGAACTTTGGTGTTGGATGTGTCATATGAGACCACAAGGATAAAATTGTTTCTATGGTAGTACATAAAATTTTAAATGGAATGGACAATGATTATAATTGTAGGCTTCTTTATGATGAATCCAATTGTGTAAGAAAAATAAAACTAGGAGGATTAATGTCAAAGGGGATTCCCTCAACACTATCAATGTGATATGCAAGAAAAAGATAGTGAATTGGAATTTAGCTAAGTTTATCCCCTAATTTTTGAGTTTTTTAGTGGCTTTGAAGACTCCACAATTAATCACATTTACATGGGAGTAAATTCTACTATGAATAGGTTGGAAAATATTGACATTGACATTCATGTTAATAATTTTACCGTAGATTCTTCAAGTGGATGGTATGCTCCTACTCAAATTTGGTAGTTTGACATGCTGCCAACTTGACATATTTTCATCATTTTTGGCCTTTCTATATCTTGGTACGAGATGTGCAAGCATATGTTTCTATCAATGTGGTGGAAAGAGTATAGAGTTTTGAATACTAATATTATGTGATGGATACTTTCTGACCCTTTCTAGTGAGATGTTGGTGGTATTACTTCGATGATGAGGAAATATGATGGCTCTCCTAGACAACTTGTGTTTTCTAATGGCTTATGGATTCAAATTGGAAGGATGGATTCTATGGTTTTCTTATTGCAAAGGAAATACAAATGGTGTTCATAGGTGAATGATATGAGATCTGACCAAGAATAATTTTTAGGTCTAGGTTTGGCATTACCCTCCATGCAATTAAAGTGGTCCTAGGAAATGTTTCCTTGGATTATTTCCACAAATATAATATTAACTCAAATATTGTGTCCATGTTTGTGGATATCATGTTGGACCTTGGGGAGGAGTGTTCATGCATTGGGTTTCCAAGATGCTGATTAAGTTGATATGCAAGAGCATAAAGAATTTCCTTGTGAATGTGGTTGTTAGTCTAGGGATTCAGTTGAGCATGAACTTCCCTCCTACTATCCTTTTGAAATTCAATTACCTTTAGATCCCATTCATTATATGTGTGGTGTATAAAAAATATAAGGCTAGGTGGGGGTTGGAGTTCATCAAACTAGTGGTTGGAAAGTGAATCATGACAAATGTTGACTCATCCTTTACTTAATATTTTGTTTATTTTGACCATTCAAAGGGTGTAGCTTCTAGGAATGAAGATTGAATAGTCTAAACTTGGGTCTCTTTTTATATTGTTGGCATTGAATGACCCTTGATGGACCATAAATTATAATCATTTTGAGAGATCTAAAATGGACCACCTTGCGTCTTTTGTGCTCTCATTTATTGTTTTTCCCTTTCCTGTGCATTAGAATTGATTTCACTAAGTTATAAATATATTAAAAATTATCGAGTTTAGGTTCATTGGGGTCTGGGCTACCGGGTTTTCATTTTCCTATCTATTTTTACCTGCCCATATTCCTTCCTTGATCACCAAGAAGTAGTTGCAAAATTATCAATTCACTCCCTTATCAATGGTTGGGCTTCAAACCTTCCACTTACCTCTTTCCCTTTGGAAGGAGGTAAGGAGAGGCCCTGCGGGTCGAGTTTCCACTTCCCTATCTTAAATAGTTTATAAGTTTTGAAAAAACTTAGTTGCATTTAGGCTTCAACCCTTCTACTTGTTCCTTTCATTTTGAAGGAAGTAAGGGGATGAATCAAAGCTTATCTTCAACCCACCTTCGCAAAGGTTTCAAGGTTTGAAACCTTGGTGGTAATTGATTTGCAAAAATTTCACCTACATCATTTTAAATGGAAGGAGTTAGGTAGAAGGGTCAAAGACTAAACCCATCACCTTTATAAAATTTTTGAAGTATTTTCTTCAAAAAAAGTAAGTTTTTGGACTTTCCATCTAAATCCTTACATTTGGAAGAAGGTAGGTTGAAGGGCCAAAGCCTAACCTCAGAGGCATTTTTCATTTTTGGACAAGTCTTATCCTTATCGGTGGTTTGGATCTGACCCTTACACTTACCCACTTTCATTTGGAGAGTAGCAAGAGGGCTTCATATGGTTTGAACCTCAAAATGTTCTCTTGCCTTTCATTAGCTTCTTCCCCTCAGTTCTTGGTTTTTCCCCCTCACCCATTCCACATTCTCAGGAAGTGTTAGACCAAATTCCTGAGGCTTGATCCTTGGTAGAGACCCTCTTCAAGTTCATATATTTTGGTGACTCCCATATTGGCATTATGGAAGATCTAAACCATATGCCTCTATTACGGTTCGACATGACATGTTTTGGTGCACAAAATACAATTAGTTCTCAAAAACTCCTCCAACCAAAAAATGTGGAGCCATGGAGTTTAAAAGAGGGTCTTCAATGCATTTTTAGGGATCCTAAGATGGAGGACATCTTCCATGCTCATTTATTTCTTATAGATCATCTTTTTTGTCAAAGGTCCATTACCATTTATGTTTTTACATTGATTTTGTGTGGATTTTTACTCTTCTTCCAGAGGATCATTATGTCAGGGCATGAACATGGTGTCAGTTATGTCATCTCATGCCTCTTTGGTTGTAGGGTTTGATTTGGGATTTGCACACATGTTTGTACAATTTGATGGTGTGGAACTAGTATTTTTCCCCTTTGTATGTTTTTCTTTCTTTTTGGGGTGCCCAAAATTGTACAAAATACAATTAAGCCTCATTTGAAGGAGTCCTTCCAATTCTTGGCAGAGTCTTACAAATTTTTTGTGTCTCTATTTTATAACAAGGCATATGCATATTTATGAGTAGAATTTTTCATTCCTTGCCTTTTCTATATTCATTTTTTATTTTTACATTGTGCATAATTGATGGTTATTGTATTATCTTATGATTTTAGCATAAATCCTTGTAGTATGTACTATTTCTCAACACCTTTAAACAAAAAATGTACATATTTAGTGTAGGTCATAGATTATGTTGCTAGTTTGACTTTGGACAACTTTTAGATGTGAAAAATTCTTTCATTATAAAAATATGAAGATTCAAAACCTCTCTATTAAATATTAATGTGTTAATAGATGTGTATATTTCTTAGTAGCTTCACTAATGTTTTGTGCAATTTTAGGTAGGAAGCAACACATTCTAATCTTTGCGCATCACCGTAATCTTGATTTTTTTGCATTCTTGAACTTCTCCTTTACTCATGCAAATAAACATAATAGGTTTAGCTATAGAGTTTCTTAGTCTTGGGTTAGATCAACATTAATACATAAGATTAGAAAGGAACCCAACCTTCTCCAGAGACTTGACCACATTTCACAATGTTTCCACAACTTTAGGTCATTTCCATTGTGTCATTAGAATGCTAGACTTGGTTATCGTAGGGTGCAATTTAATGGACCAATCATTGGATTCAATTTCATTAGATTTAGAAAGTTGTACTTCTCTCAATATATTCAACCTTGAGGAGGTGCACAATAAGGTACCCAATGACATTGCAAGTAGCTCAACATTTTGGCTCCAAACTAAGTTGCATGATTCATGCCTAAAATATATAAAAAAGATTCTCTTCTAGAGGTAAATTTCAATACAGTGGGACATCTTTATTTATTTATAAAAGGAGACCCTCTTTGTCACAAGTGGGGGGAATTAGAATTTTTACAACTCCATCTCCCATGGCTCAATCCACACCTCCATTTAGTAAAGTATTCCAACCTAGAACTCTTTCTTTTCAAACAAACACATAATTATTTCATATATCTAAAAATTAGGTGTTTGTCACCTTCGATAGTGTTAGTCCCCTTATATTGGCTCAGTGAAGTGATATACCAGTGGATACCCTAAAAAGTATACTTCATATGATGAAACAACTACTACCCCAATAGAGCATATCCAAGATATTGCAAATATTTTCTCCATTTCATAATGTCACTAAAGACAATGTTGCTATTATACTCTTAGCCACATCCTTAGAAGTAAAGACATCACAATGGTATAGAGGTTTGGAACCTAACCCCATTCACAATTGGGATGAGTTAGTGGGAAAATTACGTCAAGAATTTGAAGACAAGAGCGATCATTTATCGTTTTTTGAGAAATTGACAATAATAAAGAGGGATACCCACAATTTCATAGGAGATTTTAACTTCATATTTCAAAATATGGGAATAGGATATGTATCGTACTATTTGAGAGCCTTTAATAGTGAGGTGGTGGTCATGACTAAATCTATGTCTAGAAAGACTTTGCAAGAGAATGTGATATTTCCACCAGGAATGAAAATTGTTTAATATAAGTTGGAAACTTAGCTCCAAGAACACCAATGCCTCTATTTCCAAAATTTCATCTTCAACAACCTACTTTCGCATCTTTTCCAATTGCATTTACTAGTCAATCATATAAAAACTACATCATCAAATGATTTACATTAGGTAACCCCTATTGCACAATTCTGGTAATGAGCAAGTAAAAATTAAGAAGATACACACTAAAAATTTAACATACTGTATGAGCCTCAAAATCAAAATTATCAGCATAATAGGTAGCCATAGCAAGGGTGAAATAAATGAATTATGATGTAATATCATAAATTTGCACCTTTGTGTAATTTATCATTATGTAATGCTCCTACCTTAGCTGAAAGAGAAAATTCCACTTAAGCTTCCACGTCCCTTCATTTTTATTTTTCCTTTTCCATTTAGATTCTTTTCCATGTAACCTAGTTAGTATAGGACACATGTGCACCGTGAAGACATCTGTGCAATTTACACTCTTCCCTTGATCTATAGAAGCGCATCAAGTTGTTGAGATGTTACAATTTCCACCCTTGCAGTGTTACCTCCTACCATCGCCCACTGTAACACCCCAAAATTGGCATCTTGCAACTCTAACCAATTTTGTTGCATTTGTCATTCTTCTAAATCATCAAAGTCCTATTGTACTAGGCAATTCTGAGTTTTCACTGACTCTACTTGACTTGAGT
>MU228090.1:66403-78114 GCA_018584345.1 Thuja plicata | reverse complement strand
GAACCTGTTGACACTGAATACTGTAATGTCCTCATTCTTAAGGGAAAGGAAGATACACCTAAGTCCAAAACACCTTTCATGTTACGAGGGCCTGCACCTCAATCTTCTGAACAAGGATGATCTCAAGTGAGTGCTAATGCTATTACTCGATCTCGCGCTAAAATCATTCTCAAAGGCCTTGAGCCTTCTATACCTACATCAACTCAACCTTCAGATAAGGCTAAGGTTGACCCTGTTACTAAGAATCCCAAAGTGGGTTCTTCATCTAATGCTGCCAATTACAAAATTCTTGATCAATTGCAACGTACTAATGCTCAGATAACTATTTTTGAGCTCCTAAAAATCTCCCCCGCTCATAGGGAAATTCTGGACAAAGCCCTCATTGAGACCAATGTCCCGAAAGATCTTGATCTCGACCAGTTTCAATCTATGGTAGGTCACTTGACCTCCCCACATTACTTGTCTTTCTCTAAGGAAGACGACCATTCTTTGAGTCACCCGCATAATAATCCCCTGCACATTGAAGTCATGATTGGTCCCAAGCATGTTCGCCGTGTCCTCATAGATAATGGCGCTGGCCTAAATATTTGCTCTGCTAGTTTCCTTATTGAGTTAGGCTATGGCGAAGACCGCATTGATGCTCGCAAAAAGATAACCATTAAAGCTTATGATGAAGAGGAATGTAAATCTAAGGGTTTAGTTATTTTTCCAATTAGAGTTGGTCCAATTGAACGTGATGTTATTTGTCAAGTGCTTGATAGCCCTTTGGCATACAACATTTTACTAGGAAGACCATGGATTCATGAAATGCAAGCTGTTCCTTCTACATATCACTAGTGCATCAAGTTCCCATTCCAAGGCTCTAAGGTGACTATACCTGCGAACACACGCTATGATTGCAATGTCCTCACTAAATCTGGTGATATTCTTGTACCTACTAATAGGGAATCTATTGAAATCCTTGAAGATAAACTAAAAGAAATGGAAAAGAACTTGACTCTCAAAGAAACTGATATGGGAGGATATCAGATTGGACCAGTATTATCATCACATCTTTGCCTTTGTCCCCCCGTTCTTTTGGGAGACCTTCTAAGAAAACTAAACCTTCTATGGCTTCCCCTCCAACGAAGTATGGTGGTACTTTTGTACAAGCCACCGTACCATTAGAAGAAGAAGTTGAAGAAAGAGCCATCAAGGCTTGGATTTACAAAGGAGAAGACACCTCTAAAAGCATTCCTCCTTATGACATGCAAACTAAGAATTATGGCAAGGGATTATCTATTATGCAACGCTTCGGCTATAAAGGGGATGGCCCCATAGGTGCAAATCATAAAGGTTTGATTGCACCACTTGAAGCTATTGGTCACAGGACACGTGACTCTATGGGTATAGGCTTCCAAAAAATCACATTCCAATTGGGAATAAATAAGTTTGTACCTAGAGAAGACAAGAAAGCAATCGTCGAGGAAACACCACAAATTGCAGAACCTGAAGACAACTCCGATGAGGATACGTTTCCTTATCCTATTCCACCAGACCTGGCTACATTCTTTACTGAGCCAGACAATTTTGTGCCACATGTCAGTATGGTGGATACTGATAGTGATTCTAAATCTGCTACCTCCATTGCTCCGTTAACTTATGAAGAATGGAAAGAAATATATACTCTGAATCCTAGTCATCAGAGTGATTTATTCATACCACCACATTTTCAAGAGCGGTTTGATCAAGAATGCCAGCCACTTCTCCTTACACAGGAGGCAAGTGATGATACAAACACTACAGAGATATTTGAGTCTACAGGTACTCATTTGACCATAGCAGAAGTTCTAGGTAGATCTCATCCCAACTGGGGGCAAAGAGTTGATTTTACTCATGTCCTGGACATGAGAGCTAACGATGAAATGGACTCTCATGAATATGAGTTCGACAGCTTATCCTATGCCACTTCTAATAGAGATGCGGATACAACAAATGCATATGAAAACCTTCTCGAAGTAGGTGAACGGTCTAGTGTAGGGCCACATGAGTTTGACTCTCTAGGTGTTGACATGTCATCTACTACGGTCGTTAGGGATCAAAGGAATTCTAATATACCTTTGGAAGAGATCGCTTTAGGTCTCAACTTACTTGTACATGCCTTTGATGACTATACCGTGAACGCACTTGAACCCGTCGCTCCTCTTTCACTCTGCCATCCTGAGCTTATAGACTGGAACTCCACTTCCCCATCCAATGAAGTCCTTATGTTCCAGAATGATTATGCTCTTGCTTGTTACCTACACGCCGTTGAACCTGTAATGTCTCCTACTAGTGAAGCAAGTGTCAACATGACTAAGGCTGATATCAAGTATCTTAGTCACAAAATAAAAAGAAGAAAAAATAAGTGCTCTGATGGTGAAAACCACCTGGTGGAAGTATCAGAGATGAAAATAGTCAAAATAAATGACGTATCCGAGGGTGAAAACCTCTTCGAGGCACCTGAGGATAAGATACTTGATGCGCTTCCTAGTCATTTTTAGGAAAGATCATCTGTCCTTATTGAACTGACTCAACCTATCAACTTGGGTACTGAGGCAGAACCACAGATCATTCACTTGGCATAATCCTTATCAGCGGCTGAAAGAGAGGAATTCATCACTTTCTTCAGAAAGAAAAAGATTAAATTTGCATGGAAGTATTCAGATATGCCTGGATTAGACCCTAATCTAATCATGCATTATCTATCCATCGCACCAGGTGTTAAGCCTGTCAAGAAAAAACTTCGTAAGATGTATCCACACGTAGCTCTACTTGTTAAAGCCGAGTTAGAGAAATTGCTCAAAGCAGTGTTTATCAGAGTCATTGACTATGCAGAATGTATCTCCAATATTTTTCCAGTGTCCAAACATGACAAATCTATCAGAGTCTGCATAGATTTCAGAGACCTAAATTTGGCATGTCCGAAGGATGACTTCCCATTAACAAACATCGATATGATTGTAGATATGACAACTGGATATGAAATGTAATCATTAATGGATGGTTTCTCTGGTTATAACCAGATAAAGATTGCACCAGAGGACCAAGAGAAAACAGCTTTCACATGTGCTTGGGGCACCTTCTGTTGGAATATCATTCCCTTCGGACTAAAAAATGCTGGAGCTACATATCAGAGAGCAGTTACCACTATATTCCATGATATGATGCATAAAACTATGGAGGATTACGTGGATGACACTTTGGCTAAGAGTATGCACCGCAACAAACATCTTGCTGATCTGGGACCTATACTAGACCGCATGGAATAGTTCAGTCTCAGACTTAATCCTAAGAAATGCGCCTTTGGCGTAACATCTGGTAAGCTACTTGGCTATATCATATCTGCCAAGGGCATTGAAGTAGATCCAACAAAGGTACAAGCTATTTTGGAAATGCCGCCACCTAAGAATATCAGACAAATGAGAGGACTTCAAGGCCACCTACAGTCTATCCGGCGTTTCATCTCTCAACTGGCAGATAAGTCACAACCATTTACCAAGACTCTACACAAAGGTGTGACTTACCAATGGAATAAAGAATGTGATGAAGGGTTCACGCAAATCAAGCAATATCTTGCTAGCCCACCTATCTTGATGCCTCCCATTCATGGGAAGCCGCTTATACTCTACATATTTGCTATGGACACATCATTGGGTATCTTATTGGCTCAGGAAGATCAACACAAGAAAGAAAGATCTATTTACTACATTAGTCAGTCTCTGGTCTCCTATGAAACAAAATACTCCACTATAGAGAAGGCTTGCCTTGCAGTAGTGTTTGCTTCCCAAAAATTGTGACACTACGTGTTGGCCCACACTACACATTTGGTTGCTAAAATTGACCCTCTAAAGTACTTGCTCACTAAAGCTACCCTCACCGGTAGAATAGCTAAATGGGTCATGATTCTCAGTGAGTTTGATAGTGAGTAGGTTGAAAGGAAAGCTATTAAGGGCCAAGAAATAACAGATCAGTTGGCGGAGGCACCTCTCATTGATCACCAACCATTACATATTGAATTTCCAAATGAGTCCATATTCCTACTTACACATCGCTCGTGGACTATGTTCTTTGATGGTTCATTTACCCAACAGGGGTCAGGTGCGGGGATCCTATTTATTACACCTCAAAGATACTCATTACCAAAAGCATACAAAATGTTGTTTCCTTGTACGAATAACATTGTTGAGTATGAAGCTCTCATCAACGGTATGAAGATTGCCCTGGAGTGGCGCGTGGATGAACTGAACATTCTTGGAGATTCTCAATTGGTCATCAATCAGGTTAATGATGTCTATCAGACAAGAGACGTTAAGTTGATACCCTACAAATGGATGGTTGATGATCTTAAACATTATTTCACTCACATCACATTTTCACAGGTTTCGAGGGTAGATAACAAAGCAGCAGATGCCATGGATACTCTTGCCTCTATGCTGCAAATGCCTGAAAATGATTTTCGACATGAATTCCTGGTGGAGACGTTATGCTACCTAGCCTATGACTCCCCTGATTCTCGGATGATCTTTTCTGTCATGGGACATGGTTCATCTCACTACCACCACATATTCTCCTACCTACATGACCAGATCATTCCAGACACTTACTCCCAGAATGAGAAACGTCACCTAATCCGCAGTGCTTCACGGTTCGTCATCATTGCCAATAACTTGTATAGATGTGGTCTAGATGGTACCCTCCTTAGGTGTTTCAAACCCGATGAGTCCAAACAAGCGTTAGTAGAGGTGCACGAAGGCATCTATGGGTCACATTCTAATGGCCTGACATTGGCCCGCAAACTTATTAGAGCTGCTTACTACTGGCCAGATATGGAGAAAGAAGCAATGCAGTTTGCCAAGTCCTGCAAACAATGTCAATTACATGGAAACTTGATTCACGCTCCAGCTAAGGAGCTGATTCCATTTATTACTTTCTGGCCATTTCAGCAGTGGGCCTTTGATTTGGTGGGTCAGATCTACCCATCGTCCTCTAATGGACATAAGTATATCATTACAGCTATAGATTATTTTACTAAGTGGGTGGAGGCAGTCCCTCTCACCGTTGCTAGTGGCAAGACAGTAGCAATGTTTATTCTTAATTACATCATCTGCAGGCATGGTGTACCCTCGGAAATTATCACAGATAATGGGGGACAGTTTAAAAATAAGGATTTGACAGAACTTTGCTCTAAGTTCAAAATTACTCAACACTGGTCTTCCATCTATTATCCTCAAGGTAATGGACAAGCGGAAGCTTCCAACAAAACAATCCTTAAGATCCTGCACTACACAATACATAAATCTGGATGAGATTGGCATCTCCAGATTAATCCAGCTCTTTGGGCATACAGGACAAGTATTAGAACACCAATAGGAGCTACACCCTATGCATTGGTTTATGGGGCAGATGCGGTGTTACCTATTGAGGTCGAGATTCCTTCTTTGCGAGTCTATCTGAAGGGCCTCATCACTGATGAAGATACTAGAATATCTCAGCTACAAGAGTTGGAATTACTTGATGAACATCGCCAAGTAGCGTTCGATCACCTGAGAGCATATCAAAAGAGGATGTCTAAAAGTTATAACAAGAAGGTCCGACCAAGAGACTTCCAAGTAGGTGATCTCATTCTAAGAGAGAACCCTAAAAATCAGCAACATCGGGTCCAGAAAGGCAAGTATGAACCTAATTGGCTCGGTCCATATATTGTTACTGCAGTATTCAGGTCTGGTACCTATTGAACTCTCTACTACTGAAGGAGAAAAACTCAAAGAGCCCATCAACACTCTTCATTTGAAGCGGTTCTACAGCTAAGACATCTCCAGTATGCTCATGTATATATTAAAGTCCTGAAAAAATGATCATCTTAGTGAAAACCTAGCGATAGGCGCTTTGATGTATCTCCAAAAAAATCATATATTCCAAAAATACAAAAAAAAAAAATTGAAAAATACAAAAAATAAAAAAGAGAGAGAAAAGAAAAAGGTGCCATTGATGAAAACCTGGCAAACAGGCGTCATGGTAGCAAAAACAAAGAATTTCTGCCAAGAAGGTGAAAACCTGGTAAACAGGCACCTCTTGTTCCACAATGCTATATCTATTGCATCACCCCTTGGCTTTATGCATTTGCTTTCCCGCATTCCTGCTTTCATTTGCTTTCAGTTCCCATCAAGACACCAACTCACATGGATTGAAACTGGTTATACTTTCAGGGAAACCCTCCTAGTCTTGGGGGCATTGTCTTATTATCTTTTGGATCTACTTTGCGATAGTCACCAGTGATTCTCACTGCTTCTACCTACTGTCACCTAGCTTATACAGAGTTCTCTATTCTTGAGAATCTCTCTCATGTCAGTCACCAGTGGTTCTCACTGTGTCTGCCTACTGTCGCTATTCTATCGAGATTTCTCACATCCATTCCAGTTGGAGTTATACTCACACGCTATATCTTTTGATACTCAGTCTTGATGATTCTATGCTTTAGTTTGTACATATCTTTTGGTCACTTTTGTGACATTCTGGTTCCTTTGTGAACCCTCTTGACTTGACATTGATTCAGCGCCATACGCTTGGGGGCAATCACATCTGGTTTGTCCTCGCAACATAGGTCAAGTCAGTCATCATTACTTAGGGGCACAGGTTCCCCATTTCATCATATCTGGTTTACACCTAAGTCAGTAATCTTGTGATTTCTCAAGGACAACTCTCTACTGACACAAACTGGTGTTTTTCAACACCACTATAACAGTGTTTTTTAACACTATCTTTGGACACATCTGTGTTTTTCAACACATATCAGATATCTCAAACATAAACATCTATCGATAACATTCAAACACAATGCACACACAAGCACAACGGTGTTCTTCAACACCTCATACACATCCACATTTGAAAACTTTAAAACAGGCTGAGCTATGCTTGAATATTTCTTTGTATGCTGTCTATTCTTATGGATTTCATTGATATTTTCTTTGTCTACTTCTTGTTGGCATAGTCCCAATGATCTGGCAACGTAAAATAAATAGGGTGTATGTGATAAGAGCTCCCGCAATAAGGTGGAACAGCCTCACATCCCTCGATCTTGTTTATTTGTACGCCATGGTGAGGTCGGTACTATCTCCTTGCTTTTTATAACTATGTTTGTCATTGTTTGCTTGTTATTGATTTGTATGTTTACGCATGATCGCACTCATGGTTATCTTGGCTTTGAATGCCTCGATATTGGTGTACTCTTACAACATTAACTGGAAATAATGTTTAGGTCATCTTGGCTCTTGTGCCTTGGTGCTTATGTTCGTTTCCTACATTTTATCCGATGATAAGTCATATTCATGTCCTTATGGTTGCATTGTGGTGCCAGTAAGGGTTGTATCGACTTTGATGTTCCAAAAAATGCTCAATGATGATAAATATACGATGGGTCTCACAACCATGTTCTAGATTTGCACCTTCATATTGCACCTAGCATAGGATTGCATTTTCATTCTAGACTTGCATTGTGATAATGATTCAGTGTTCTCTTCATTGCATTCTTTTGGGTTCATACTTTGGGGAGTTCTTCTTCTTCACCATTCACGTTTCATCACGACTGCACAGGTGTTCGATCCTCGCTCTTGTCTCTTCACATATCCTTTTGTTTAGCATTTGTTGTCCTGCATGAGATGTTAGTCTCATATACATATTCATATTCACATTTCATGACCATCCATACATTGCATTTACATTTTCATTCACATATTAAATTTGCATCACATCATTACATACATAGATCTTTTCCTTCATACATGTGCATTTCATACATATTTATCCATTTGCATACATTCTAAAACATCTAAAGCATCTAGGAAACATCTCATAAAAGACAAAATATAATATGCAATGATACCAAAAGATGAGCTCATATATATATATATATATCTCATGTGTCGATACAACTACAA
This sequence comes from Thuja plicata, assembly GCA_018584345.1. Classification (NCBI taxonomy): domain Eukaryota; kingdom Viridiplantae; phylum Streptophyta; class Pinopsida; order Cupressales; family Cupressaceae; genus Thuja; species Thuja plicata. The sequence goes on along the minus strand of MU228090.1, from coordinate 70,156 downwards.
AAATGGTGCTACTCGAGCACGATCGATCTCAAAATGGTGAAATCATACAAAAATGCCAACGCATCAGATATATCCTATGATCTACTATCTCTCTATCAGTCTAGCTCTGACCCTCTCCCTTGTCACCTGGAGGAGGTGGAGGTGGGGCCCTATCTGGAGGAGGCGCCCTCTGCACTCCCTCTGATCCTCTCGCATATATGGAGAATCTCACTACCTGTGATGCCTCGTCAGGCACTGCACCTATGTATGCCACATAATAGTATGCTTCTCATGATGACTGCTAGCGTACCTCCTCTTGTGACTCATGCAACTTCTCTTGGAGATCCTGTATCTCCCGATCTCAATCCAATAACCATGCATCCCGCACAGCCACCTGTATAGTGAGGTCTCCCACCTATCTGGTGAGCTGCCTCATCCTCTCGCGTGTACGCCGCTATGGATCCTGCTCTGCCTCCTGTGCAGGCTGATCCTCCTATATCAGACCCTCCTTCTGTGCCTCCTCCTGTGGAGGCACCGGCTACTCATCTAACTATGCCGCAGTCCGTCTTCGGGATTGCCTACCACTCCCACTGCCACCTGCTCCTGGATCCGTCCCCATCTGTCGAGCGGGGATGGCCACCTGAACTGTCTTGGGGCGTGGACCCTACTGTGCCCTCTGCTGTGGGGGTGGCATCTGACCCTACTGCACCTATCGCTGTGCTACCTATGGGGGTACCACCTGTCCTCTCACTGTTGTCCCCACTGGATTTGTGAATCTTAGGAAGGGATGCGTAATGAAGTGCTCCCTGTACTCGGCTGTGATGCCAACATCTACCACATCCCTCAGATAGTCCCACTGAGCTGGTACCAATGATTGGACCTCTATCATGGTCCGACCCTGGTCTAGTGTAGAACCCCAGCCTCTCCTCTCCTCATCTGCGAATCTGGAATACACCATGTAGTCCTGGGAAATATCCTGTGGCTGACCAAACTTTCGCCATACCCGCCTCAGAGGAAATCTCTCTAGCACTGTAATCGTGCATCCTATCAACGCGCGGGGGCAGAACATATGGCTCAGCTGCTCTGCTGCATCATCCCAAGCCTCTGTAAGCCTCCACGGCCTCCATATTACTGCTGATAGGTCGTCGAGCTAAGCGCACCACTAATCTGTCTTACCCAGCGTGGGTTGGGTAACTATACCTCTGTACCTGCATGTGTAAGGCTCCAGAGGCTGCCTCATATCCTCGCATATGGGTCTCGTGACGGGAAGATGCTCCCATGCCCATATCTGTAGCACAAATACTACTGCAGCCATACTCTTCATCTCTCTGTAGACGATCTCATGCATCTCATGATACATGTGTGCCAGCATACACTGGCCCCATCCATAATGTCATGGTCGATCCACCATCAGCTGTAGCATCCTGCCCCAGCCGCACTCTAAGCCGTGCTGTCCATGGTCTGGCATCAAGTAGCATCCAAGGAAGCATGCTAATACCACTCGTAATCTGTGGCTCCTGCCATATGACCCAATCAACTCCTCCCAGGGGATAGCCCTGCCCATCACGAGGTCATCCTGGAAGACCTCTCTGAGTGCTGCTATGCCCACCTTGGGCCGTGTCTCATACTCTACTCTCGTACTAACGAATGGTATCCTCAGTATCCTGTATATGTCCTTGGGAGTGATAGTCATCTCCCCCTGCGGTAGATAGAACATGTTCATTTCTGAATGGAAACGCTCAACCAATGCGCACAGTAAACTGTGATTTACCCGGATCTCGGGTATATCACATAACGTACTCAAACCCAATGTCTCTATATGTGTAGCCTCGACATCACTCAGCTGCGCTATCAATCCACTGATCGCTGGGTGATGCGATCTGAATGCAACATCTGGAAAGACGACTTGCAAGACATGAGAACAACAAAGCACGATCAGTACTCGCCAATAATCAAAGCATAATGCAATAATAAAACATTCAAGACATCCTACAGACATTACTGACACTGACGCAATCGCTTTTGGATGCAATGCAGACCTTTTCACATACGACAGGACAAAGTTTCGCGCGCAAAAACATTCCTCTTTTGCGCGATAAAGTGCTTTATTTTGCATGACAATTCCTGTTTCGCGCGATGTTTTATCTGAGATCGTGAAGAAATGCCTTTTTTAGGCATTTTTCGTGCGAAATTGAGTAGCTTTGCGCACGAAACTTTGTTTCGAGTGCCGCGAAGAAGCAGTTTCTTCGTGCGAACTTTCCCTACGGGGTGCGCGAAGGAACTAACTCTTCGTGCAACATCCCATGACTTCCTACCTAAAACATGAAAAAACATGCTAAAATTTGACCTAAATGCGTAAAAATTTGAATTACAAAGAGGTTATCGACTACTTACAGGTGGTCCGTACGCTGCGGGCCGGCTGTGCCTCCTGGATCGCTCGAATCAATGGCTGCTGTAGGGGATCACCATTTTTTCTTCTACCCAGAGCTCTTTTTCTCAAAGTCAAAGGGTTCAAATGATTTTGAAAATGACCCTTTTGTCCTTATATAGGGTTTGACCTAATTTTTCAAAGTGCTCCGTTTTGCGCAAAAATTGCACCCCTACCTAATTTGACCGTCCTAAATCCATTTTCATGATCGAAATCAAAATCTGACACTCCTATATAGCTCAAAATCGCATTTTAAAATTTTCAGGACTGACGCGATCAGACGCTTGTGCAGTCACCCTTCTGACTTCGCTTTCTCGTCAGAATCTTATCATATCATCATTTTTTGAATTCTTTGACTTTTTCCTTCACAAGTCAACTTTGGTCAACTCTGGTCAACCCCAGTCAAACTTGGTCAACCCGACCTTGAAATCACTTCAAATTGCTTCTGCATCTTCTGAATTCTTCCATAATCTGTTCTGAATTCTTTCTATCTGCAATTTTTTCGCTCTTTATCATCATTATGACGTGTCATCTTTCGATTTCGCTCCCGAGGGGGCAAGATGATTATATCATTGAATCTATTCCAATCAATCTAATCAAAACCTCATCACTTGGGGCATTTCAGTTTTTCGTACCTCATGGTCAAAACTGCATGTTCCATGCTTTTCAATCGCTTGGGGCATTTCAGTTTTTCGTACCTCACGGTCAAAACTGCATGTTCCATGCTTTTCAATCACTCGGGGCATTTTAGTTTTTTGTACCTCACGGTCAAAACTGAGTGTTCCATGCTTTTCAATCACTTGGGGCATTTCAGTTTTTTGTACCTCACGGTCAAAACTGCATGTTCCATGCTTTTCAATCACTTGGGGCATTTCAATTTTTCATACCTCACGGTCAAAACTGAGTGTTCCATGCTTTTCAATCACTTGGGGCATTTCAGTTTTTCATACCTCACAGTCAAAACTGCATGTTCCATGCTTTTCAATCACTTGGGGCATTTCAGTTTTTCATACCTCACGGTCAAAACTAGATGTTCCATGCTTTTCAATCACTTGGTCACCATGTTTAGTTTTTTGTACCTCACGATCAAAACTGGGTGTACCATGCTTTTCAAATCACTTGACGCCATGTTTAGTTTTTCGTACCTCACGGTCAAAACTGGGTGTTCAAAATTCTTTCTTCTGTGCTTTAGGCATCAGACTATTCTTTGAATTAATGCGCTGCTTGCACATCAATTCAAAGAGGGGCAAAATGTAACACCCCAAAATTGACATCTTGCAACTCTAACCAATTTTGTTGCATTTGTCATTCTTCTAAATCATCAAAGTCCTATTGTACTAGGCAAT
>MU228090.1:12261-65692 GCA_018584345.1 Thuja plicata | reverse complement strand
ATTCCTAGCATAATCTTGCATTGCATTGCATTTATCATGTCAAATCCTTCATTCTTAGATTGGTCCATGGTTGTGAGACTCTCGTCCTGAGAGCAAATTTCAAAAACCCCATCTAGATAGAAGGCAATAGGTCGAATCACATAGGCAGGAAGGATGAATAACTCATATTCAGTCTTGTTTGTTTCTTGGTGAAAAAGGACTATGTTGAAGTGTGTGGTTGATTGACAAAGGCCAAAATTAACGCATACACCCACCAACATCGAGAATCATTCCAAGAAATTAAAAATTTATTATTTTTCCTTCATTTGGTCTTCTTGACACTTCTTGCTTCACAATTTGATTTTAAACATGCTTGGGCTCTCATTCTATAGCTTATTCACCATTTTTATAGCTTTTTCTTGCATCTCAAATGGTTTTCTACACAGTATCTTGGTGTCCATTTCATTACAACCTCATTTCCTTTGTCACCTTGCCTTCACTCCATCAATATCTAGCTTTGTGGCTTTGAAGGGGAGTCACACCATTTTATTTTTCACTTTTTCAGGTGTATCTTAGTCTCTTGGTCTTAACCTTGTAACATTGTTATCTTTATCTCATCTATTATCTTTATGGTTATCTATCATTGTATATCACATCTACTTGGATAATATGGGGGTGGAAACACCAAAGTATGGACTTGATTGAGGCAATTCTAAAAAAAATACCCAACATTTTCCTCGTTTATGTGTGTGTAGGTTTTTTAGAAGAAGAAAGAGGTGGAGCCCTTGTGATTATTCTACCTCCTTCAATTATGAGTGTGTTCTGTTTGCTTTTCCTTTGTCATTAATTTTTTTCCATAACCTAGTTGTTTTTTTTCTTTATGTTTGTTAGCTTAGTTTAATTTCTCTTATTTCAATTAGTTTTCTTATTTTTCATCTCATCCTCCATACTCTATCTATAAAGGATGTACGTGAAATGCATTTTCTTCTTATACCCATGATATCATCCTCAACTCGCATGTGCATATTGAATAGTGATCTAGAGAAGCTAGGCAATTAGAGGTGGTAGTTAGCTCTTTTGTTTTTAGTTATCAAAATATCTTAAATTCTTGTCGCAATAGGGTTATTTTAGTTTCTTTATTATGCATCTTAACTCTCTTTAAGTCTTAAATAATAATTAGTTGTCTTGATCACCCTAGCTCACTAGAGTGATAGTATAAGTGAAATGGCACAAGGGTTGGTTCATCCATTGAGACTTCAACTAGTCTCAAAGTCGGTGAATTGTCCCTTCTCCACATTTTGGTAAACTTGACATGAACTACAATCTTCTATATAATCCTTTCTTAATTAAGTGATAGTCCCTTTTTCAACATAGTGACGATCAATCCTATATCACCACCTAATTTAAGGGTGTGTGACATGAACATAAAATTCACTCCTCTTGATGATCCTTACAATAGAAAGTTGTCTCCTCTCTATATCCTGGCACTAGTCAATGAGGCCTTTGTTAAATGCATTATGGTTGACCCTTCATTCTATCTGTTCATTATTTAAAAAGAGGTGCATTTTGTTAATGCACAAGTAATTGTACATGAGATGATGAGTTATCAGAAACCATCAAAACACATGATGGACTATCAATTAGCCCTTTTGGGTTGAATACCTAGATGGTCTAGGTGGGACCCAAGGTGGTCTTCTCAACTTTTGTTGTTATTCTAGAATTGGACCTCTTTTGGATCAAGCTGGGCATTCCCTGGCTAGTCTCCATGGGAGCCATTCATTTTGTTGTGCATAAATGTCTTAAGTTCTGTCATGAGGGTACCATTCTCATGATCAAGGATACTAGTTATCGACCTTGGTATCCCATGGGGGATACAAGGATGAGGTATTATATTTCATGTTTTTAGCCTATGCTCCCTTTGGAGTTTTCCCCTTTTGTTTAGCCTTCCTTTGTGGCTCAGTGCCCTTCAAATTCTATCTCTTCTTCTTGAGGCACATGAAAAGCATGTGTGTCATGAGAAGCCCCCTCACCCATTGTAGACTTTGCAATACCCATTGGTGCCTTATGTTCTCATGTCTGTGCCTAAAAAATACAAAGGAAAGACACTCATGTTTCCCAACTCCAAGGTTTTCCCTCCTTTCTTGATTTCCATCCTCGAAGACATCCCTTTCCCTACCATTTTTTTTAAGTGTAAGAGGTCTCCAAGGACTTCTCACTCTCCTTTAGAACTTTCTCCTCAACCTATGAGGGCACCCTTTATTTCTCTTTCCTCCCATAATGCATAAAGGGAAAGGGATCAAGTGCCTGAGCTCACATTTTCTTCTCTAGTGTCACCTCCTATTGCATCGGTGGGCCCCTCTTCTTTATAGGTCATAACTTTAATGATTGCACCCATGGAGAAGGATGCTACTAAGCCTCCATAGACCTCTTATCCTAGCCTAAATTTATGTTAGAAACAAATTGTACGTGAGTGTAAGTATCAGTGAAAGGAGAGGACCTTGACACGTAAGGCTACTGCTAAGGTAGAAAGTGTCTTTGTTCCCTGTGTTTGTTGATCCTATTGCTACTCCTATTCTAGTTCCCATTTTAGCTCCCACTGCCTTCATCCCTTGGCCAACCCCATCTTCCATCTCACTTTCCACCATGATAATGTTATATTTTATTTTTATTGGTTCAAATCAATTTCAAGATTATCCAACATAAATCTTTTTATTCAGATATTACATTCTTAGTCAGTCAAAGAATCAATGACATTCTTATACAAACTCTAATTAAATATTATACTCTTCCTAATTAAATATCTTACCCTTCATACTTAAATATCTCACTCTTCATGTATATATAACTCCTAGGATTCATAACTCTCACATTAAATATTATACTCTTCATACTTAAATATCTCATGAATCTCACATTAAATATTATACTCTTCATACTTAAATAGCTTACTCTTCATACTTAAATATCTAGTCCCTTGGGTTTGGAAAATATTATTTATTAAAAATTTATCTAGTCCCCTGGGTTTGGCAAATATTTCCCTACTACTATACATGTTGACCATATTAGTTACATCACATTCAATTGGCATAGTATGTAGATGCAGTACATTCTAATGAATTATACCACATGTACGACCTACTCTAGGGAGTACAAGGCCTACTGAAATACATTATTCATTTTATAAGGTTATGGATATACTATATCTATGTGATAAGTTCTATGTTAAGATTGGCTAATGTATCAAATGATAGAAGTTAAAAAAAAGACCACATTCATATATTAAAATATCAAAGTTGCATAAAAGAGTGTAGGATATGGTATGAAATACCCATTACAAATATATAGAAATATACTTAAAAACATATACATATATTGAAAACATAAAATATTATAATATAATCAACTATGTTAATCCCACATACTTTGTCAAATATATTCAATTCATGTTCGAATAATTTAAACAATATCAAATTGAGATGAAAAATATGACATACCTTAGATTCTAGGATTCAATTTATTAAATGAGCAATGTTGCCTCCTTCATTTCTAACTTCAGAGTCCAAACATTTGAGTTTTCAAACAAATTCCTTGATATATTGTCCAATTTTTGGTTTCTTAAAATTGGTACAAAATATGAAAACATTGATTACATCCTATCAAATTCAAAATGAAAAACATGAAAATTATCATGCAAAATATTCAAACATGAAAGTAATAGTTGTACTATAAAATTCAAACTAAAAACATGCAATTTGATTCTTCTGCATGGACAAAACAAGAAAAGGTGATCCCGCTTTCGCTCAAAATTACTCTACAACTCCCGCTCAAACCTCATGCCCAGAAATTTTAAAAACATCCCTACTCATGGTTGTAGATTCTGGGCTACGCTTTTCCCCCCACCACTCGACCCTCCCCTCAATTTGGAAAAGCCTCTGGACCTATGCACAAAGAATCTGGGGAGTCATTGGATGCATCCAAAATTCTATCTGGGGTCCTCGCTAATGATGGTGTAAGGATTGTTGAGGGTACTGTAAAAATGGACTGGTGGGGTACCCTAATCAATGGTCCTCATATAAATTCCTTGGAGTTCATTTAGTCATTCTAAAGAGGGGAAAAAAATCTACCTTCCTCATACAATCATGGATAGGATCGTGTCTTCAATGCATTAGTGGGAAAATTATTATGCTTTAACCAACGATCGATATAGTCCATAGATGGGCTGCTCCCTGGTGGAATTTGAAGGGAAGTGTCACTATTTCTTCCATGCTTGGGGGACTATTTTTATTTAATTTTATGACAAAGGAAGATCTCATTACTATTTGACTTAGGGTAAGCACTTTCAAGCCATGTCTAAGTGGAAGCTAGGGTTTGACCTATATGCTGAACTCAATAAAATGACTGTGGTTTGGGTTTCTATGCCAGGTCTCCCATTATAATTTTGGGATGAGAAGATCTTCCATTGGGTTGGTAATTTCTTTGGCAGTATGTTTTTGATTAAGGTAAATACAGGTTTTGAATGGACCCCTAAATAATTTACAACATAGAAAGATAAACAACAATAACCCTTACAAACATCAAAAGCTTGTTACACAACAAAAAGAAGGACCCCAAAAAATCCAAAACGTTACAAACATCTTTGGCCAATATGTTACTATGGATGCAGTCACTCTAGAAAAATCTAGGTTAGTTTTTGTGCATTTCTTTGTTAATGTGGCTATCAATAAGTGTCTTCCTAATTTTATTACCTTAAAATCTAAATGGACGAAATTGACTCAAGCAATTATTATGAGAATTCCACCCTCTACTTCCATACATGTGCTAAGTAGGTTCATGTCATTATGGATTGCAAAGTTATAGCTCCAAAAGAACCCAAGCTGAAGGGAAAGTGTGCTTCCCTGTCAAGTTTTGGGGAAGAAGTGCAGAAGGAAAAAACCCCTTGTGAGTTGGAGGACTATCCCTTCACTAGTGGTCTACTGGAGATAATGAAGTCACCAATCCCTATGAGGCAGGATGCCTTGAACGAGAAGGAAAGGGTTAAATCCCTTGGACCTCAGAAGGAAAGTGAAATCCCTCTCCTAGGAAGTATGGTATTGCCTCCCTGATATATACAACCCATCCCTGCGGAGGAGACAATGAAGAGTCTAGAAACCAACCATAAGATTTCAACTCTAAACATTAAGGAGGACCTAAAAAGAAACTCTATTTCTATAGATCAGCCCTCAAATGTTGCTTTGGTCGAGAGAATTGGTTTTGACCAATAGCTAAAGGAAATATGGGAAATAAATCCTGAAATACCTAAAAATGTTAATGCATCTTCTTTCTTAGCCTCTCTTATGTCCTCTTTTGTGGAGGATATATCCTGTGAAGTCACTAAGTCTGTGATTCTCACCTCGGTGACTAAACTTTTCTATGCAGCCACATCCCCAGAAGGCGTTGAAAGTGATGAATGACATACCCAAAAGAAGAAAAAAAATAAAAGAAAGTTGATGTGGGGATGGAGACCAAGGTTGGTATGCCTTCAGAAAGAGTGTTAAGACACAAAGCCATGACTAGGGAAATTATCAATGGTAGATAGTTAACCCTGGATGCAACAAAAAAGAATAAGAAATAAAGTTCCTATCAAAGAACATACGAAGATTGAATAGTCCCCCAAAATAGTTTTCTATTTGACAGTATATTATGGTTTGAAAATTGATGTCCTTTTGCTTCAAGAGGTTAAGATGTCCAATCAAAATTTTTATATAGTTGTTGCTAGAATCTGGCCAGGTTCCTCTTTCTTCCTAAGTGAAGCTAAGCGAGCCTCATTAGGGGGGGGGGGAGAAAATAANTAAGCGAGCCTCATTAGGGGGGGGGGTAGAAAATAAGTGGAATATAGACAAAGTGGAAGGGAACAAATATGAATTTTCTCATATCTACCTTGAGGTGACCTTCAAGCTAGACAATTGCACTCGCCATCTATTCAATATGTATGCTCCTAATACTTGGGCTAGTAGGAAAATTGTTTGGGAGGAATTATCCTCTCTCATTATTGAGGATAATAATGCACTGTAAATGGTTGTAGGGGAATTCAAATCTCCTTTGTTACCCTAAAAATAAATTAGGGTGATTAATGGATTATAATGATAGTATGAATGACTTGTCTGACTTCATCAACATAACCGACCTTTTCGATTTGAAATTATAGGATAATCCTTTCACCTGGTCTAACAATAAAAAGGGAAATCACTTGATTCAAGTAAAATTATTTATATTCCTTGTCTCAACTTTTTGGGACATGGGATACAATTCTTCCCTTAAATCTCTCCATATAATAGTGTCTGATCATAGTCCTATTCTCTTGCAATGGACAAACATGCCCTTCTCTGGCCCTATCCCTTTTAGATATGAGATTATGTGGGCGTCCCACCCTGACTTCAAAGACTGTGTTCAAAGATGGTGGAACACCCCAGTCCAGGGATCCACAATGTACATGATCTCCTAAAATCTTGACCTAATTATAAAAGAAGTCAAAGGATGGAATAACTCTACCTTTGGAGATATCTTCAATAAAAAGGTGATAGATTCTAAGTTAGTCTATATTCAAAACATGATTGCTGCTGTAAATCTATCCCAGTCCCTACATGAAGAGGAATAATATTGGAGATGAAAATAGAAGGAAAATATTAGAAAGGAAGAAATATATTGGAATTAAAGGTCAAGGGTTTAGTGGCTAAAGGAGGGTGATATAAATTTGTCTTTCTTCCGGAAGACTACTAGTAGACACAAAAAGAGGAATACTATCAAGTTCCTGTTGAACGATTTCAACTAGGAGATTACTGATGATGAAAACATTGGGGAGATAGCCTCTAGTTACTTTATCCAAATGTACTTGGATAATGTTGGAAACCACTTTGGGGATTTGTAGGATAGACTCATGAGTCACCTCCCAATTGCTATTGGAGAAGATGATAACAAGCAACTTATCGCTCCCATTTCTTAAGAAGTCAAGAAAAAAAATGTTTGATATGGGTGCTTACAAGGAACCTCAACTTGATGGAATCCCTCCTTTCTTTTAGGATTTTTGGGACATTGTCTGCTATGATGTTACTCTGGAAACCAAGGACTTTATTAGGATTGGTAAGCTACTGAAGAAGCTGAACAACACTTTCATTACCAATCCCTAAAGTACAGGACCCTAAAAACATGATTGATTTTAGACCTATAAGTTTGTGCAACACCATCTACAAGATATTTTCTAAAGTTTTGTCCAACCTGATAAAACCCCTCTTGGATAAATTCATCAGTAATAGACATAAAGACTTTATCCTAGGGTGACAAATCCTTGATGCTATTATTACCACCCATGAGACTATACACTCAATGGAAAATGGTGAGATTCCAAGTATGGACTTAAAATTATATATCTCTAAGGTTTATGACAGAGTTAAATGATATTTTCTATATAAGATCCTAGGTATAAATGCGGTTTTATTGAAAGACTAATTGAAATTATCTGAGAATCCATTGAGACTGTTCATTACTCAGTTCTGCTGAATGGGGTCCCCTGGGGTTCTTTAAAGATAATAAAGGTATTAGGTAGGGTGATCCTTTGTCGCCTTACATATTTATCATGGATGTAGATGTGCTTGGTATAAAATTTCTAAATCTATGCCATTCTGGGAGAATTCAATGAATTAAAGACACCTCCATACTCTCTCCATTGGATCTTCAATAGTTTTTTGATGATACTTTTCTATTTGGAAAATATTTAGTGGTGGAATATAGGGAGTGGAAAGGTCTCCTGGTTAATTATGCTAAGGTTTTAGGCCTGTGCATTAATTACAAAAAAATTAATCTATTTTTCTTTAACACCAAGATGGATCTATAGGTTAAGATCAAGGGTATTTTGGGTTGCCAATGTTCTACCCTTCAAGGAACCTACCTTTGCTCCCTCTTACTATTAAGGAAGTCAACCTATATTTTTGGAATACTATCATGGAGAGAATTCAAAAAACATTAGCTGGATAGAAGGGTGAGCTCCTAAATAGTGTCATAAAACTCTAATTGCTTCCTGCTTCCCTCTAGGGAATTCTGTTATACCTTTTATTCCTTTTAAAAATTAGAAAATATGGATAAGAAACTTTGAAGAATTCAAAGGACCTTCCTCTAGACAGGTGTTGAAGACAAAAAGAGACTGGATCTTTTCAACTGGGATGCAATGTGTAGACCTAAAACCAGGGAGGGCTTGGAATTAGGAAGATGACTAATTTGAATAAAGCCTTAGTGACCAAAATAGGTTGGAATTTAGTTATTGGCAATGTGGATTGGTGTACCATCATCAAGGATAAGTATCTTAACCAAGGCTACTTTTACAAAACCCTAGATGTAAATGGTTTTCCATTAGGTTAAAAATATGGAACAACATCCTAAAATGCAGAACTCTCATCAAGGAAGATCTAAAATGGAAAATTGGCAATGGAAGGTTAATTAGATTCTGGGAGGGTAGATGGACTCAAGAAAAATCTCTTGCTGATAGCCCGTATAATATTCTTATGGAAAGGATGAAAAAGTAGATGGACTCAAGAAAAATCTCTTGCTGATAGCCCATATAATATTCTTATGGAAAGGATGAAAAACTCGTTTGGGACTTATATGGGTAAAAAATTTAATCCTAGAGGTAAGTGTAGGTATAAGAAAGGTTACTGAGGGGGTGAATCAGTATTCACCAGCTCAACCTTAAATCACAATCCTAAATATTCTTCAAATAGATTTATCGATTAAAGCTTAGTTAGAATATAACAATATTATTAGTTACCATAACATTAACCATGCATGCAATATAAAGTAAACATTCATACAACATTAACACTAGTATTTATCTCATGGAAACCCAATTAGGGAAAAAACCACAGTGCGAGATCAATGCCCACAAATAGTTGTACTCTTATGAAATACACCCAGTAAAGAGCTTGCCCGGTTAAGGGTTACAAAAGCCCTGTTAAATGCTACCCATTTATGGGATTTCCCTAGAGATCTGTTAAAGTCTTATACCCTATTAGGAGTAACCTGATTAGATGATTTTAGACACTCTTTTGAGAATTCCACCATGTTAAAGGATTTATAATAGACCTGTTAGGGTCACCTGATTAAGGTATTTTACTGTCACAATTGTTAGAGAGTAACAAAAAATAAAATGATCTGTAGTTTGCACTAATTCTTCTATATCAGATCCAATAAAGTTCCTTAACACAATAACATACCATTCCAATCCTCTTGTTTATAATTGTATCCTCTTCTGTGATCGCAACAATCCTTCTCTGATTAATTCCTCCATTTCACCGATATCTTGTCTTCTTCTTCGTCACGATACTAAAATTCTTGTCGCTTCCTTAAGTAGATAATCTTTAATTGTCAAAACCCTAAACCTAGATCTAATGATCATAACTTCATCATCTTATTAAACCATTTTCTTGTTCTTCCTTCTTGTCGCCTACGTCATGATTTTTCCTTTTAACCAATAGTTGTCGGCTTTCGATAACTGACCTCCTTATGCCAATAAGTCTTCCTTCTCGCTGATAGTTAATACTTTGCTATTTGACATCAATGAAAAAAAATATAACTGGTCTAACCTCTTCATCCACTTAACTTACTTATCAACTAGAGTAGTTATTCCAAAAATATCTCCTTACGCCAACAATATCCCCCTTTGGAATTGATGGAAAACTTCTAGTGATACACCATTGTCTGTGCCTTTCTCTATACTGGTCTTTCAGTTCTATCTTTCATGCTTCTACATTTTTTCTTTTCTTTTCATCTCTCTTCTTTCTCTTTACTCTCACTTCTCTTCACTTCTCTATTCTTTATTCTCCCCCTTTGACAACAATTCCAAAGGTGACCAACCTCACTGTACTATCTTATGATTTTGTACCTGTTCTGGTCTGCTTTCTTTTTCCTTTCACTTTCCTAGACTGGTCCCCCATAGAGTATTCTTAATTTACATTAATTCATACTTAATATATTTTGTTAAAATTTTATGAACTGATGCATACCACATCTCTATTTAGTTAACTGCCGATAGGGGTAGGATCCCTAGCTTACCTCTTAGATGTTCAAAGCTCTCCTAAGGTAGTGGTTTAGTGAATATATCATCAACTTGTTCCATTTTAGGAATGTATTCCAATCTTACCTCTTTGTCATGTACCTGCTCCCTTACAAAATGATATTTTATAGCTATATGCTTGGTTTTTGAATGCATTACCAAGTTATTTGATATATTAATGGCACTTGTATTCACAATGTATAGAAACAGTTTCTTCAACTTTCTCATGTATTCTTTCTAATATGTGTTTTATCCATAACACTTGCTAATAATTAATGGCAACAACAACATACTCAGCTTCATCTGTAGATTGTGAAATACAATTCTTCTTCTTGCTTGTCCATGACACTAATCTGCTTCCCAAATAAAAATCTCCTCCACTTGTACTTTTTTTGTCATCAACATTTCTAGCCCAATATGCGTCTGTATATGCTTGAAGATTAAAATCTCCTTTCCTTTCATACCATAATCCATAAGTTTCTATTCCTTTAAGATATCTGAATATCCTCTTAACTACAATCATATGTGAATCCTTAGGATTAGATGATAATCTAGCACCTATTCCAACTGCATGTGCAATATTAGGTCTGCTGTGAACAACATACTATAGCTTCCTAATCATTAATCTGTCTAATGTTACATTTACTTCTGTAGTATAATCTTCTTTTGATAGTTTACAACCAGTTACCATAGGTGTACCGACATGTCTTGAATCTTCCATTCCAAAAGTTTTCAATATCTCCTTAATGTATTTAGACTGAGTTACGTAAATACCTTTTGACATCTGTTGTACTTGTAAACCAATAAATAATTTTATTTCTCCAATCATATAGATCTCAAATTCTTTCCTCATTTCTTCAACAAAAGATTTACTAAGAAAATCATTTCCTCCAAAGATTATATCATCAACAAAAATTTCAGCAATCAAGACTTTGTCTTCACTTTTAGCTTTCAAATACACATTACTATTATCACTAGTTCTTTCAAATCTAATCTTAAATAGAAAATAATGTAATATTTCATACCATTCTCTTAGTGCTTACTTCAAACCATATAATACTTTATGCAATATGCAAACCAAATCCTTACCTTGTTCAGACATGAATCCTTCAGGTTATTCAATATAGACTTCTTCTAATATTCCATTCAGAAATGCCAATTTAACATCCATTTGATAAACTTTAAATCCTTTATATGATGCATAAGCCAGTAATATTCTGACTCCTTCCAATCAAGCGATAGGTGCAAAAGTCTCTCCATAATTTAGTCCTTCTTCCTATCCACAACCTTTGCAAACTAATCTTGCTTTATTTCTCATTACTTCACAATTCTCATTAATTTTTTTCCTGAAAACCCACTTAGTAACTATAAATTTTTTACCTTTAGGCCTGGGTACTAACGACCATGTTTTATTCTTCTCAATCTATTCAATCTCTTCTTTCATTTCCTGTATAAGGTCTTCATCTTTTAGTGCTTCTTTTACTAGTCTTGGTTCCATCACCGATGGTAGACATGTAGTATCCTTGGCTTTTAATTGACTTCTGGTTAATACTCCATCACTCCTATCTCCAGTTATATCTATTAAGCTATGATTAATCCTTATATTTCTTGGTGTCACAGGTTCCACATTATGAATTTGTTCATTTTTTTTACTTGTTTCACCTAGTGGTGCTATTATCGGTTGGGTGTTATCGGTACCTGTACTTCTTTGTTCTGTTTCTAAATTTTTAGGTTTAAAGTAAATCAATTCACTGTATCCTTCTAGTTTCTTTTCACTATTATCTTCATTCTATTCTAAAAATTCATCAATATTTACATTTGTGCTTTCAATTATCTTATTTTTCCTTTTGTTCAAACACTTGAATGCTTTACTTTTAGTAGAGTATCCTAGAAATATTCCTTCATCACTTTTACAATCGAAATTTCCATTTCTATCATCTTTCTTAATATAACACTTGCTTCCAAATATTCTAAAATAATTAATATTAGGTGTTCGATCATACCAGATTTCATAAGGTGTCTTGTTTTTCCCTTTCTTGAGTTGTACTCATTTCAATGTGTATATGACAGTACTAACAATTTCTCTCCATAATTTCTGTGCAACTCCTCTTTGATTTAGCAGTGTTCTGGCACATTCTATGGTAGATCCATTTCTTCTTTCTAAAATTCCATTCTCTTGAGGCATTCCTGGTGCAGTCAACTATCTCTTGACTCCATGTTCTTCACAATACTCATTGAATTCATTAGAAGTAAATTCACTATCTCTGTCTGATCTAAGACATTTCACATTTTTCCAGTTTCATTTTTAACTCTAGTTTTGTACATTTTAAACATATGAAAAGTATCTTATTTACCTTATAAGAATAATACCGACATCATCCTTGAGTATTCATAAAAACAAACTATAAAGTATTTATCTCCATGACAACTCTATGTACTTATAGGTCCGCACAAATCTATGTGTACCAAGTCTAAGATATGTTCTGCAGAGTATATCTTGCTTGAGAAACTTGAGATAGTCATCTTACCTAACTGACATTCTTTACATACTGCATTTTTTGGCTTATTCAATATTCATATACCTCTAACACTTTTCTTGTTGCTAACCTTCACAAGATTATCAAAGTTCACATGACACAATATCTTATGCGATAACCAACTTTCTTCTACTTTAGCAATTAAAAAGTGACCAATTGTAGTATTCAGTTTAAAAAGATTACCTTTTGTCTGTTCACCGGTAGCAATCAATTTTCATGTCTTCTCAAATATTTTGTATTTTCCATTACTAAAATCAAATTTGAATCCTTTTTTATTCAATTGAGACACACTTAACAAACTATATTTCAATCCATCAGCCCAGTAAACATCATCACAAGTGATATCATCAGTTAAAGTGATAGTACCTTTACCTCTAATTATACTGGGAGAACCATTTCCAAATCTAACCGAACCTCCATCACATTGTTCCATGGTTATGAATTTATCCTTATCTTTATTTATATGGTGTGTACATTCATTGTTAATGATCCAATCATTATTACAATTCACACTTGAGATCAAAGCTTTCTCTTCACCAATTTTAGCATTGTCGGTAGAGGGATCTTCTTTTATAGCAACAAACACTATTTCCTCATATTATCATCTGCATCAGTATTGTATTCATCATCTTCTTCTTCAACGATGTAACATAGATTTTTTCTCTTTTGAGTGAAATCCTTGTACTTCTTGTATTTGTCTTTCTTTTCTTCATCATGTTCATTTTTTGTTTTTTAGGACATTTGTGTGCAAAGTGACTGATTTGTCTACAATTCCAGCATGCAATAGGAATTTTCCCTTTGTATCTTCCTTTACCTTTAGGAAAGCTCCTAGCAATCAAAGCTTCAAGTTCTTCCAACTCTTTCTCCTCAACTGCTAATCCTTCATATTTGTCAGATTCATAAACACCATTCTTTCCTTTTCTAGATGATTGAACATTAGTAGTATCTTGAAATGCAGCTTCACTAGTAGGTTGGCTATTGTCAATGTTTCTTAATTCTAATGTTGTAAGCCTACCAATAAGTGAATCAATTCTGATCTAACTCTTATCAATTTTCCTTAGCTCTTGTATAGTAGAAACTCTAATAACATACCTGTGTGGAAGTGTTCTGAGCATTTTACTCACAATGTCACTTTCTTCCATTTTTGCACCGGCTCCATTAATGGATGCGGTAATTTATTTTATCCTAGTTCCATATTGTGCAATAGTTTCTTGTTTACGCATCTTCATTTCATCATATTTTACTTTTAGTCTGTTAACCTTTTCCTATAAGACATGTTTTTCTCCACCATGTACTTTTACCAGCCTATCCCAAATCTTCTTGGCTGAAGGCAGATCTTGTATATCAACATACTCAGAGTTGTTCAAGGCGCATGGGAGCTCTATCATCACAGAGTTATGAATCAAATTCTCTTTCTTCTATGCTTCGGTAAGTATACCAAAAGGTTGTGCATTTTCAATGGTGAGATAATCCACTACATTATCTGAGAGTCCTGATAGGTGCAATTTCATCCTACTTGCCCACATTCCAAATTCATCCACATTCTTATTAAACTTGGGTGCATCCTTCCTATACATCTTGAGATATTTTACCTAAGAGGTTAAGCTTCCAAATCAAGGAACCAATGCTCTGAAACAAATTGTAGGTATAGGAAAGGTTACTGAGGGGGGGGGGGTTAAATTAGTAATCACCAACTTAATCTTAAATCACAATCCCAAATCTTCTTAAAATAGATTTACCAATTATAACTTAGTTAACCTATAACAATATTATTGGTTACCATAACATTAAATATCCACACAACATAAAGTAAACATTCATACAACATTAACACCAATATTTATCTCGTGGAAACCAGATTAGGGAAAAACCATGGTGTGAGATCAATTCCCACAAAAATTTGTACTCTTCTAAAATATGCCCGATAAAGAGCTTGCCTGGTTAAGGGTTACAAAAGCATTGTTAAATGCTACCTAGTTATGGGATTTTCGTAGAGTCCTATTACAGTCTTATACCCTATTAGGAGTAACCTAATTAGATGATTTTAGACACGCTTTTGAGAATGCCATCCTGATAAAGGATTTACAATAGACCTGTTAGGGTCACCCAATTAAGTGATTTTACTGTCACAATTGTTAGAGAGTAAAAACAAATAAAATGGTCTGTAGTTTGCACTAATTCTTCTATATTAGATCCAATTAAGTTCCTTAACACAATAACGTACCATTCCAATCCTTTTGTTCAAATTTGTATCCTCTTCTGTGATTGTAACAATCCTTCTCTGATTAGTTCCTCTATTTCACCGATATCCTATCTTGTTCTTCATCATGATACCAAACTTCTTCTTGTCTCTTCCTTAAGTAGATAATCTTTAATTGTCAAAACTCTAAACC
This sequence comes from Thuja plicata, assembly GCA_018584345.1. NCBI lineage: Eukaryota > Viridiplantae > Streptophyta > Pinopsida > Cupressales > Cupressaceae > Thuja > Thuja plicata. Next base: position 50,705 of record MU228090.1, on the reverse strand, counting down.
TAGATCTAATGATCATAACTTTATCATCTTATTAAATTATTTTCCCGTTCTTCCTTCTTGTTGGTTGAGTAGTGATTTTCCCTTTTAACCAATAACTGTCGGCTTCCGATAGCTGACCTCCTTATTCCGATAAGTCTTCCTTCTCACCCATAGTTAATAATTTTCTATTTGAGATCAATGATAAACAATATAACTGATCTAACCTCTTCATCTACTTAACTTCCTTAGAAACTAGAACAATTATGCCAATAGTAAGTGGAAAATTCTAGCACAAAGTTTTGTGGACATGCCAAATATCCTCCCCAAAATTGCTGAGATTCAATCCCTGATGAGTGATGTTAGGATACCTCTTTTCCCTAAAGAAGATAAATTTGTATGAATAAAGAATCAATATAGAGCATTTTTGATCAAGTTTTCTTATAATGTGCTGATGAAGTACAAGGAAGACCTTGACTACTAGAAAAAAGTTTGGAATTCTTAATTGACCAAAAGTCAATTTATTTTGGTGGGCCTCTATACATGATAAAATTTTTAACCCAAGATAATATTTCTAAGATAGGCTTCCAATTCCAAAACAAATGTGTTTTTTGTAAGTAGGAGGAGGCAACGATTCAATATCTTTTTACTCATTGTCAATTTCCTACACAAATGTGGCAAAGTATCCTTCAGAAGTTTAGACTCTAATAGGTGTTCAATATGAATATTCAATAGTTCATATCCAATTGTCAGTCCCCATCTAAATACTAATTCATCAGACAACTTTGGAAGCAAATCCCCCCACTTGTTCTCTGGTGTATCTAGAAAGAGAGAATTACTAGATCTTCAGGGAGATTGAGAACGCTATTGAGGGTGTGTTTTTACGTTTCAAAAAAATCTTACTGGAAAACATTACTATCTATAATTGGAAAATTTTGAATATCCATCCAAACACTTGGGATTGTATGCTCACCAAAACTTGGAAACACCCAGAGGCCTTCTATAAGTTTGATAACACTAAGAAACTTTCTAGAAGTAATACTAAATGGAAACCTCCTCCTCAATTATAGTGCAAACCAATTTTTGATATTGTTTCCAGAGGGGGAAAGGTAGCTGAGGGAGGTGTGATTAGAGACAAAAAGTGGCCTATCAGCTGCCTATTAGCTACCTATTCTAGAAGCTTAAAGGACTACACCAGTAATCAAGTAGAGGGAATGACCCTACTTAGGGGTCTTAGAATAGCCTTTTCAATTGGTGTTAAAGCTATTTTAGTTGAAGGGGAATCCAATCTAATTATTGAAGCAACCAAAGGATTTATGTTGGCTGGTTGGACCATGGATGAGATTCTTGAGGATGTGAGGGCTTTACTAACTAGATTTGATAAATTTACCATATAACACATATTTAGAGAAGGAAATGATATTGCTGACTCAATAGCTGTGATGGGGATAAATTTAGATGGCTTAAGATGTTGGAGGAAGGAAAATTTATTGCCTTCTAATGTGAAGACCCTTTTAAGGGAGGAAAAACCCCTTAACTCCTCATAGAAATTAATAAAATATGTTCCAGTTCCCTTGAATGGAGTATATGGTCCATGCTGTAGAAAAATAACATATATATTAATTTAAAAAGATGTTCGTTGATTCCTTAAGTCTTTAATTTCATGGAAGGGTTTGGAAAGGTGTACTTGCGTGACCTATGTGTCCCCTTATCCTCTGATGATTAAATGACGTGGCCATCTATAGATTTAATTAATTTGAGTCACCCATTCATTAGTGATCATCACATTAATCCCTTTTTTTTCTTGAAGGATTTTGTAAGATTACACAATCTATCTAAACTTAATACTACAATTATGCCCATTTTGATGATGAAACTTTCGCATGTGAGAGCTATCGTTTATCAGTTGAAAGTGGATAGTGGCACAAATTGTTATGAAAGAACTGATTTTCTTCATTCATTTTGGGTTCATGTGCCTTTCTTCTTCGTTGGTTTCAAATTGGGCTCTCTGTAACTTAGCAACACTTTGACTTTGATGTATGACACCATGGGTGGATATATGGCTCATGTGGAACTAGATAAGCATGAAAATTTAAAAAAAAATCCCATGGTATGGTACATTTGAAAAGAAGGGGGAGTTATACCATTTAAAGATTGTATGAGAAGATTTGATGAAATCATGTCTATGCAATTTTTCACCTCTTGGGAAAAGAGGAGAGTGACTATGGGTGACATTTCATTTGAGGTGAATGAGGAGGTTATTGTAAAGACCATGAGTCTCTTGACTATGGGGTGAAAGTGAAAAAACATGAGTATGGTTTTAAATGTCATTAGTGTCAACTAGTTATTTTAGGAGGGTGAACAACTAGTTAAGGTACATGGAGGCTACAATCGAGAGCAGCTCCCCAAACCTTGGGATATAGTGTGTATTGTGATTATGAAATATTTTACCCTAGAGGTGAATTTTGGGGTTTATTACTACTATCACATGTTATTCTTGAACCATTTTAGAAACCATGATTATATTTCATTTCTATTTTTTTGTCTGCATTCTCTTTAGAGCTTTGTTAAGGAGGCTATGAAGACTAAAAGCTAGGGAAAGAAACCCACTATTCTCCATCACGGTCTAAAATTTAGGCTATACCAATTATATCTTTCTCTCTGACCCATAAGGCCTATTATAGTTCAGGAAGCCCTTGTATCCTCTACCCCTCTGTTAGCCAGAATCATGGATACTCTTGGACTGAGAAAAAAATGTATTAAAAATCTTGCTCTTAAAACCATCTAGGGCCCTTCAGATACCTCTCCTACCACTATGAATATGGATAAGATGAAAGAAACAAAGAGGAATGACCCTCCCCTTGAGCTTAAATCTAAGGCCTCTAAAGAAGCCAAGTTCAACATTAAGAATATTGATTTTGATATTGAGGTGATGAAAGAAACTAGCACTCCCCGCCGGTCCTCCAGGATGGTAGTCAAACCTACTGGGAAGGATAAAAAATTGAAAGAGGAGAAAGAATCTAAGGATGGAGGGGAGAGTGAAAATAATGATAAAGAGGAAAAAGTGATTATGAAGGAGGTCTTCTTTGTCAATGCTAGATTAGTTTCTCCCACATCTCAAAGAGCCTTAAAATTGACTCTTTAAATGTTGCCCAAAATGTGGTCATAGAGGGAAAGGACATGTCACCCACTATAGACAGGGATAAGTTCCCCATAGATGTGAAGTGTGATAAATATGATGTTGTTTGGGAGGAGATAGACAAAATTAAAAAGGGCATGGATGATAAGAAGTTCCAAAACATCTCCCTTTTTTCCCCAAAGGTGATGGACAACTCCGCCACCACCCTGTGCCTAATTTAGAAGGATGTGCTTGGTGTAAATGAAAGTGAAGATGGTAACTAAAAGGAACTTTTTAAGTTCCTTACTGAAGATTGGACAAGGATGGTGCTGATAAAGACATGCAAGAGGAAGGATTCTTAGGGATATGACCCCTTTTTCTTTTTTGTACTGTTGTTGATAACGACCTTCATGACCTTGTTCCTATTTTTAATTATGTCATTGATACTGCTATCTATAACTCTAGTTGTTTTTTTGGTTTGACCTTGCAAAGCCCGCTCTAAAGAGTTTTAAATAGTACTTTGATTAGTATTGTTAATTATGCTAGAAGTATTTTGACTAGTATTGATGATGTCGATAGTAATAGTAAAGGTAGTTATGATAGAAGATACTCAGTTGGTGGTGCTATGTGGAAGCTACTGTGACTATTTCTGATATTGGGTCTATGTATTGTTAATGTGCTGATAGTGTCAATTTGCTGAATTTCTCCCTCCAAGCCTTGTGCTCCAAGGACAACACCCTTGTTTTGCTACTTCTAATATCAAAAACAAGAAAAGGTGGTAGAATTCTTAAACAACGACTGAATTTTTTTTTAAATCATGAAAAATGTGTTTTTATGTTGGAGAATGCATATTATGTAGGGTAAACTAGAGCATGTGGGTCCAAATTAATGATATTCACATGCTTCCTTTTAATTTTTTTAATTTTTTCTTCTTAAAACATGTGAGCATGCTATACCACACTTGCATTTGTACTTGGCTAAGGGATTTACCTTGGACATCCAACCCTTTGAGCTGTACTTGTACCCATTAACACCCAAATATGTGTTTTTTTGTAAATGATAAGAAAATGATAATATTGTCTATGCTATGCCTTAGATTTGCAAGTTTATCAATGTTGCATTGAAAGAATACCACAATGACTTCAAGTTCTTTTTTACCTTTCCAACCATGTAATGTTTTCTACATTTTGAATATGTTAAAGTATTTTGGATCTTTATTTTATTTTTCTATTGTCTTTCCTTTTGTTTAAAACATATGGATCATATTTTTGGTTTTATTTTTTATTTGATCATCCAAAGTTACATTTTCTACATTGAAAAAATATATTTTTGATACTTTGTACCCTTGGTAGACACTAATTTGGTTAAATATTTTTATCCAAATTCTATACACACTTCATGATGATAAGTCAAAAGACAAATAAAAAACCAATTATAAGTTATTTGTAATTATTTTCACTTCTCATAATAGGATCTTAAAGTTTACAAGGATAATGCATGTTTTCATGTCATGTTTTATGAATCCTCGTCAAAATGTACATGGCAAATAATATTCTAGGTATTCTTTTATCATCATAGTGCATACTATTTAGTGATAACATCAATGAAAACCCACTTAGGTTTTGCATAATATAAAGTGCAAGAGAAATTTATCTTGAGAGTGAGTTTTCTATTTGTTGGCCAACTTTCAAGTGTGTTTGAGTATAGGAATTGGGTAATCTCGAGAGGAAATTGAGAAATAAATTGGAAAAAACCAACACACAATTATATCGTATTCAACATTCAAATACATATAAACCTATGGAATTTTATTTTTAATGTCATATGGGCAACTATTTTTAAAAATTTCAAATTCTATTTAATATGTGCCCCTAGATCATATTTGACTTATCAAGAAAAAAATATGTGATTTTTTAAAATTCCACTCCCATATAAATTGAAACAAAAAACTAAAATTGTATGATTCAAATGAGTATGCATATAATAATCCTTAAAGTATCAGAATATTTCATTAGTATACAAACAGACAATTTTGGTCGGTCAGTCATGATCACCGAGAAAAAACACTCACCAAGCAACAACATTCACCAAGCACAGTGGTCACCGACATGTTTTGAACACCAAGAAGTATATCAACTGAGAAATAGTATGTAGAGACACAACCAAGCACTAGTACACAGAGACATCATGGAGCACCAGGCTACATTGAGAGACAATATTTTTGTAGAAAAAGCGGATCTCAAACTACACGTCAACTAAATCACTTTAGTCTTTAAAACAAATTTTTTCTTAGCGGGATAACCGTTTCTTGTGGATCAAGAAAAGTGTTAATGATCGATATAATTAGTTAACTGATTGTATTCATGCAAACTAGGAGAACAAGGTCAAGTTGTAAACCTTTGATCTTAGATTTTTTCAAGAAAAGAGTGAAACCTAATTAGGTCAAAATCTTGTATATATAGATGTATTAATCAATCAAGAAGAAGATGGTTGTAGCTACCAAGGAAATCTATTGATCAAACAAAGGTTTTCATGCAGAAGGACAGATAAAGAAGAATCTGGTTTAGCAAGAACTACATACAAGGCTACCAAGAAGAATAGAGTTATTATCCATCACAATAGGTGATGTATATTTTGTGAACTTAATAGATATGTAATCAACAATATAAGATTGCAGCAATCAGGTCATATATTTTGTTACTCTCTAACAATTGTAGCATGCAGTAAAATATTTTCACAAGGTGGACTTAAAAGTCTTTATGTAAATCTCTTAACCGAGTGCACACATACATTGTGTTGCTAAAATCTCTTAACTGAGTAGACTTAAAAATTCTGACATGTTACTCCTAACAGGATAAGATCATCAGAAGTGATCACAACATGTTGCCCTAACAGGCACCATCCATTCTGCATATAGTGAAGCTTTGTGGGTTTCATCCCCACCGCAGTTTTTACCTTCTAACAAGGGTCTCTACATTATCAAATACTTGTGTCATGTGTAAATGAGTTTCATGAATGTTTCAATGTTTGTTTACATGCATTTACATTTATGCTATGATATTGCATGCATGAAGTAGAAAAGGTACAATGGTTGGTTCTGCAAGTAATGAGTACTAAAGATTAATTGATAAAATTTTTAAGGGTATTGATTCATCCATCCCCTCTTAGTACACACCCTTCCATTATTCCAAAAATTGGTATAAGAGCTAGATCTCTTATTTGGAAAGGTTTAATCACTTGAGAGAAAAGATCTTACAATGGAAAGGTATAAGGTTGATTAAAATATTGAGAATCAGAAGTTGCAAATACCAATTTTCTTTGGGCAATACAAAGAGGCAAGAAAAAAAATGAAAGAGTTATTGGATGAAATAAAAGTCATGGCATCTCGCTACAATGAAACTGACTATCATGAAGAAGATATACCTAACCTATTTGATTCATCTGGGTCTGGATCTGGATCTGGTAATACATCTGACACATCTGAAGGAGCCATTGCAGATCTAAATGAAATCAATCAACATCTGACTGAACAAGTGAAAGTATTGCAGATCATCCAAGAGACACAAATGGTAAGGATGATTGATGTTATGAATAATGCAAGACAAGATGAACAAGAAATAACTTTAGCTATTGATGACAAGAGAAAGATTACTAAAAAATTGCAAGAGAAAGAATCTGAGATACAGAGACTTACTGAACATCACATTGAGATAACCAATCAAATAGTTCTTATGAGTCATGAGGCCAACCGAGTGAACATGGAACTTACTGGAAAATTGGACATGAAGAAAATATTCAACAACAACATAATGATATGATCAAGAAAGCTGAAGACAGTGTTAGAATAATAAAGTGATTCCAATTATTAATTAAATCATATTGATTTAATTATTAAGTCACTTATTATCTCTCTTTTACTTAAGCTAAACTTTGGGCATTTAATAATTAATTCTTTTATTAATTATTATTATGCAACCTAGATATTTCCCCTTTAGGGTTTCCCCTTTTAGGCTTTCGGTATCCTTTTATAAGGATTCCCTCTTTGTAAATTATTTAATTTGATGGTTATTAATTAATTGAGGATGTTATTGCATTAAGAGTTTTTTCTCCATTGTTTTGCACAATATGTTTCTTCTTCTATCAATCTGTGATTTTTGGCCTCCATAGCTTTTTTGCTTTTCTCTTTCTGTGACAGGTTTGCATATAGGTGATTCTTGGGAGCTGTGGGTTGATAGTTTTCATCAATTTTAATATGGTATCAGAGCTCCAGATCTTCATGCCCCTGTTCTCTTCATGAGATATTTAGCCTTGTTCTTTAATCTGTGTTTTTGAGAGGTTTTTGTCTTAGATTTTAGTGGTTTTGGAGAGGATCTTTTGTTTGGAGCAGTTTGACCAAAAACTGACATCTGGGTTGTGTCCGGAATACCCCAAAACCCCTATTTTTATATAAGACACACCTTATTTGGACACAGTTGAAATCTGGGCCCTCTTTTTTGCTTGCATGACCTTGGCACATTTTTGAGGCAAAAATCTACCACGATTTCCGTGACACTGATGTTAGCAAGCACAACCCCCAAGATTTTTTAAATTTTTTCAAAAATAAAAAAAAAATCTTTTTTTGTGTGTGCTTTTTTTATATAAAAAAAGCATGTGTTTTTTCTTTAAAAAAAAAACATAATGTTTTTTAATTAAAAAAATTAATATTTTTTTCTGCCATTTTGGTGGGAAATTTGGAGGCAGATTTTTTTTTGGAGGAATCGCCAGTTTAGCAGGGCTCCGCCATTTTTGGCTGAGGTTTCATGAGGTTCACTTCTGTTTTGACCTCTTGATGGTTTTTTGCTCATATCTGGAGCAAACAGAGGCTGATTTTTGACTTCCTTATATCACCGAAAGCTCTTTCCGAGATGGATGTCTTTTTGGAGGATAGATTTTCTGATTTTTCCATCTTGCATTTTTTTTTCCTGTCAAAGTTAGGGTTCTATTTTACATTCTGGAAGCCTTATCTTGCTCATCCGAACTCCTTTTTTTGACTTCCGCATGGGGTCGGAAAGCTGCTTTTGTTCTCTTTCTTATTCTATGGGTCTCACACCCAGATTCTTCTCCATGTATGTATGTATTCAATTTTTTTTCTTTATGGCATTCTGGTAGATGTCTTGGATGTTTCAGGTCCTGGGATCGTTTCCTTCTCTGAACATTGTATACACCTTTTTCTGTAGCTTTCTTTTGTAAACACACTGAAATAAAGTGCATGTAGTTGCATATCTGGGATCTTGTACACCTTGTGCTTGTTTGTACTCGTACTCAGTTATAAAGTGCCATGGGGGGGTTATGATATTTTTCCTTTTGTGCTCATCCACCTTTGTCAAGTGAGTGTCCCTTCCACGACATTAGCCCCATGATGTGTGTCTAGAAGATCATTTCTTCTACTTCAACACCGCCCTTTATCCTGTTCTTGTACCTTCTTCTACACTATTGGTGTTCCTGATTCTTCTTCTTGCAGTTGTTTTTTGGCATTGCATTTCAGTGTTCCTATCTAACCTCTCCATGTTCAACATTATGGGGGGGTATCTTCTGTTGGTTCTAATGCTTCCTTGGTTCGATGGAGTGATCTATGTATTCAGTATTTGTTCCTATGTACTAGGCAGATGCAGTCGTTGGTACCTATACATTTCGGTGAGATGGATCATTTATGTAATACCTACCTCTTTGTTTGTCTGCTTGTGTCAGTTTCTGATCTCTTTTAGACCATAGTATGTATGTGTTAACTCTTTCAGGTGATTTTAAGGATATTCATGCATTGCTTTTCAGTATGTTATTGATCCATTATTATCATGTTGTATCTTTTGTGTATATGTGATTTAGGATTATCTAATGATGCTTATGTATATGTTAGGATTTCATTTCGATTATGGTTTCTGACAATACTGACCTTAGATTTATATGCACATGGATCATTGTATGTTTTCATTACTATTTGATGTGCTTGGTATGGTATGAGATAGAGTCGTAGTTACTTGCTTCAGTGAGATCCACACGATAACCTAGTCTCAACCATTGTTTGCTATATGATATATGCATGTATGTTCATCTTTGTGATGACAGGTTTGCAGGTATCGGGCTACGCCTTCCCTGAATTGGCAGGAGTGAGCGTGCCCTATCGCATTAATCTCAATGGTAAGAGAGGGGAGATAGTTTTCAAGTCCAAATCCTATTATAAACCAAATTGTCCTAGATTAGTGGACAAGTATCTGTTTTGACTACCCAGACCGAATTCATATAGTTGATAGGAATTCATGTAGCCCTTTCCTTGATCATGTTTGATTTTGTTTGTTTTCAGTTTCAGGTGCTTGATGTGATTATGTGGGTGTTATATAATGTTATTTATTTAATTGAATATTATTGCAATTAATTATTAAATATAGGATATTTAATTACTTGAAAATTAAATTAAATATCTATGTTTAATTGAAAGTTTAATTAAAGTGCAATTGTTGAGTATTTATATTTAATTGAATATTTAATTAGGAATTATAGTAATTATGCTTTTATGCTTAATTAAATAATTGAATATTTAGTTGCATGGATTATTGTGATGTAAATATTTAAGTTATTTAAATTAATATTTTATTAATTACATGTGCAAGAATTGGTTGAAAAAATATTTTCAAACTCAAGAGATCTCAACGTGAATTTAGAAGTCAAAGTTGAGTTGTGCAAGTAATTAGATATTTTAATTATTAATTGTTATTTTCTTTTAATTTTTGAGAGAGTCCTTTTAGGAGTTAACTGAATGTGTTGTCATTAGGGTTTGCTTGATTAGAGGAAATGGATCCTCATTAGGGGGATTCTTCTCTCATTCTGTCATAACAGGTTTTTGGGAGCATTTTTGGAAGCTTTGGTGTGTGTTTGGTTTTGGAGAATAATTTGGGAATTCTCCTTGCTTGGATTTTGCTTTGTGTATTCTTCAACAGACTTTGAGGTAGGGTCTTGTTCATGTCAATTCTAGTTTTTTCGGATCCCTGTCTTCTATGCATCCAGAGAACTAAGAATCCTTTGTTTGATCATTCCTTGCTTGTTTATTTTGTGTTTGAGGGTTTTAATTGGTAAAATATGTTTTTAGATCAAATTCATGCTTTAATTCAGGCTTGCATGTCAGATTTGTGTTTGTGGGCACAAAGGGTTTCATTTTATAGTATTAAATGCAAATGGGTATTAGGGTTTTTGAATTGAATTTAATGTTGAAATGGGTGTTTATGGAAACCTAGATCCTTAATGTTTATAGGAAAATGAATATTACCCTAGTACGGAAGTGCTGTCGAAATTTCGTTGATTAAATCCTAATGAATCTCCTAGAAAAATATAAATTAACATTGTCTATAGTTAGAACTATAAATTAGGGAAAAATAAATCCCCTTGGAGAAATTTAGTCTTTGGAAAATTTAATTCCCTATTGGAAAACTAATTCTTTCAAAAATATACCTCTCTGTTAGAAAAAATATACACAGTAAAAAAGAAATGAGTTTCACCAGTCAATTAAGAAAAAAGTGTGTGATAGTAAAAGACAAAACTTCTAAAATACTTTATTCCGCTTTCGGAATTAAAATAAAAAAAAATAATATACAAATGAATTTCTTTTATTGGGAAAAAAAAATGCAGCAGTGTAGTTTTAAATCTAAAAAAAAAATTTAATAAAAAAGAAAATTTATGAGGGAGGGGTGGTGGGACCCCATCCCCACCAACACCCCCCTCCTTACCTCCTTTTTCGCGCAGTATGGTGGCGCATGGGGAGGAGGATAGTGGTCCCCNCCCCCCCCCCCCCCCGCCCTGCGTAGTCCTATGTAATAGGATTGCTGCGCATGGGTTGGGAAGAGGTACCCGCGTGCCCCCCCCTTTGTGCATTGTTTAAATGGTTTTTTTTTTAAAACTAAATTTTAAGATAGTTTAATTTGATTTTAATTAGTATTTTGAACTTTGTTAATTTTATTTTTAATTAAAATTAGTTATTTTATTATTATGTTTAATTTGGTTAATGTTATTTTGTATTTTGTTTTATGTTATCAATCAATATATAACATGTATTAAAATATAGTTATCTATTAATTTGTATTATGAGTAGTTTTGATATGACTATTTAATAATATTTTTAATTGGTAATCTGTTTGCTATTAATTTTTATTAATATATGAGTATTAATTTTAATTATAGATATATTATTGTTAATTTTATTAAGTATGTAATTGCTTAAATTAAACTAAATCAATGTGGATTATAGTTTGAGGCCATTTGAGACTATAGGGTTGGATAATTAATTTGATTTAATTAAATGGTTATCATGATTAGACTACCTAGTTACTAGAGGTAGTGTTAAATAGTTTTAATGCAATTAACTTTAATTATGTTAGATTGAGTTAATGATTAGATGAAGATTTTGTATGTGTTATTTGTAAGTATTTACATGGATATAGTTCATTTTCAGTCCTTTAGGACGTTTTCATTTCTATGCATCTTATGGATCTCTTGTGCTTGTATATGTTGTATCTGGGATATTAGTTGACCTAGGATGTATACAGAGGCCGGGGGGAGTGTTTATCATTTCTGTTACTTTATGGCGTGTGTATCCATGATATTACCCTAAATCGACCATGTGACCTTTTCGATCTTGTTATCATGTTTTCGGGTATCTGTTGGGTTAGATGACCCTAGGACTTAAATCTAGAGGTTTTCAGAATTATACTTTCTGCATGGTTCTTTATGCAATGTTGTTGGTGTATATATGATGATGTCATAGTCCTGATTTCCTATACCGAACCTAATTCTGTTATGAAGTGTTTTATGGTCTTATGAGTATACTGTGGATGTGTTTGTGGTTATCGAGAACCTATGTGCTCCTGAATGGGCAGGATGCGATTTGTGGTTATGTATATCTTCATGTCTTGATCTTGAGCCTAGGTAGGTTAACTAAGTGTATAGTGGGGAAGTGGCTTGCAATGGGGGTTCAGGACCCTAAGTGGTTAGTAGGTAAACCCATTGGCAAGTTACTTAATAAGTGAAAATATATGATACATTAAAGGGGTTTAAAATGAATTAATAAGATGTCTAAGTCTCTACCCATGCCTTGGGTGCTGTCGCACGATAGGATGGGAGTTGGGATCCTTGTCTTCATAAAAGGATCACTGAGCCACATAGTGTCACCTGGTGGCCAGGGTCAAGAGGTACTACTAGGGTTACCTTCAAGGTTGGACTTATGTGATGATACTTCCCTATATACAGCTTAGGTTATCCTACATGTGTCAGTTACATTTGGTATTGTTTAGTGTTCTTTGTTATGGTTTAGATTGCTTCTAGGATCTTCCTTTGCATTGAAGTATGAGGTCATGTGTACCTTGGTTGTATTCTTGTTGTATACCCCATGTGATGGGCCTGTTACTATCTCCTCAGCACGGTGGGAGTGGACCTTTGGTTCCACGTGGTCGGGTGGTAGTGATTCTTATTACCATTGAGATTCTGATGGATTCTTCTTCATGCTTGGATGTTCTTTGATGCAGTTCTATCTTTTGATTCCTTTGGAGACTGGTTCAGTTTCATGAGTTGTATATTTTCCCCATATGATTATATTGGTTATCATCCTTTGGAGGATGCATTGTATTGATTATTATGTATTATTACATACCCTGCGATTTGTGCAGTGGATGTTGATTAGGTGGTATACCTTATGGTATCAGTTGTATATGTAATGTTTATTATGAGATGTATGTAATTGGTTTCAGATTATGTAACCTTTGTGTCAGTTCTTTATTATTGTAGTCATAGATTAGGTTGTTTAAGTAATTCTACGTCAAGGAACCCTCAAGGAATGTTATCTATGTATGAGTTGCATTTCACGTATATCATGTACTTCATTGTGTTGCTTCCGCATTGTTATTAATATTGTTTATAAACATTTAAAATAAATTATTCCGTGAACTTAGTGTCGTGTTTAGGTTAAGTTCTCCTGGGTTCCTTGGCGGGGCATTACAATCTACCATATGGACACTCTTCTTTCATTCCTATTTTGGAGGCATTCTTCCATCTTCGATTAAGCAGCTCTTCAGGCTTTGTTTAAAGTCTTCTCTACCTGGTCATGTTCTATTATAGTGGAGGTTCTAGCAGTTATTTTTTGACAATATTTGCAGCTTCATGCTTCAGAGGTGTTCTACATGTTCTTTATTTGTTCCTATTTTCTGGGACTTTCTCTACTTTAGAGGCTTCTTCAGTCCTTTGCTAGGCTTCAACTCTTTTTGGAGTAGGGTTTTTCCCATGTGGTTTTCTCTTTTTCTCCTCTTTACAAAGATTTTTGTACTTGGGTACCTCATCCGGCCTTGTTGCCGGGACCCATTTTCCTGCTTTCAGTAGCTGCTTATAGGTTTTAGCTTCTCCCTAAGTTTATCTTAAGGGGGGTGTTAGAGTAATAAAGTGATTCCAATTATTAATTAAATCATATTGATTTAATTATTAAGTCACTTATTATCTCTCTTTTACTTAAGCTATACTTTAGGCATTTAATAATTAATTCTTTTATTAATTATTATTATGCAACCTAGATATTTCCCCTTTAGGGTTTCCCTTTTAGGGTTTCAGTATCCTTTTATAAGGATTCCCTCTTTGTAAATTATTCAATTCGATGGTTATTAATTAATTGAGGATGTTATTGCATTAAGAGTTTTTTCTCCATTGTTTTGCGCAATATGTTTCCTCATCCATCAATTTGTGATTTTTGGCCTCCATAGCTTTTTTGCTTCTCTCTTTCTGTGACAGGTTTGCATGCAGGTGATTTTTGGGAGCTGTGGGTTGATAGTTTTCATCAACTCCAATAGACAGTACAAAAAGAATGGATGAATTTCTGAATGGACAAAGAAGACTCAACAATAATACATGTTTAGGGTATACCGAGCATGGAGAATCATCAAATCAAGCTGATCAAAGGAATGTATAGACAAATCCAAGACCAAATAAGCATTCACGTAATCACTGTGAAAAAATAGGCCACACATCAAATGTTTGCAAGAACAAAGCAAAAATTATTCCTTAAACTACTTCTACATTCATAGGTAATTATTATAACTGTAACAAGCATGGACACAAAGAACATGAATGCAGATCTAAGATGAACAAACCAATGAAGAAATATTACATGGAAAAACATTGTTCTACTTGCAACATGCATTGACACACATTTCATGAATGCAAAAAAAGGATAAAGCAAGTCCAGAAACCTAAAGAACAAGAAAATTGTTAGGAATCATAAAAAAGAAGTAGAGAAAATTAAAGAATCCAAGGGTGAGTGCATGAAGGAAATTACTAAGTTCACCAAGAGAGAGAGAGAGGAATTGCTTCAAAGTATCAACCCAAAAGATCACCAAACTGCTCCGAGAACAACAAGAACTCAAAGATTTTTGAAAGGGGAAAAGAAAAGAAAAACCCCTTGTGTATTATATGAATGAGGATCAAAGCCTAAAGAAGAAGAGAGAAATGGAGCACAAAGCTCATTACAATATGGAGAACAAGAATGAGAAATGAAGGAGAAATGAGAGAATAGAGAAGAATAATAGAGCAAGTGTGTGAGAGGCATCTCTTAAGTAGAGATGAGTGGAGGAGTTTGCATATAACTTCCTTCTCCTATGAATGCCACATTCATATTGTGTGTGTGACAAATGTGAGATTCCTCTTAAGGAGGAATGTCTAATTTCCTTATTAAAGAAATTACAAAAAAGTGACATGTCCTCCTACTTGGACTAGAGGAAAAATACAAATAAGGATACCTTGGTTTATCCTTTAATTACATATTTTCAACCAAGGAAGGATTAAATTCTAACACCCCCCTTTAATCTTTACTTGGGGGATTTACATCAAGGGGTATCAAACCCAAATTGTTACAATGAAATTCAAATTTCTCTCTAGAAAGAGGCTTTGTCAAAATATCTGCAACTTGCTCTTCACCCTTGCAATAGATGAGGGATACATTCTTTTCTTCAATTTTCTCTCTAATGAAGTGGTGGTGGAGAGAAATGTGCTTTGAATTTGTATGGTAGACCAGATTCTTTGCCAAGGCTATTGCACTTTGATTGTCACAATATAAAGGTGTAGGTTCATGTTGAGGTAGGCCCAAATCTTCAAGAACTCTTCTAAGCCACAAGGCTTCTTTAGAGGCATTAGTACAAATTTTGTATTCAACTTCAGTAGAACATAGTGAAACAGATTGATCTTTTTCACTTTTCCAAGATATAGCACCTGAACCAAGAAAGAAACAATACCCAAAAGTAGATTTCTCATCATTGGGGTCTCCACCTAAATCTGAATCAGTAAATCCTTTTAATGTAAAATCAGAATTTGCATCATAAAATAATCCTATATCAAGAGTACCTTTAATATATCTTAATATTCTTTTAGAAATTTTGAAGTGTGTTTTTTGAGGTTTGGACATAAATCTTGAAACTAAACCAACACTAAAAGATATATCAAGTCTAGTGAGAGTTAGATAATTTAAAATTCCAACAAGTTGTATATAAGGAGTAGCATCTATAAATGGAGATTTCATATCTATCATTAACTTAGTTCCTAATTCACATGGAATTGAAACATGATTAGCATCATTCATATGAAATCTATCAAGAATATCTTTAGCATATTTACTTTGAGAAATAAAAACACCCTTAGGGGTTTGCCAAATTTGCATTCCTAAGAAATAATGTAGAAGTCCTAAATCAGTCATTTGAAATTTTTGGTTAAGTTCACACTTAATATCATAAATTAAATGGTTAGAACTTGAAGTAAGAATCAAATCATCAACATAAAGAATGATAATAACAATGTCATCTTCACTATGCTTGATATACAAGTTAGGATCATTTTTACTTCTAGAAAAACCTTTAGAAATAAAGAAAGCATTGATTTTAGAATACTATTCTCTAGGAGATTGTTTTAGACCATAAATAGATTTTTTTAGTTTACATACAAGATGTTCATTACCTTATTTAATAAAACGGGGAGGTTGAGACATAGATTTCTTCATGCAAATCACCATTAAAAAAATCACTTTTAACATCCATTTGGTGAATAGGCCAATTCATTTTAGCAGCTAAAGCAAGAACAACTTTAATGGTAGGCATTTTTGCAACAGGAGTAAAGGTCTTATAATCTATTCCTTCAACTTTAGAGAAACCTCTTGCTGCTAGTCTAGCTTTAAACTTACTAATTTCATTATTAGCATTCAACTGAGTTTTATATAACCATTTACATGAAACTATATTTTTTCCATGAGGTAAAGTAACTAAATCCAAAGTATTATTAGAAATTAAACTATCATATTCATCTTGCATAGCATTTTGCCAATGGGGTTGAATTTTAGATTGAGAAAAAGTTTGAGGATCTTTAGAATGTATAAGAGAAGACATTAAAACATAGTTACAATAATTAAGTCTCCTAGGTTTAGGCCCACCCATTGTAGTAATATAATCATCACCTTCATTATGTAAATTTTTAAACCATTTAGGATTTCTCTTAGAAGTAATGGAAATATCACTGAGGAGTAAACTCATCATTTTCACCATCACTATCATTATCATCATGAACAACATTATCACTATCATGAGAAAAATTATCAATAGGAGGAGTAGAAATATTCTTACCACCACCACCACCACCACCACCACCATCATCATCATCATCATATTTTTTAATACTAGTAGGAATAGAAATAGGTGCATTAGGAGTAGGGTTTAGAATAGGAGGTTAGTCCTCAATGAGATCAATAATACCCCCTTTAAATTCATCATCTTTGACCTTAGAACAATCATGAACTTCATTTTCTGCAATAACATCTCTTGCAATATGAACCTTGTTAGTAATATGATCATAAACTCTATAACCTTTAGTAGATTCATCATACCCAAAAAAGTAAATGAAGAAGATTTAGAATCTAATTTATGCCTTTTTTTTTGGGTGTGTGAATATAAGCAATAGATCCAAAAAATTTCAAATGTTGTAAAATGGGTTTCCTACCGGACCATGCTTCCTTAGGAGTTATATTTTGGAAAGCTTTAGTAGGAGTTCTATTAAGAATATAAGTGGCACAAGCCATTTCTTCAACCCAAAACTTGTAATGCATATCTTTAGCATGTAACATACATCTAGATCCATTTCCACAATAGTTCTATGCTTCCTTCCCACCACACCATTTTGTTGTGGTGTATAAGGAATGGTAAGCTGATGTTTTATACCAAAAGATCTCAAGTAAGAACGAAAGGCATTATTAACATATTCAGTACCATTATCTATTCTAAGTATTTTAAGTTTAGAACCAGTTGCCTTTCCAAAAACATATGAAATTTAGAAAATGTATCAAGTACTTGATCTTTAGTATGCAAAAAATAAATCCAAATTCTTCTAGTAAAGTCATCCACAAAGGTTAGAGCATACTTTCAACCTTGTATGGATATGTTCTCCATTGGACCCAAAAGATCACTACGAATAAGATGTAACTTATGAGATGCCCTCCATGAAGTACCATGTAGGAAGGGCTCCCTTTTCATTTTGCCACTCATGAACCCTGTGCATGTAATTTTAGATGGAACAATATGAGGTAAACCTTCAACCATGTTAGATTTTTGCATCAAAGTAATATAATCGGAATTCAAATGGCCAGGCCTTTCATGCCATACATTGAAATCAATATTAACTTTCAAAGAGTACCTTGAAGAGGAAAACTCATAAAATTTAAATAGGTTATCATGATCCATCTTAGCATTAGCAACAACATGATCAGTGTTAGGATCAATAATATAGCACATATCCTTACGAAATTCAACTTTGTAATCTTGACATAATTGAGCAATTGAAAGAAGATTAGACTTTAATTTAGGAACATAAAGAACATTGTGTAACTTTCCATTTGGAACATTAACATCACCAAAACCATCAACTTTGCAACTATGATCATTAGCTAATTGAATAGGAATATTAGTAGTATCAGGTTGCAAAGAATCAAATACTTCTCTATGAGATGTAACATAATGAGAAGCACCACTATCAATAATCCATTCTAAAGCATGAGAAACTTTATAATAAGCAGTAAAAGCACGACGAGATTGATTACCTTGAGATTTAAAGTTATTTTGATTATTGTTATTGATGGGCTTCTTATCATTTTGATTTTTAAAACAAACATTAGTTAGGTGACCATCTTTACCACAATAAGTACAATGTGGGTTTTTATTTTGCTGATTATTGTAATTATTGTTATAATGATTGTATGATGGCCCAAAATTAGACCTGTTATTTTGATTATAGTTATTTGAATAACCATTATTATGATGATTATTGTTATGATAGTTATTGTTGTTATTGGAATAATTATTATTATGATGATTACTATTATAAGTATGAGATTTATTACTTTGATTTTGAGTACTAGAAACAAAAACATGTTCAAAAGATTTAATAGTACCAAATTACAATAATTTAGCCTCCTCTTGACGTAACAAATTTTGAAAGATAACATAAGTTAAATGAGGAATTGCAATGTAAAGAGCCAAGAATGAAATAAAGTTGCACAGATCAATGTTAAATAATATATGTATATACTAACGAGATTCAATATAAGTATATATGTTAGAACAATAAAGAAGATCTGAGACTACGCTAAACAAAGCTAAAAGGCAGAGATTGAATGCTAATCAATATCAATATATAAAAAAGAGATCTAACCAATGATGGATTATCCTGCAGATTAAAAGTATACAGAGGTAAGATAAAAGATGAAATGCTAATAAAACAGAGAATTAGAATCTGCAAAAAAATGTTAGCAGCGATTATGAATCAAAGACACTAGCAAAATATGAATAAACAAAATAAAATGTTAGTAGAGAGAGTCTAAATCTACAGATAATATGTTAGATATACAGATTAAATATATAAATCTAGATCTTAAACTTAGAATGCTGAAATATAGAAAATGTAAACTAGAAATCCCTTGCGGTTGCCCAACAGAGGGTATGTTGGATCTTTTAGAAAACTTGTAAAAGAGATGAAAAACTTAGATCTTGCGGCAAGCCATCCATAAAAAGTTAGATTTAAAAGAAATGATAAAGTAAGATGTTAGATTTGCAAAAAATAATGAAGAAAAACCTACAAAAAAATGGTTAGATAACAAAAATGCTTTCTCCTTCACAACTGAAATATCCTTCAAATTTCCCTACATGCAACACTCAACAAACAAGGATTAAACCTTCTCTGATACCATGTTAGGAATCATAAAAAAGAAGTAGATCAAATGAAAGAATCCAAGTGTGAGTGCATGAAGGAAATTACCAAGTTCACCAAGAGAGAGAGAGAGAGAGAGAGAGGAATTGCTTCAAAGTATCAACCCAAAAGATCACAAAAGTGCTCCAAGAACAACAAGAACTCAAAGATTTTTGAAAGGGAAAAAGAAAAGAAAAACCCCTTGTGTATTATATGAATGAGGCTCAAAGCCTAAAGAAGAAGAGAGAAATTGAGCACAAAGATCATTACAATATGGAGAGAAAGAATGAGAAATGAAAGAATAGAGAAGAATAATAGAGCAAGTGTGTGAGAGGCATCTCTTAAGTAGAGATGAGTGGAGGATTTTTCATGTAACTCCCTTCTCCTATGAATTCCACATTCATATTGTGTGTGTGAAAAATGAGAGATTCCTCTTAAGGAGGAATATCTAATTTTCTTATTAAAGGAATTACAAAAAGTGACATGTCCTCCTACTTAGACTAGAGGACAAATACAAATAAGGATACCTTGGTTTATCCTTTAATTACATATTTTCAACCAAGGAAGGATTAAATTCTAACAAAAATACATATCAACCGAGAAGAGTTAGTAATACATATGTTTGGGATTATAACACTTGGGTAAGTTGCACAACATGTGGTAGATATGGACATATAGTTGCTAACTGTATGAGAAAATGGATAAGAAGACCTAGAAACTAGAATAACCCTGGAATGACATGCTTACACTATCGTAAGGTCTGTCACTTAAGCAAGGATTGTAGAGATCGAGTGACAGAGTCAATCACTTTTGCAAATGGAAATACTATTGAAGACATTAGGAGAACAAGAAATCAAATGTGGAGGAGAGCTTCAAACAATGGTAGTGCTGGACCAAGCACTACAGTTGGTGACACCTGATCTAATGAGTCAGGTGATTCCACCACCCCCACCTAAGCAATACAAGTAAGTATGGAACTACACTCTACAAAGATGTATTTTACATCAGTTCTTATATTCATTGAGAATATGCCAAATTAGCATGAATGAAGATGCACTATGGTATTACATGTTATGTTTTGTGAATCTAGTTTGGTCGTTCAATATGAACCGAGCATAAACTGCACGTCGGTGTTCATGTGAAAAATAACTGAGTTGAGACTATATACTGAGAATTATCGGTAAACATATGGAAGACAAATGAGTTGACACTTTCTACCGAGTATTGTATACTCACCGAGATGAAGACTTTGGTGTGTTAACTGAGAATCTATGTTTTGTCAACTGAGTGGTAGGTGAAGCATTTAATGCATCACTTAGGTTATATTTTTCTATAAAAAGGGCATCATGAACTCATTCATTCACCCAACATTAAAGAGAAAATTGCAGAGTGAAGAAAAGTGATTCAGAGTGACCACATTGTAGAGCGATTCAAAACACCTTCAAAGCTACTCCAACATATTTCAAGCATTCATAGAAAATATCCCGTGAGTATCTAGACTCACTGAGCTAACAGGTTATTTGCAAAGAAGCCCTAATTTAACAAACAATGGAAACCAATTCATGAACCTCGAAGATCATGATGGAAAAGGACAAGAAGGTAATTCTAATCAAGAACTCGACATGTGAGGAACCTAACTAGAAGTTTTTCCCTGAGG
Source organism: Thuja plicata (assembly GCA_018584345.1). NCBI lineage: Eukaryota > Viridiplantae > Streptophyta > Pinopsida > Cupressales > Cupressaceae > Thuja > Thuja plicata. The sequence goes on along the minus strand of MU228090.1, from coordinate 29,679 downwards.
TTGCTGCTCAACCCAACAACAAGGGAGCATTTTCAAGTATCCCACCGAGGGTTTTATTGGGTGAAGACATCCGTGCATACATTCACTGTAAAGTTGCAGAGATTGGAGACCTTGAGCTTGAAGAAGATTATCAAAAGCTATGCAAGGATAGAAACCTAAAGGATGAGTACAAACACATTGAAGTGAAAGGGTTAATCAATGCCCTATTGTTCCTGAAAGAATTCAAGATAGAATGGATTTGCATTGTGCTCAGCCGAGTGCATGACAAAAATATGTTGTTAGATGAACCCAAGGAAATAAAAAAGAATGTGATTCACACAGTAACTGGATACCCCATCATCGAGAAGGAAAAATCCCCAAGGCACCCTGGACGCCTGGAGATTGAAAAGCTAACTGGAGTCGAATGGGACAGAAGAGGTCTGAAAGTCAATTCAATCAATGACCCTTAAATGAAATTCAGTGCATATGTGATCGGATACAAGATCTTTCAAGAAAGAAGAATGAATAGCGTTACTTGTGGAGCTGTTGACACTGCATACAAGATAGTAAAGAAAGGTGTGCAACTAGACCTAGATGCGATACTATTGAAACAACTGGAAGAAAACATGGGAACAATTAGATCAGCCTGATCTAATACATGTAAGTTTAGTTCTCTACTAATGTGCACATTATTTTACTTCCAAAATTTATTTCCTTTCATCGTTAATGTCACTTGGGACATGAACCGAATGATCACAACATAGATTAGTGATCACATTGAATCACTAGGAGATAATTTCATTCCACTATTGGATGCATACTTCAATACATTTAAGAATAGGATGCACAAGAGGATGATAATTCCTGCATAGTTGGTTGAACAATACAAGGATGAGATATATTTTGTAGCTGACACCGACACTACACTCATCAAAGCTACCAACCCAAGAACAACATGGTTACCACCATTAGATTATGAAATCGACATAGATTTGGCCACAAAAGCTATTGAAGCCCTACTAAATGAACTAGTTGACAAATCTATAAGTAGATTTGGTACATATGAGGAAGCCAAGTCAAGAATAAATACTGGTTTAGTAGTCAAGAAAACAGGGAAGAAGCAAACACAAATGGTGAAAACACTTAAGAAGAAACTCTCGACCACTGCTTAAGAGTTGGAACGAACAATAGAAATCACTAAGGAATAGTCACCCATTGGTGAAGGTAAAGAAATAAGTGATTCAGAGTCTACCAAATCAGATGCAGAGCCACCAAAGGCCAAGAAAACAAAAGTTACCAACGTAACAATTACATCTAGGACAAGGAGAAAAACAACTAAGGCAGACTCACCACCATTGAGGAAAGGCACAGTGAAAATATGTCAGAAAAGGAAAGCCTCAACTGAGCAATCAACACTGAGACATCGAAAGAGATATGTACAAGGTAGAGAAGACAAGGATGATACAAAAGAAGCAGAAAGAGAACAAAGAATCCAAGCAGAAAAGGCCAAAATACCAAAGAAAATTGATGAAATTGTAGAGTCAATCATCAACACAGGTAGTATACAACATCACAAGATTAGACAATGAGGAAGTCTATCTATCGAAGATAAAAAAAAAATAGAAGAAGCAATCATTAAGATGATGGTAGCTTACAAATATGTACCTCTACAATTTGACAATCATATTCCACAGGAGCTACAAGACAAAATATCAGCTAGGTGGACATATGCATTGCATATGGAGAAATAGATGAGGGAGAAATCCCTAGTTGCATTAATGCCCAACTCCTTAGTTGAAGAAATTGACTCAACCATGAAGGAGTATGCCAAGAAATTTTCTGCAAAAACCAAAGCATACAAGGTATTGCAGAACAAGATCGAATAGATTGACATTGAAAGCAATAAGATTTGGACTCAAATCTTTAATCCACCCGAGTAGGTACTAGCTATAATTGAGACTACTCACACCAAGGAAAATGAGGCCACATCGAGCCCTGAGCATATTTTCATCAATGACACTGAGGATGTCAATCCTATTGACTTAACCACAGAGGCAAGTAAGGCCATGGATGATATTCCTCAAATATTGCAATCACTAGGGGAACACTAGATATCACTATACAAGATATAACTCATGGAGATTCTGATAATGATGCCAAGGTTGATGAAGATGTCACAAAAGCCACTGATAAAATAAATGAACAGGACACTACAAATGTTGCACAGGCACAAATACCAGGTAACATGCATTTATTGATGTAAGTAATAAATATAATGATGAGTCACAACAAACACCTCCTGAGATAGAAGCAGACAAACCAATGGACAAAGGTGATGAGCAAGGGGAAGAGAAAAATACCAATGGAGAGGACAAACCGAGTGATGCACCCACCGAGGAAAGTGGAAAGGGAGACAAGGCTGCAAGTCAAGAAAAGGTTGAAGTAGAGACATCTACAACCAACCAACATGTACTGACCGAGAAACCTAGCCATGAAAACACACCTTCCAAGCAATCAATGAAAGAAACTGAGCAACAAAAGGTTCTTTCTATAATACCTCACTCCCCTGCATCAAGCAAGATTAAGAAGAAGAAGAAGAAAAAGAAAAGTAAAGCCCCCGTTACACTCAAGGAGATCATAGACATACTCGACTGTGATCTAAGAACACTTGAACTCGAGTCACTGACAAGGTATGGGGAGCTATGAAAAAGGAAAGCACAACAGAACAAGCTCATAATCGAACACCGAAATTCACATGTCCTAGAAACAACAAAATAGATTCTATTACAGGTAGTTCCTGACGCCAAGATTGACCAAAAGGCACCCATCATTGATCAAATTTCAGTTCTGACCGAGGCAATCACACAATAGAATGTAGACACCAAGAAGGTCATTGAAGAAAGAGAAGAAGAGAAGTATCACTACAAACTCACAGAGAAAATCGGCCATAAAGTGGCAGAGAATAAGGTGAAACTTTCTAAACTAGTAACTACATTAGAACCTATTATTTCAGAATTAGTTACCTTAGTTCAAAATTTGTGCACTATTGAAAACTTCACTACCGAGCATAATGAACATATAGCTAAGTTAAATGAGGATCTAAAAGCTAGTGCACAAAGTCTTTCAACCGAGCCAAATGCATTCCATCTGCATTATGAAAAGCTAGTTGAATCTAAACAATTAAGACTTGAAATACAAAATGAAGAAAGAAAAATTAGAGATGAAGTAACCGAGCTACAAGCCATGTTACTATCGAATATCACATTGCTGATGACACACATGACTACGTCAAGGACTCTAATTTCCACCCCAAAGATGTCAGTAGCAAAAAGCATCTATGACATGCACGCTCAAATCACTTTGGAGAAAATGACCCTAGAGCACCTAAAAGAGAAATGGGAAAAGTTGATGGAAGCCATTAAGCAATCTCATTCGCACATTCTTGAAAAGCTGTAAGTTATACATCTTTTTCATTACTTTTTAAAAAGGGGGAAACATGTACATACATTGTATCTACATACTAAGGCATGCACATAGGGGGAGTCATTGTAAAAGCACAATACAACACTTGGTGTTTATACACTGTACATATATGTTTTTGATACTAATGCCAAAGGGGGAGATTGATAATCCTTAAAGGATCAGAAGTTGTCATTAGTATACAAATAGACCATTTTGGTCGGTCGGTCATGATCACTGAGAAACACCACCCACCGAGCAACAACATTCACCGAGCAGAGTGGTCACCAACATGTTTTGAACACCAAGCACTATATCAATCGAGCACCAATCTACAGAGACACAACCGAGCACCAGTACACAGAGACATCACCGAGCACTAGTCTACACCGAGAGACAATATTTCACCGGAAAAAGCGGATCTCAAACTACACGTCAGCTAAAGCACTTTAGTCTTTAAAATAGCTTTTTGCTTAGCTGGATAACCATTTCTTGTGGATCAAGAAAAGTGATAATGATGGATTTAATTAGTTAACTGATTGTATTCATGCAAACTAGGAGATCAAGGTCAAGTTGTAAATGATTACATATCTTTAATATTGCATTTTCTCTTGAGCATGACTTTAAGGACATATGATGTGTTTCTTTTAATGGAGGAGTCTTCTTTCACTTTACTTCAATTTATTTCATCTCAGACCTAGATTGAGAACTCCCACTACTTTCTTCCTAGAATAAAATTTCTCTACAACCAATCGTTGTAGGAGACCTAGATGACAATGTGGAGTGAGCATCTTTTCTTGAGCATGTAACAAAATTCTCCCCAAAATAAGATGAACCATTCTAGTCCCTCCTTCAAGTCAACTAATTTAACGAGCACAATCACAAAGACACTCAATCCAATAGAAGGAGAATCACCAAATAATAGAGTGCCATCCAAAAGTATCTTTGAGACACTTTGGTTTGGAATTTCCATGGGAGGAACAATACAGTGGTGGGCTGTAACCCCCTTCCACCAAGAACCCTAAGCCCACACTTATGAATGCTTCTTTCTGCAATGAGAAGTAACATGATCTATAGAAAAAACATATCCTACATGTCTGGATGTTATTTTCTCATAATCTGTTGCTTTTATGGAAAATATATTTTCCCACCTTTTTCCAGCTCCCAATAAAATTTTGTTAGGTTCTTTGAGAGATCCATTTCACCGTGCAAAGTTGTGAACAAGTGGAACTTCTGTACTTGATTGTTTCTTTCATTATGTTTTGATATTTACCAATAGCTATTAGGCACTTGATTTCCTATAATTGTAGGGGAAGATAATGAAGACACACAAATAAAAATGCAGATGAAAATGTCTTAGTGTGAGTATCAAAGGAAGGGAACCAAGGATTCAAGCATAAAAAGTCCCCACAAAAAGGCCAAGGCGAAACATCAAGGACTAGATCCTTATCATCCCCAGACTCAAATTATAAAATAAAATATCCTCTAACACATAGATAAATGCTAATTTTATCCGACATATGTTCCTTCAAATTATCACAAACTCAAGTATGAAGATCAAATAGGTGTTGAAAAAGCTGAATAAATGAGAGGGGGGCAAATTAGTTATTCCCACACAACTTACAAAACATTCTCTATTGGTAAACTAATATACAACATAAATAACAACTTATGATCTATCGGTTAAGTACTTAAACACCCACAAAAATGTAAACAAGAAAACAAAGGAACACAAAGAACACCAATCTATTTACTTAGAAAACCCAAACTGGGAAAACCCACAAAGAAGCTAATTCTCATAAAATGAAGATACATGTTAGGGTGACACCATTAAGGTGATTTGTACAAAGGCTCATTACTGATTGTGCTCAGTGCAGGTCAGGCTAACTACCCTTAAATATGAATAGGCTTATTGTCGATACACAAAGGCTCACTGCCAATTACAAAGAGGCTCACTGCCAATACAAAGAGGCTCATTGCCAAGAAGTATGAAAATAGATTGAATCTATCACTGAGGTCACCAATATACTACCACTCGCATGAGAAATACACAGATCTCCTGATAGAAATTCACAATCACTTAACATACAAGGAACGCATAAGCCAGACAAACCCCATAAGTCCTTTCCCTCCTTATACTGCTTGATGCCACCAACCATGTCTGCCAAAACAGTTTGAAATAAGTCACACCAAGATATTCTTGTGGTGGTAAGGAATGAACTGTGGACCACCTCAACCAATACAACTTGCCTCATGCATGCCAAGATGTAACACCTTCTCCAAATTTATCGGTTCCAACAATCATGATGAACACATTACACAATAAGAACTAGGACCAAAACATGGACACACTTCAAATATGATCAAGCCCAAACAATCGATCCACCATATGTTGCACACACTGACACCAAAAGGATAATGATAGATAATATAAGTAAATCTTTTAATGAACACTTCTACTGACATACATACTATTGGTACACCTACCGATAGCACCAAGACTATCGGTACACACCAACCGATACATCCAAAACACGAAAATGCATAGAGTATGTTGACATCAATGATGACAATTAATGGTAACAACATGAATAGCATCAACTTCACATTCTAATAATAGGCACATCCAAATTGTCATGAATATACAAATGAGGCCATTAATCTGTTGAAATTCCTCCATGTTGCTGATGAGGTTGTCCACATTCACCTCAGACACCAAATCTGAAAGAAAAACTACAAAAGGAATATTAAAATTTCCTTAAGTATAGGGAGAAGATTTGGGTGGAGGACGACCCTCCTGGGCATATAATTCAAAGAAACCCTAAAATCCAAATGATATGCTTTCTCCCGCCTCTATGGAAGATTTTCAACGTACATATTATTAAGGATTTGGATATTATGACTTAAATCAATGATTTTTTTGGCAGACAATTAACACTCCTTAAGATTTGAATACACTATAGCTAATAAATTTTTAAACAAAATTAAACTATTACTTTAATTTATTAAAAGAAAAATAATTAAATTTACATTTAAAATTATATTTTTTTATTTCTCATAAGAAATTAACATAAAAAACATTTTTTTACCAGATTCAAATCTTAAATCAATTATTAACTTTTAACTTTTTGATTAATTTTATTATTATTTGATAAATTATCATTTTAAAAATTAATTAAATTATTTCTAGAGGGGTCATGACATGTGCATCTTCATTTCAACACCATGCATTGACCACAAATCTTAAGCTTCTTCAATGACAATTATTATTCGTGTCTAGGAAAGCCCACCTTTACTTATTTTACCATTTAATGTTAATAATTTCAAAATTGTCAAACATCTAATTATAATTAAATATTTAACTTTAAAATAAGTTTTAAAAGCTATTGTATCTTTTGAACTAAATATTGCAATAGAAAATTATGTATTTTGACATAATTATTTTCAAGTTTAGTTTGCTAATATTTATAAATAGTTATTTTAAATTAAATTTGTTTTTTTATTACATTTAATAAATATTTTGTTACCATTGTATTTAATAAACATTTATTTAACAATGAGTTCATGATTTAAACTTTTTATAAATAGAACTGATTTAAACTTTTTATAAATATATGAATGCTATTTCTTTGCTAAGTTTATAAAGATTTTTCAATTGAAAATTTTGAATATCATATTCCTCGAAGTCAAATAAAATTATTTTACAACTATATTTATACTAACAAACTAAATACAAATAATTAACTATTTATAAAAACTCAATAATTTTTTCAAAAAAGTTATATCTTGTAATTTTTTTAACATAAAATTTATTTTTGAAATCAATCTCTTAATGGACTTTAACTTATGAAAACAAGTCACAAGATCTAATTACCAGCCCCCAGTTAAGAGGGATTACCCAATTAGTGTGACTTGAAGAATTGTTGAAAATAATAAGAATTATCATCAACCATGTTTATCTTTAATACTCTGGAGGTTCTAGTATTCTTCAAGAGCCCCCACATTTAGATCATCCATATCTTACGGTCGTACCCTTTTTTTCACGGCAACACTGCAGCACAGATCACTTTCATGGCGGCTGTAGTAAGCAAACACATGCATTGTATTTATTATTTTATTTAAATATCCTACTTTTAAGACTTAAAACAGCCAAATGATAATGTTATATTTTATTTTTATTGGTTTCATATGATTCAGTATAAATCTTTTTATTGAGATATCACCTTCTTAGACCAGGTTCCATGTTCCATACAGCTGCATAGTTTATTTTGGTTACTGTTTTACTTTTTAAGCCGTAAATTGTAATTAAATTTTGGAGAGAAAATTAGAAATAAATACATAGAGCCACATTTCATTATTCTCACCATTGCTTATTTCAATTCTATTTTTTTCAATGTTTATTTTCTAATCTTTAGCATAGTTGCTCCACTAAAATAGGAAAAGATTCTACTTTGTCATTTTCCCTTGATTAAAAAGTAGCACGGGAACACTCCAACTGCATAATTTTAAGCAATATGGACATGGGGTTAGTCACTCAAAAAATTAATGACATTCTTATACAAACTCTAATTAAATATTATACTCTTCATACTTAAATATCTTATTCTTCATACTTAAATATCTTACTCTTCATGTATATATAACCTCTAAGATTCATAACTCTCAAATTAAATATTATACTTTTCATACTTAAATATCTTACTCTTTATATTTAAATATGGTACTCTTCATATTTAAATATCTTATTATTCATGTATACATAATTCCCTATAGGATTTATAACTCTGACATTAAATATTATACTCTTCATACTTCAATATCTTATTTTTTATATTGAAATATCTTATTCTTCATGTATACATAACTCAACATTCATTACTCTCACATTAAATATTATATTCTTTATACTTAAATCTTACTTTTTATATTTAAATATCTTATTCTTCATCTTACATACATAACTCCCTAAGATTCTTAAGTCTCATATTAAATATTATATTCTTCATACTTAAATATCTTACTCTTTATATATATATATATATATATATATATATATATATATAACTCTCACACAATTTCTAAGATGGCAAGCATGATAGAGCATTATCTTACTTTTCATATTTAAATATCTTACTCTTTATGTATACATAACTCGTTAAGATTCATAACTCTTTAAGATTCTTAACTCCCATATTAAATATTATACTCTCTATACTTAAATATCGTATTCTTTATATTTAAACATTAAATATTATACTCTTCATACTTAAATATCTTACTCTTTATATATATATAACCCTTAACCCTTAGGATTCACTCTCATACAATTTCTGAGATGGGAAGCATGGTAGAGCATTATGTTCAGAACCTCAGTCAAGTGCCTCAGGAGTTTCTTGTTCAAGGCAAAGAAAAGCCCTTGTTTAAACATGGTGTGTTTGAGGAGCTTCCTTTAGTTGACATGAGTGAGTCTCCTGAGAAAATAAGTCAGAATATTTCTGCTGCTTGTCAGGAATGGGGTTTCTTCCAGGTGATATACATAATCAACACAAATTGGGTTTACCCAACAAGTTTTAAGCTATGAATTGCTTAGTTTAACATTCATGTGTGATTGATTACAGGTGGTGAATCATGGTATTCCTCTACATGTGGTGGAGAATGCAAGAAAAGCAGCAAGAGGCTTCTTTGAACTTCCAGCTGAAGAAAAAATGAAATGGACTAGAGAGGAAGGAAAAACTGATCAGATTGCTGGTTATGGACGTACAGAGATATTCAGAGGCCAGTATACTGATTGGATGGATTCACTCTATGCCTTCCTTGCTCCTGACTCGCTCAAAGCTCCCCATCTCTGGCCCTCAACGCCCACAGACTACAGGTTAGCCAAAAGCTCAAACTAACAATTCATCATGGTATTGAAGATTTTAAGTTTTCACACTTAGACATGATAATATGTGTTTAGATATTAATGTGTAGTATTTTTTATTTTAAAGTTAGATATATTTTTTAAATATTGTAGCTATAGAAATAATAATTGTAATTGGTTTATAATGATATTGAAATAATACATTTTAATTTTTTATTTGTTTAGATGAATCTTTTTATTCAATATTTTGATATAAAGTTAGAATTTTTTCAACATTATACTTATAAAAATAATAATTCTAATTGATCCATAATAATACTGAAATAACATAGTTTAATTTTTTTATTTGTTTAGATGACACCTCTCATCCAATATTTTATTTTAAAGTTAGAATTTATTTAACATGGTACTTATAGAAACAATAATTGTAATTGATTCATAATGATACTGAAATAACATATTTTAATTTTTTATTTGTTTAGATGACTCCTCTTATTCAATATTTTAATATAAAATTTGAATTTTTCAACATCTTACTTCCATAAACAATAATTCTAATTGACCCATAATGATACTGAAATGACATATTTTAGTTTTTTATTTGTTTAGATGACTCCTCTCATCCAATATTTTAATATAAAGTTTAAAAAATTTCAACATCGTACTAAAAAACAATAATTCTAATTGATTTTTTATTTTTTATTTGTTTAGATGACTCCTCTCATCCAATATTTTAATATCCCTTCCATCAATTATATCCTTCCACCTATCTTAGATTGTGGGAGATCACTTGTGGGCAAGCCATAGTCAGTTGTATGAAGCCCTACTTTCAACTATAGATGTGGGGTGGGAGGCCTGCTATCTATAGAGCATGGTCATGCAGTGACTAGTTATTGATAGGGTTGATATGAATGAAATTGATCATCTCAAATTGAATTCATGGTGAGTATTATTGGAAATATTAATGTGATTTTAGATGAACCACTTGAATAAATCAAAACTTAGAATGTGTCATTTAAACCAAACCTTGTTTAAAACCTTAAGAGACATCTGTCTGTATAAACAGCTCAAATTTCTTCAATAATTGATTTGTAAATGGGTGACTCCTCCCATCTACCACTTCAATATCACTCCCATCAATGATATCTTCTGATGCAGGCTGAGATAAATGAAATCAATCACCTCAAATTGTATTTATAGGCGAGACTTCAAAATTTATTACAATCTCTAATGAGCCACTTACATAAATCAAAGCTTAAAATATATCACTTAAAGAATCTTGATAACAGATATCCATATAAACAGCTCAAAATTCTTCCATTCCTTAGTATATTGCTTTACTTTGCTACTATGTTCTTTTGATTTTAACTTGCAGAGAAACAATAGAAGAGCTTGGAAAGGAATCCAACAAACTCATGATGCATTTGCTGAGTATAATATCGGAAGATTTGGGTATGGCCACTGAGGATCTGGGCAAGGAATTTGGAGGTTACAATCTTTTCTACAGGGCCAATTATTATCCGCCATGCCCACATCCAGATAAGGTTCTGGGCACTCATGCTCACACAGACCACGGTGCAATTACTATTCTTGTTCAAGATAATGTCTGTGATGGCTTACAAGTTGAAAAGAAAAATGGGGGTTGGATCTCTGTTGTTCCTCTTCCTGCTGCTCTCGTTATCAATCTTGGCGAGTCTCTTGTAAGTACGACTTCAAACATATTCTTCAGCTGCTCTGATTTAATTGTAACTTATGTTGTGAATTTAAAGGAAAGTGATGATTGAATACATTTGTGATGGTGTGCAGAAAGTGAGCAGAGGTAAGTACAGAGTTGCTCTGCATAGAGGCGTGCTGACAAACAAAACTACAGCCATGACACTTGTGCTTCACTTGGATCCTCCGCTCATTCTTCCTTCTAATTAAACCTCCTCCCAACTATATATATATCACACCATCTTGCAATAGAATATCTCTAAATAAATGCAAGGAGCTTATGTTATGCTTGAGTTTATGTTTTCTGCAGACAGGTTTGCATCTAAATAATTAGCAGTTGAAAACTGTGTGGTTTAGTAGCAATACCATTTGCTTTGTTCCAACATAGATTATCAGAGTTTTGTGTTCTGGTCTATGTTTTATGTAAGAGAGTTGTATTATCAGTTTATAAAAACCTATTATTTCAAGACGCTTCTATGGTGGCTACAAAATTTTAGTGAAAAGTATAAAATAAGTCAAAAAAAATCAGACACAATCGAAGTTTTGCTAAATACGTCACAAAATTTAGATTGTTGTTTCAAGGAGAATGAAACTATTATAAGGAAACATACAAAGGTTTAGTTACAAGGTTTTGAAATTTCGGTTTTGTGTATTCAGAAGATAGTTTGGATCGTTTGGTTGACCTGGAAAATGATTGAGACAATCCATTTTCTACGTTTGGTTGCCAATTTCGATATATGCAAGCAAATCATTAGAAAGCGTTAGGTTTATCTCTCTTTTTCTCTATTTCTTTGAATAGTGTGTTATTTAGAACGTCAAGATGCATTCAATAGTCTTTATCGTTCCTCTGTAATTTTGTCATGGATTTGATGACAAATACAATTAAAGGCGTAATTTCCAAGATCCCTTGGCGACACCAAATTGAAACAATGAAATCGTCCTTGTTGAGTATGGTTTATCCTCATACCTGCTCTTCTTACCCTTGAATCGATCGTAGAGATGGAGTCAGGCAAGACGGTGTTGTTGTCGATGATGGGTCTCATGTCCCCGCAGTCCAACACGCTGCCCGACTTCCTTCACCAAATTCACAAGCTGTGGAAGTCCTACCGAGATAATTCAAATGAATACTCCAACATAGAAATCCCTGAATACGAAGGATCCTCCCTCAAATCTGGCAATGAAATATACCATTCTGTGGGAATCTATCTGAGCAGCCTCGATGCGACAACAAATGCATCCACAGTCTCCATCACGCGTCCCAACAGAAATGCCAAGTCGGTATTCAGCCTGCCCTCTCAACACTTCGTCAATGACGAATTTTAGGAAGCCCAAATGCAGTGGACACACGTTGTCAACACTGACAATGACGAAAAGAAAGAGGGAAGACCACTAAGCAACAAAAGATCAATGGTGAAAAACCCAAAACCTAAAACCTAAAGATGGTTTCAAATTTCACTTATTGGGTGGGAAGATAGTGCTGTCGATTTTGGTGCCTAAATCAGATTTTGATCTCGAAAACTTGAATTGCAGTTTAGCATCCCAAACTATAGATTTAGCAAAAAAATAGAAGTTGTGCACCCAATTCCACCCCAATTCCACTAACCAAACGCAGCCTTATTAGAAAATTTATTTTTGAAGTATTTAAGGGTTTGATTGTATGCATAGGTTGTGAAGTTTTATGATTAATATTACAAGGTTGTTTTTTTATGTTGAAAGGTTAAGGATTTAAAATTTTAAAGAATGGAATATCAAAAAATTAAGTTAGTTTCTTTGAGATTTAGATGAATCATATTTCATATTGTAGATGTTGGTAAATTTGATTTATTTATTAAAAATATAGAAAAATATTTGTCTTGACTAAGTCTTGTTCTTCTATTCAAGTGATTGTTCATATTGAGCTATAAAAAGACATGGAAAACTAAAAAAGAATTACATGATAAATAACTAGCACACAATAAAATTATTTTGTTGATTTAAGTTCTAAATACTATACCAAATGAAGAAAACATTATTTTTGATTATATTTCTAGATAAAAAATGTTTAAAAAGATTATTCTACTAAGTGGTCTCAATTCCACTTACACCATTATTTTTGGAGATGTTATAGCTAATGGACAAGCTATATCAAGCTGATGAAATTGATATTGTCTATGAACTTATCTAGCATGGATATTTGCTTACATGGGAGAAAATATATTCATAATTGAAAGAGCATATTTTTTAGGAAATAAGGTTTATGTTAAATGAATCCCTTTAATAATCTAATTAGTTTGTAGTTGGGTTAGTTGGTAAGTTCATTCTTGTAAGTTATTTTTGCATGGGAAAATAATAGTTTATAAATCCAATCTATTGAATATAACTTGCACACAATGATATAATGAAATACTTTTTAGAATATCAAAATACCAATATTAGTATCAGAGTGATTATTTCTATGCGAGTGAAGCTAATGAAAGACGATTCCGTGGAGATATTGAATCTACATATAGCATGAAGTTGTAGATTGTTTCACTGGAAGTTGCAACAACGATTGTAGGGGAGATTGATAACTGATATGAAAGTAGAATTATTTCATGAAGTTGTAGATTGTTTCAATATTTGAGATTTTTTCATGGAGTAATAGGGTTTTGGTCTCATTTTTGTCAAAAGGTATTATATAAGGAAATTCAATAATTTTATTAAAAGATGTATTTTTGATTGAGTTGAACACCAATTATTTACGGGTGAATGCACAAAGTTTTTGTACAAAAAAGTGGCCACAACATGCAAAAAACTAAATCACTAATAACTTGATCGGGTTATTTGAAATTTGAAATAATCCGTTTGGGTTATGACTTGGTGAATACTAATCCTAAGTTCTTCAAAACCCGATCGGGTTTTGAAGAACTAAAAGTTTATATTTTCCCGCAACCAAACTCATTTTTCTTTGAGCAAAGCAACGTATCAGCAATGTTTTTGAGGGAAAATATCACTTGTGTTCCACCTATATTTGCATTTTCCCAGTGTTTACACCAAGTTTTTTTATAATGCCACATTGTCGAAAAAGTAAGAATCTTATTTTGTTTATTGTTTTTGTTTGAAATTGAATTGAAATAGGATTTTATTTTTTTATTGATTTTATGCTAGATTCTCAAAACAATGCCCGACGAAAAAACAAACAACAACAACCTCTTCCTGAACAACAATCACAACCAAACCCTCAAAACGCTGCCCCTCAAGAACAAGAAAACTCTCAAAATGTTACCCCACAACAAGAAAACACTCAAAATGCCACTCCTCAACAACAACAACCACTACCTCTTGTAGGAGAGGTAATAAAGGAAAACAAGCATGCTAAACCAACCATCAAACCTACAAGCATACAAAAAATTCCTAACCTAACATTAGAGCAATTGAGATAAAGTGCATAAAATGAAAGCAAATAAACTCAAAACAACCCCTCAATTGGATTCCAATGCCCTTTTTTGCTTCTCAAATCGAATTGATGTAGCTCCCATGAAGAGTTTATGCACACAATAAAAGAAAATGGACAAAATGATGAGAAGATTCGAAAGATGAGGGTTCCTAAAAGATTGAGAGAAAATAAACTCAATTTATAGAATTTGCAAGAGGAATTACAAATTTAGCAATTAAGTGTGCAAAAAGTTTGTACCTCAGAGGAGGAAAGATCATTCTTCCTTCTCTTCCCAAACTTTTCCTTGAGTTGTGGGTATTTTTTCAACTGACTCTTGATGTGGGTTACTAGTTGTTCTACTAGTACATACTGTAAGTGGTCTGTTTTGACCTTTGTTGTTCGTGGCCTATTCTTGACCAATTGTAAGTGGCCTATTAGGCCTATCATTGTAAGGGCTAGCACCCTTGTTTTGATGCTTTTAGTATTAAAAAAACTTGTGTTCAACAATCAAAGTGAATTTCAATTATCAATCCATGATTTAAAAGAAAAATCTTTTCAGTTTACAAATATATGGATGATGTTTTGTTGGGAAGTTTATAAAGATTTCCCTATTGAAAATTTTGAATAATTTTTTTCTTAGAGTCAAACAAAATTATTTTACATATAAATAAATAGCAATAACAAACTAAATACAAAATACTAATCACTTCATAAAATTTAATAAATTTATAAATTTTTTTTACATTTTTTCCTTTTAACAAAAAATCTTGTGTAGGTTGGGCCCTGGTTCAAACGACCAAAGCTTTGTTTGATAAGCATGAGTTCACGAGGTCTAGTTACCAGCCCATAGTTTATAATGACTACCCAATTCCAGTATAACTTGAAAAATTGTGAAAAAAAAAAAAAAAAAAAAATTATTTTCTCGCATAGTGGGAAATGTTTCTCATACCATTCAAATCACATTTCCTTTTTTATTTAGATGTGATCATTTGAATCAACATCTCACCAACCATGTTTACCTTTAATACTCTAGAGGTTCTAATATGCTCCAAAAGCCCCCCACTTTTATATCATCCATATTCTTACTCTAATGATGATTACTCCTAGGATGGTGTTTTGTCTCTTGTTGCTAGTATGGCCTTCTCAGGCTCTGTGGATCCTACTTCACCTCTTGTTGCTGGTGTGGCCCCCTTTGGCTGTGTAGACCCTTCTCCAGTCATTGCTCTTTTTCTGCTCCAACCTTTGGTAGATGAGGTGCTGCCTCGTTAACACTCTACTCCTTGTGCTAAAAGTCTCACTAAGAGGAGTTCCCCACTTACTCTCCATGGTAATGGTGTTCCTAATGATAGTATTGCATCGACTATTGTTCCTCAGAGGATGAAAGATCACTCTTCCTTCTCTTCCCAAACTCTTCCTCGAGTGGTGGGTGTTTTTTCAACCCACTTGTGATGTGAGTTACTAGTTGTTCTACTAGTGTACTGCAAGTGGTCTATTTTTGCCTTTATTGTATGTGGCCTATTCTTGACCAATTGTAAGTGGCCTTTAAGGCCTATCGTTGTAAGGGCTAGCACCCTTGTTTTGATGCTTTTAGTATAAAAAACAAACTTTTGTTCAACAATCAAAGTGAATTACAATTATCAATCCATGATTTAAAAGAAAAATCTTTTCAGTTTACAAATATATATGAATGATGTTTTGTTGAGAAGTTTATAAAGCTTTCCCTATTGAAAATTTTGAATAATTTTTTCTTAAAGTCAAATAAAATTATTTTACATATAAATAAATAGCAATAAAAAACAAAATACAAAATACTAATCACTTCATAAAATTTAATAAATTTCTAAAAAAATTTATATTTTGTCCTTTCTTTTAACATAAAATTCATTTTTAGGGTGGGCCCTGGTTCAAACGACTAAAGCTTATTTTGATAAGCATACGAATACAAATTTATTTTCTCACCTTTCTTTTGATAAGCATACGAATACAAATTTATTTTCTAACCTAGTGGAAAATGTTACTCATACTATTCAACATCGTATCTCCTTTTTTTTTTTGGTCGGTGCATCTCCTTTTTTCTTTACAGGTGGTCAGTTGAATTAACATCTCACCAACCATGTTTCCCTTTAATATTCTCCAAAAGCCCCCTGTTTTTATATTATCCATATCTTATGGTCGTGTTCATGCCCTTTTTTCACGGCAAAATTTGCGCACAGATCACTTTCATGGCTGCTGGAGTAAGCAAATACATGCACTGCGTTTATTATTTAATTGAAATATCCTACTTTTCAAAGTCAAAACACTCAATAATAATGTCATATCTGGAGTAAGCAAATACATGCACTGCGTTTATTATTTAATTGAAATATCCTACTTTTCAAAGTCAAAACACTCAAGAATAATGTCATATTTTGTATTCATTGGTTCAGATCACTTTCAAGATTATTCAGCACAATCTTTGTATCCAAATATTACAGTCTTCGTCAGTCAAAGAACCAATACCATTCTTATACAAACTCTAATCAAATATTATCCTCTTCATACTTAAAAATCTCACTCTTCATGTATATATAACCACCTAGGGTTCATAACTAGTCTCACACAGTTTCTGAGATGGCAAGCATGGTAGAGCATTATGTTCAGAACCTCAGTCAAGTGCCTCAGGAGTTTCTTGTTCAAGGCAAAGAAAAGCCCTTGTTTGGACATGGTGTGTTTGAAGAGCTTCCCTTGGTTGACATGAGTGAGTCTCCTCAGCAAATAAGCCAGAAAATCTCTGCTGCTTGTCAGGAATGGGGATTCTTCCAGGTGATATCCATAATCAACACAAATTGGGTTTACCCAACAAGTTTTAAGCTATCAATTGCTTAGTTTAACATTCATGTGTGATTTATTACAGGTGGTGAATCATGGTATTCCTCTACATGTGGTGGAGAATGCAAGAAAAGCAGCAAGAGGCTTCTTTGAGCTTCCAGTAGAAGAAAAAATGAAATGGGCTAGAGAGGAAGGAAAAACTGAT
>MU228090.1:0-12211 GCA_018584345.1 Thuja plicata | reverse complement strand
AATGAAATGGGCTAGAGAGGAAGGAAAAACTGATCAGATTGCTGGTTATGGACGTACAGAGGGCTTCAGAGGCCAGAATACTGATTGGATGGATTCACTCTATGCCTTCCTTGCTCCTGATTCGCTCAAAGCTCCTCATCTATGGCCCTCAACGCCCACAGACTATAGGTTAGCCAAAATCTCAAACTAACATTTCATTATTGTATTGAAGATTTTAAGATTTTTACAGTTAGAAATGATAATATGTATCTAGACTATAGGTCAGACAAAAGCTCAAACTAACAATTCATGATGGTATTGAAGATTTTAAGATTTTTACAGTTAGACATGATAATATGTATCTAGACTATAGGTCAGACAAAAGCTCAAACTAACAATTAATGATGGTATTGAAGATTTTAAGATTTTCACATTTAGAAATGATAGTATGTGTTTAGATGGGAGTTTGAATCTTTTCAAAATCTATTTATGAAAACAATAATTCTAATTGATTAATAATCAGACTTAACCAACATATTTTTATTTGTTTAAATGACTCCTCTCATCCAATACTTTAATATCCCCTCCATTCATGAAAAAAATAGCTGAAGATCACCTACAATCAAGACATAGTCAGCAGCAGATGTGGGGTGGGAGGCCTACTATCTATAGACCATGGTGATGAAGTCACTAGACATTAATGTGGGCAGGAATAAATGCAATCTATTATTTGAAATTGTATTTATAGATAAATTCTATTGGAAAAATTAGTATGATTTCAGATGAACCACTTAAGCAAATCAAAGCTTACTGTTTAAACAAAACTTAGACAAACAAATATCTGTCGAAACAGCTCTAGCTCTGTTTCTTTTTAAGTTCCTTAGAATATTATTATTGTTTACTATTCTCTTTTGGTTTTAACTTGCAGAGACACAATAGAAGAGCTTGGAAAGGAATCCAACAAGCTTATGATGCATCTGCTGAACATAATATCAGAAGATTTGGGTATGGCCAATGAGGATCTGGGCAAGGAATTTGGAGGTTACAATCTTTTCTACAGGGCCAATTATTATCCACCATGCCCACATCCAGATAAGGTGCTGGGCACTCATGCACACACAGACCACGGTGCAATTACTATTCTTGTTCAAGATAATGTCTGTGATGGCTTACAAGTTGAGAAAAAAAGTGGGGGTTGGATCTCTGTTGCTCCTCTTCCTGGTGCTCTCGTTATCAATCTTGGCGAGTCTCTTGTGGTGAGTTTTGAGTTGAAATTTTTCTTCAAATCCTCTAAGTTTATTGTAATTTATGTTGTGAATTTGAAGGAAAGTGATGATTGAATACATTTATGATGGTGTGCAGAAAGTGAGTAGGGCTAAGTACAAAGTTGCTCTGCACAGAGGAGTGGTGACAAACAAAACTACAGCCATGACACTCGTGCTTCACTTGGATCCTCCAATCACTCTCCCATCAAAATAAAGTTTCTTCCAACTATATAGCACACCATCTTGCAATAGAATACCTCTACATAAATGCAAGGTGTTTATGTTATGCTTGAGTTTATGTTTTCTGCAGACAAGTTTGTATGTAAATAATTAGCATTTGAAAATTGTGTGGTTTAGTAGCAATACCGTTTGGTTTGTTCCAACATAGATTAACAGAGTTTTCTGCTCTGGTCTATGTTTTATGTAAAAGAGTTATATTATCAGTTTATAAAAACTTGTTATTTCAAGACGCTTTTATGGTGGCTACAAAATTTTAGTGAAGAGTATAAATAAGTCAGAGAAATCAGACACAATCATTTTGCTAAATTATTCTAGCATACCTCACAAAATCTGGTTTGTTGTTCCAGAGAGAGTGAAACTATTGTAAGGAAACAAATAAAGGTTTAATTATAGGATATGTTCTATAGTTTAAGGAATTTTTTTTTGAAGTGGTTAATCAGAAGAGGGTTTGATTGTACATGTATAAGTGTGAAGTTTTATGGTCAATATTGCAAATTTTGTTTTCAATGTTGAAAGGTTAAGTATTAAAAATTATAAAGCATGGAGTATATAAATAAAGTTAGTGTCTTTTAAATTTAGATGATTCATATTTCATGTCGTAGATGTTGACAAATTTGTCAATATTTGTCTTGATTAAATTTGGTTGTTCTATTGAAGCCGTTGTTCATGAGCTATAGAAAAGTATGAAAAATTAAAAAAGAATTACAAGATAAACATCTAACATACAATAAATTGACTTATTGATTGAAGTTCTAAATACTAAGTCAAATGAAGAAAACACTATTTCCGATTATATTTCTAGATAAAAAAATGTTTAAAAAGATTATTCTGCTAAGCAGTCTCAATTCCACTTACACCAAAATTTTTTTCGGAGATGTTATAGCTAATGGACAAACTAAATCAAGCTAATGGTAGCTTGCAAAGGAGAAAATATATTCATAATTGAAAGGGCATATATGTTAGAAAATAAGGTTTAGAATGAATCCCTTTGATAATATAATTAATTTTAATTGAGTTAGTTGGGAAGTTTAGTCCTGTAAGTTTGTTTTGCATGGAAAAATGAAAGACAATACCGTGGAGATATTGAATCTACCGATTGTATGGGAGATTGACAGCTGATATGAAAGTAGAATTATTTTTCCAAAACTTTTCTCATTATACCTCTTATTTTTTTTAGATTAGATTTTGGAGGAATTTGTGTGTTGCTGAATAATAGGAGTACAAAAAAGTAGGCAAATTAAATCTACAGAGAAAAGGAGATTGCTTAGGCTGTTGTGCAAGGTGCAAGGAGGAATATAGGTTTTGTTGTTTGACAATTAACGAAAAATGGTGTCATTGAAATTCAAAAAAAATTGAATGCTAGGTATCATTGATAGTTTTGTATCATTGATAGTTTTGTGTTATAAGATCAACATGGCTGAAGATTTTTACATTGGGGATTCGTTTGTTGAGCATGGTATAACACTCTTTTGGTGTTGAATGAAACATAGAAAAATGACAATGGATTGGGGGATGGATGAATTGAGAAGAGATAATATGTAATTTTTATTTTTGATTAAGTAAAACAGGTTTTAAAGGGTGTTTGAAACCCGATACAAAGCTAAAGATATGACAATAAGACCTAACATAAAAATAGTGGGGACAAAGACTGAGACATGCCACACCCAGGGCTACATATAAAGATAACAGGAAACACTGCAAGAAAAAATAAGACATGGAAGTCTAGCAGCCCAGATGCATCCAACAAAGGACCAATTGCCAACACACGAAGCCACAAGAAGGGTCATTTCTTCCCCTTTTGGGATCGAAGGGCCATATCAAACGTGGGAAAATGTTTAGATTTTTTCCCTTTCATAGTAGTCCACCCAACACCCACCTCATTGGCCAAACCCTGCCAAGAGAGCAAATCGGGGACTGAAACTCCCAAATACGGAGAGCTAGGAGAAGGTTCCAGAAAAGGACCAGGGGCAGCCAACGGGACTAGTTCAGCAGGTGAACCAGTAGCCATTAGGCTAGAAGAAAATAAAGGAGCGTTGCTAGCGAGAGAAGCAACAACCCCACCTCCATCAGATACCCAAACACAAGTCTCAGTACAAAGAGTCACTGCAGGGACATAGGCAGCAGAAACAGGCAGAGCAGAGGCCTCACTCGGGGAAGAGACCTCACCAGACACAAGAGCATTGGCCTTAGTAACATCCTGATCAGAAGAAACCACCTGAGAAAAGCTTTGGACAGACGAACTCTTCCCAACAGTGTAATGTTGAGAAGAGGCCCCCTTCCACCAAGAGGCAGACTTTTTTTTAATCTTCTCCTAGCCACACTCATCAACCAAATGACCAGCTTTAAAACATCTCCTGCACCCGAAGGGGAGCCCTTCATAATCGAGGGATTGGATCCAGGCACCTTAAGAGTGCTGCAACATAATCTTGTCAGGAAGACCCTTAGAAATGTCAAGGTCCACCAAAATCTAGGTATAAGTTGAATGAAGAATATCAGAAGAATCCTCATCAACCTTCAGAAAGTCCCCAAGAGCCTCACCCATAGCCTCTAACAAAGGATATGTAATTTTTGTTTTCAATAAGGGATTTTACCATTGTGTGGGTTTATATTTTTCATAATTTGAGATTTTTTCAATAGAGTAATAATGGGTTGGCCTCATTTTTGTTAAAATATGTTATATAAGGAAATTCAATACTATTGTAAAAGATGTATTTTTGATTGAGTCAAACATTTGTTGTTTAGATTTACTAATGTATACATAAGTGCTTTTATTCATTTCATTTATGTTACATTTAGTGCATTTTCAAAATTTTCAATGTTATATCTAAGTGTTAAAGAGTAACATTTAATTGAATGTTGGAGGAATTGGAGGAAGGAGGATATATATCATCTCACTTAGGGGTGATTTATTACTTGAGATGCACTTTTTAATTGTGTCCTTGAAGAAAAGAGGGGGCTTAGCATACTTTAAATTCCTCTTCAAGGAGAAAAGGGGGCATTTTGTAGATAGTTGAATTTGTCCTTATCTTTGGAGCAGTTGTATTTATTTGCATATTGTTAGTTTGTTTTGATCTGGATATTAATTATTTTAATTTGTATTTAATTGAGTTTTTCTCGATCTACATAGCAATTGTTTTAGTTTGCAGATAATGGAATTTGTCTCGATCTGTATACATGTGAGTGGTATCTATGGATCATTAAGTTTGTCTCAGTTCATAGTATTGGAGATGTGTTACTATGGATGATAAAGTTTGTCTCAATTCATAAGAGTAGTATGCTTGTGGATAATGGAGTATGTTTCATTTCGTATGTATTTTTGGATAATTAGATATTTTCCTAGACATAGAAGTTTAGATTGATATTAATGTAGAGTTGGAACATTTTCCCAAACAAGGGGAGTTAGGGTTAACGTGATGAAAAGTTGGATAATCAACCCATTTTCCTAGATCGGGAAGTTTAGACCAATGTTGATACACTTTTTCTCTTATTTATCTTCATAATGTCAACCTTGGGGTGGGGGAGAGGGGAGGGGTTGTTTGGAAATAAGGTTTAAATTATGAATCCCTTTAATAATCTAATTAGTTTATAGATGGGTTAGTTTGGAAGTTCACTCTCATAAGTTAGTTTTGCATTGGAAAATAATGACTTTATAAAGCCAATCTATTGAATGTAGTCTACATATAATGATATGATGAAAATATTTTCAGAATATCAACATACTATTTTATATTATTTTATTTGAAGCCATGGCATGATATTTTTCCTCCACTATATTCCAACACATATGGCTACTTCGTAAAAGGGAAAATTTTCATTTAGATTGCACCAAAATATATGAATTTTTACCATCAAAATTATTGAAATGAGTAAAAACATGACTAAAAATAATAGATCCATATAGTTTTTATGTATGTATAGAAAACTGAAAATTATGTACATGAATATATGAGAGAACAATTCACATGAAAAAAATGTTCTGTGTATTATGTTACTTCTTCTTAAGAAGAGAAACTTTGTTTGTATAATATGACCATAATAACTCTAAAAAGGTAAGATGAGATTGAAGGTCCCATAAAAGGAACAATATTATCTCTAGTTATCTTTCGGTGGTTTAAATTTTGGATGCATTACTTCAAAGGGAGTTTGGATGAGAGAAGTTACATTTCCTTTTTTGATTGGGCCTGTTAAACTCAATTTTAATTTTCCTTTTCTTTGACCTTCAAGATGAATGGTAGTGGTTTGATGGAGTTATGTTGTCCTATCTCCCACCTATTAATTGATTGAGTGAGGGAAGACTTTTCTTATTTGTTAACAACTAGTTTATAACTCTAACAATGCCATAATTGAAGGCTACTTTATGTGTGTGGTTAGGAATCTAGGTGTTAATTGGGGATGCACCTAAGAGTTTCATATTTAAGGGATCAATTGGAAAAAGGTAATCATAGCCAGGAAATAACAAATCCAACTCATATTCAATGCAGAACAAATGGTAAAGTTTGTATTTCTAGATCAATTTTAGCCTAATTATGTTAAGCATAGATAATTCTTTTTAAACTATGCGAGGTGGTGGCATAGATTATTAGATGTGTATGACATGCATATACTACTCACAAAATAAATGCAAACTAAATAGACATGAATAATGTTTTTGAATTAAGCACCAACAAGAGGGTGCTGGCCCGAGGTACAATAAACAACTAACTAGAGAAGAATTAACAACAGATTAACTCATCATAGAAAACAACAACATGGCATATTAAACCATCTACCTCTATCAAAAACCAAAATGAAAAAAAACCATTCTAGCATGAACACTTAGTTTCAAAAACTCACAAGCAGAGAGTATCAAGTTTAAATAACATAAAAAGTAAACCATAGGTCACGTAGGGCTAATAAACATAATTAAAGTTTTAAACTTAAAAATGAAATAAAAAAAAAAAAATAGCCCAACCATAGGGCTTGTTGTCTGCATTGCCATAGTTCACAGCACCACCCCGGTCCAACATCAAAGTCATTTTTCATCCCATAAGTGCTTGGAAAGCAATAGGTCAGATCACTCTTCATTCAAGAACTTGAAGAGCTCATGATTGCCTTCCATAGACTCCTTCCCTTTAGAGGCCTTCTCATTTAACAGACAAAGGGTTATTCATGAAGTATGCATAACTGTAAGGGAGAACTTGTTGATGTTAGACAATCTCCTATTGGTGTTATCCAAGTCCCCATTACGTTTGGCCACTATATTCTCCATATGAGAAATCAAGTTTTTGATTCTTCCCACCAAGTCGCTGTACTCATAAAATTTTTGGTACTCTTAGCCATATTGGCTTTCTCAGTAGTGGGGGCATTGTCCTCCTTACCCTTGTCATCCAAGGTAGTTTGATTGTTATCTTTACCCTCCTCTTGGTCAGAGAAATTCTTAGCCTCTTCCCGACTGGGAGATCCTACCGAGGCATCCTCCTGATCAAACAACTCTTTCATAGCTCTTTTACCCTTCTCCTTAGCTAGACAGGAGGAGCGACGAGTAGTGCTAGGTTGGGGGTCAATAGCCTGCGGGAATTCTAGGTTAATGTAGATCTTTTTTCTCTTTTTGGGGGGTTGCTGAGAGGAATCTTCAGTGGTTAGGTGATTTTTGGAGCCAGCCCGAGAGCCAGGAGTAGGGTGGGTTTCAAAAGACTTATGACTGACAGCTAGGGTAGAGCATCCCATAGAACCTGAGGGCGTAGGGAAGCCCTGATTGAGGGAGACCGATGGAAATAGAGGACGCTGGGCATTTTGGGTCACTTCAATAGTGGGAGGAGGACAGAGGACTCGATGGAAGTTATATAATTTGAGAATTAACCCCTGATGAAGGTAAACATGTTTTTCCTTAATGAGATAGCCTCATTCACATCAACAAAATTAGACTCTATAGAGTGTAGCAGGTAAAATGGAAAAGAAATCATAATTTTGTGGCTAAGATGGTTTAAGAAGGGAAGATGGTAGTTATAGAAAGTATTGTACCGACACTCTAGTGTGTACTTGATGATCAATTTGCACATTTTTGGCCTGAATTCAGGAAGGTCTGAAGTGCTGTAACCCCCACTCTTAAACATTGGGTTCTCTTCATTTCTAAAAAACTTACAAAGTTAGTTTTTGCCTGTGTTTTAGCAGGTTTTTTTTTCCATTTTTGGACCATCATAGGAATCCGCATAGCTTTTTTGACGACTTCTTCATTAATCTTGAAAGTGATCCCATTAATGGTGACCTTCCTTTCATTCCAGGTTTTCACAAACTGCCATGATATCATTTCATCGTGACCCATTAGGTTTTTCATGAAGGGAAGAATCCCTCCCTCTTTGTACAAGTACATGAACATGGGGTTAGAGGAAAAATCTTCCTCAATTTTGTCTGGTTTGATCCTATGCCGTTCACCACCCATTTTTGCACAAATCAAAAAAATAACCCACACCCAGAATTTAGCCAAGAAGGAGTTGCTCGTAGCCCAATAATTTTAGTCACCCACGAAACCACTAAAACCAGAGCACAGGTGGAAAGCAAGGTAGTTGGGAAAAATGGTGAAGTGAAAGTCATAGCTTAGCCTTAAAGTCTTGTCACTACGAGAACCATAATTAGGGTAGTAATTTCCCTTTGCCTCATAAATCACCACCAGAGACGCCACCGGGGTCAACACATGGGAGCAACGTTGTAAAACACAAAAGATTTAGGGCGAACATGAATAATGTTCATAAAATATATTATTTAAGTAAAAGAGGATCATACTTCTCTTCAATTTTTAGTCATCTTTCATTCATTTTATCTCTCCATTTTATGATATATATATATATATTAATCTATTTTATGGATCCAAGTATTTGATAAAAAAATGTATTTTTTTTTATCAGTAAAAGGCAAATGCCTGTTATTTTATTAACTCATTTAAAAAGTTGCAGATGCTCCATTCAGGTAAAAAGAATGGGGCAGAGAAAACCCCCGATGTAGCTTGGGACCAGAGTCCTGTATATGTACAATTGCCCATAAATGGGTCTTGAGGAAGGCATACCTTCCTTTACATAGTGGATTACAACCAATGATACAGTACAAGGATCATGAAATTTATACAAATGCCACAATTGCATTCATACTACAGTTTAGAGGGGCATTCCCCTCGTTACAAAATTGGATTTGACATATAATCACCTCTTCCAAATTTCAGCTACTGAAGTTACGAAATCCCTAGCTATCTATTAATGTCATCCTCCCTTCCTGTCTGAGTCCCTCTAAAACAGAGAAGACATCTACCCACTACTGAGAACTACGAATAACAGATTCTTCTCTGATGGAAGTGTTACAAATAGAAAAAAAAAACTGTTACCAGCCAATATATAACTCATACAAGCACAATGTACCTCCCAACTCGCTCTTGGCTTTAAAATATCCTCTTATTTATTTTTATGTGGGCTTCTACTAGATGATTTGTTATAGCTGGGCTGCACTTGTTAGTAAAAAGAAAACTATTGGATCAGACTGTTAGGAAATAATACTCCCATGTTTACCTGTTATACCTTGCCTTACCCATGTGCACTTGTTCTGGTCCAAAAAATATATGCTATTGGTGAGGGTCCTGTACCAAGGGTTAGACCGATGCCTCTAGTCGATACAAAAAATAAACTTCTTATGGTTATAATCATAAATTAGTGAAAACTGTCATAAGAGCTATAACTGTGAAAAACCATAATATATCAAAGAAAGTAACCAGTCTCAGAAATCCAGCAGGAGATCATGGGAAATGTGAAAGGCAAGATGCTAGTTAGCCAGAATAAGCATTAGCTTATACAGGCCCGACCATAAAGTGACTAAGAACGGCTGGATCGACTAGAGGAACGTTCAGGTTTGGAAGAGACACGGATCCAAAAAGGGATAAACAAGTTCAGAAACTGAAGAGAGAGCTCAAGAAAAGACAATCTATCCCAATAAGGAATCTATCTATTTGGAATGACACTGAGGAGAAGGGAGGTGAAGGAGAAGACTGTTCTCATAAAGGAGGTTAGCCCTAGATCCAAGAACACATTACATCACACCCGTCAACCCCTTTATTAGCTAGTGAGTCAGCTAGGGAATTGCCTTCCCTAAAGATGCGGTTAAAAGTTACTACTTATAAATTCTAAATAAGGTCAAGGGCCTTGTTGAGGAGACTGGCCAATTTTGAGTTTGGAGTAGACTTATTCCTTAATGCATTGATGACTAAAGAGGAATCTCCTTCAATAGCCACCTCACGTAAGTTAAATTGAGAACATAGCTATAGTCCTTCAACTAGGGCTTTGAATTCCGCTACATTATTAGTGGCTATCTCAATTTTCTTAGAACTTTCAATAAGGGTCTTCCCGGAGTCATCCCTTATACAACAACCAATACCTGCTAGGCCTGGATTGCCTCTTAAAGCTCCATCAAAGTTAAGTTTGACCCATCCAGCTTCAGGGGGTGTCCATACGCAATCATTTCTCAAGGCATTAGTGGAACTCCCTCTTTTCCCTATGAATGGTGGGATCTTGAGACCAGTCCATTTGTTTCTCATTGAGCCATCCCAAGAAGTCATCTAACTATTTCTCTGGATTAGTTTTCTATTGAGGGTTTCAATAATCAATGATTCAATTTTAAGGGTGTGTTGAACAAAAGACATTTCTTGATCCTTAAAAATCCATCTATTTATTTCCTTCCATAATTCCCATATAATGATTGAGGGGGAGATTGACCATAACCCCTTGAAGATGTTATTATAGTGGAATTTAGGCCATGCTAAGAGATGTTGTAAGATAGATTCCAGATTCACCATAGAAATGCCCATCTGGTCATAGAACCATGTCCATATTGACTGTGCATAATTGCAATGTAGAAGGGTGTGATCAGGATCTTCCTCTGTTGTCCTACATAAAGGACACCAAGATGGGCCTTCATATCCTATTCTCTTGAATTTATCTATGGAAAGAATCTTATGCTAAAGGGATAACCAAGTAAAGGCCCCTGCTTTTGGTAAGCATAAGGAGTCCCAACATAGGGAGGTTGGTAGTGATCTTAGAGTTTGTAGCCTCCTTCTTGATAGGTAGTTATAACCGTCTTTTGAATTGTATTCTCTGTTCTTGGATCCCATCCATATAAGTTTATCTGTTGAGGATGATAGTGTGAAGGATCTTGTAGCTAGAATGAATTTAAGGATGGCTAGGTCTTCCGGGGGAACGTCAAAATTCTCAAAGTTTCTCCATCGCCATCCTTTAGAATTAGTGGCATCCACCTCCCAATAGTCTACTAAAGAAATACCTATTTCTTTGGTAAGGATAGACATAGATTTGGCTAGGGTGGGGATTAAACAGAGGGGGGGAATCCTTCCCAAGAATCAGTCCAGAACCTAACATCCTTACCATAGGCTACCTGCTAGGATACTTTGTTAAAAATAATATATCTGTATTTTAACATGAAATTCCAGATACCTAAGCCTTGGGGGGGATTTTTGGTTCTAAGGATGCTTAGAGGGTCTGAAGACTTAAGATATTTGTTTGAGAGTGTCTTAACCCATGATAATTCTGGATGACAGATCATTCTCCAGATCAATTTTTCCCCTAATGCTTGAGCTTGGAGCCTTATGTTTTGAATTCCAAATCCCCCAGCCTCTTTTGGTTGGCAAATCTTGTCCCAAGCCATGAGGTTAAATTTCTTTTTGTTATCCGTACCTTGCCAGAAAAATCCTTAAGAATTTTGTTCAAAGAGTTTGCTTCCTTAGTTGCACTAGTACAAAAACAGCAATATATGACCAAATAAACTACCCAAAATTGTTGATAAATGACCAAATTTGGTCACGTGACCACTAGTAGTTTATTGTCGGTCATTTATCTCGCGACCAAATTTATGACTAAACTATTTTAGTCATTTATTTGATCATTGATTTGGTCATATATTTAGTCATTTATTTGGTCATTTGGTAGTTTATTTGGTCATTAATTTAGTCATTAATTTGGTCATTGATTTGGTCATTAATTTAGTCATTGATTTGGTCATTGATTTGGTCATTAATTTTGTCATTTATTTAATTATTTAGTCGTTAATTTAGTCATTTATTTAGTCATATATTTAGTTATATATTTGGTCATATATTTGGTCATATATTTGCTTAATTTAGTCATTAATTTAGTAGTTTATTTAGTCATTTATTTGGTCGTATATATTTGGTTGTATAATTGGTTAATCTAGTCATTTATTTAGTCATATATTTAGTCATATATTTGGTTAATTTAGTCATTTATTCAGTCATTTATTTAGTCATTTATTTAGTAATATATTTGGTCGTATATTTGGTTGTATATTTGGTCGTATATTTGGTTGTATATTTGGTCATATATTTAGTCATTAATTTAGTTTTATATTTAGTCATTTATTGAGTCATTTATTGAGTCGTATATTTAGTCATATATTTAGTCGTTAAAGTAGTCATTAATTTAGTCATATATTTAATCATTTATTTAGTCATAAAATAAAAAGTATTTTAAATAGCATAAATTTTATAATGTCAAAAAAACATCATATTAAACTTGAACTAATGCCAAAAAAACATCATATTAAATTTTATAATGCCAAAAAATATCATATTAAATTTTATAATGTCAAAAAAACATCATATTCAAAGTATGCAATGTCAAAATATATATGTAAGATGTCAAATTTATCTAAAGAGTATATACGTAAATATAATAAAAAAATAT
>MU228089.1:1231914-1253985 GCA_018584345.1 Thuja plicata | reverse complement strand
CCACTATTTGATAACAATGCAAGCTAAGAGAGTGAAGAACTCAAGAACAAGTATGAGGAACTTGTCTCAAGCCATCACAATGATTTGATGAATGCAAAAGCTAATCTAAATTGATATGCAAGACTAAATAAGATTCATTCCATTATAAACCTAAGATGTGATATCTAGATTCAACAATGAAATACACATGAACTAAGAACTACAATTGCTATGAAAAATCCTAAATTACTCAAGGAAATCTAGAACTAAATTAGCATGATAACAATGCATAAATGAGAGATGATTTGCTCTTGAGAAAGGCCTCTATTTATAGAGTTTTTGGAGGAGAGAGAGGGCTTGGATGAGGTGGAGCTCATGTGACATCCACATAGATGCCACATGAGGGACACATAAGCCATGCAAGAGGCCCACTTTGCTCACACATGTGTGAGCAACTTTGGATGTGATGGGTCAAAGTGTATTTAAAGTACACATGTGAAGGATCTTGTAAGAAGGTGTAAGAAGGTGTAAGAGTTTTGGACCAATGAGACACTTTTGGAAAGTGTAAGAAGGTGTCATCATAGGTGTAAGAAACCTTGTTGGCACCAAATAAGGATTATTTAGAAAAGTCAATTTTTGGAAATTTTCTCACACATGTGTGAGCAAATAATTACGACTAATTGTTGTAGGAATCAAGAAATTAGCTTAATTAACCTTAGTTAATTAATGAATATGTTTATTTGGTGAGAGTGATGTGAGATAGGGTAGGATCTAGATTCAAATTAGCTTAATCCAAATTAGATTTAGATTAATTGTGGTTTAGTAGAATTTAGGTCATGTGAAGGAATAAATAAATTTAAAATTTATTTAAAGGGAATCAATAAGGGATAATGTATTAAATAAGATTTAATACATTAAAAAGGGGGAGTATTTAAATTAAATTCAAATACTAAGGAAAGTGAATCATATTTAATTAAATAAATTTAATTAAATAGATAGAAGAATACGACAAATATAATTAATTAAAATTAACTATAATGTTATAGGAATATTAATTAAATTAATATAAGGATGATTTTGGACATCTACACCTACAAGTTTTAATTCATCCAACCGAAACTTCTTCAATATTTCCTTAACATACTTATCCCGAGATATAAAAATCCCATCCTCTGAGTGAGTAATTTGAAATTCCAAAAATAATTTTATTTCTCCTATCATGGACATCTAAAAATCACTTTTTATTTCTATTGCAAACTCTTTACCCAACTTATCATTTCCTCCAAAGATAATCTCATCAACAAACACTTCAACAATCAAAATATCCTCATGATCTATCTTTAAATACAAATTACTATCAACAATACCTTTGTTGAAACCAAGCTTCAATAAATATTTTTCCAATCTAGAATACCAAGCTCTAGGAGATTCCTTCAACCCATATAATGCTTTCTTCAATTGACAAACCATGTCTGGTTGATCAGTCAACTGAAACCATCTAGTTTCTCTCTGTATACTTCTTCCAATTCACCATTCAGGAATGCACACTTGACATCCATTTGATAGAATTTTAAGTCCTTATAAGAAGCATAAGAAATAAATAATCTCACTACTTCCAATCTTTTCACCAAAGAAAATTTTTCGTCATCATCAATTCCTTCCATCTGAAAATATCCTTTGCACACTAATCTTTCTTTATTTTTGACAAATTCTCCATCTTCATTCAATTTATTTCTAAACACTTATTTGGTACCAATAATATTCTTATACTTAGGCCTGGGAACAAGAATCCATGTATTTTTCTTCCCAATCTGCAAAAACTCTTCTTCCATGGCTTTAACTCAATGATCATCTTTGTAGGATTCACTCACATATTTAGGTTCACACTTTGAGATTAAGAAAATAAGATATTTACAAATCCTTCTCCTAGTCTAAACACCTTTTTTCCTATCACAAATAATTTGATCCTCAAAATGGTGTAATCTTACATACCTTGGAGTCTTTGGTGTTACCTCTGAATTTTGTGTTCCTTCTTCTTCACTTGTACTAGCTTCATCATCTACACTCACCGAACCACTTTGAACTTGATTTTGAACTTGATGTTGTTGTCCATAATTACCACTTTCATTTTGATCATGATAATCATATCCATGATATTGGGATAGAATCTAAAAGGTTTCATCCACTTTCACATTATCACTCTCTATTGGGTGCCAGCAAGAAGTTGAGTTCACTTTTTGGCCAAAAAGAAAAATGATTTTTACTATTTTTTAAAAATTGTCCTAATTGACCTTAATATTTGAAGCACTTACATTTTGAATCTAAAAAAATTTAATAATAATAATTATAGTACATGAAGTCTACTTTCCAAATATGTAATTTATTTGGATACACAGATGATACAATTTTTGTTAATAGGCATTACTAAAAACTACTTTTCCAAGACCATACCATGCCCGTGTACGACAAGGATAATTTGACCCTTTTAGGAAAACATTTGTAACCCACTAAAGACTGATGACAATATTTTTAGTAATTGTTTTCTGAATATTTTAATTTTTATTAATTTTTTATTGGGCATAATTATTATTTTTAAAACCCCTCATGTACGACAAGCATAATTTGACCTATATTTATCATTTTTTGAAATTTCTTATTTTCAAAGTAAATAAAATTGTCTTTAGTTTGATACCATATAATTTTTTTTTCAAAACATGTAAAATTAAAAAAGTTATTAGAATAATAAGAAAGCATGTTATTTTAGGTTTATGGACCTAGTTTAGTAGATATTAATTTAAAAATAGATAAGTTAATCAAATTTTTTTACATTATATATTTAGTATCTAAATTGTCTCATCTATAATGGGTTTTTATTTTTTCAAAATGATCTTTTGAAAACATCTTCAGATATATGTATAAAGTCCCTATTTTGTATAGACACTAATAGGGCCTTAAAGTTGTAGGTCAAACCAGGTCCAAGGCTATGGTTCACCTACCCAAGTCTCTTTTCAAACCAAAAGCCAACACCAAAAGTAGGCTTGAAATTCATATTTTTTAGAAACGAGATCTTATTTAGTAAAGACAACCCCATTTATATTTTTTTAATTATTATGAATAAATGACTCGATGAAAGGTTTTCTTTAAAAATTAATATATTTTTTTCTGAAATGGGATCCTATTTTATTTTTTAAAATGGGATCTCGTTTCTAAAATTTTAGACTCAGGGTCTCAAAGCTAGACGAGACCTCGTTCATTCTAAGCGAGAATGCATTTTGTTGTGCGTAATTTTGTGAATTTGGCTAAGTATTAAACTTCCTCCTTAATTAGACTCAACTTATTTCCCTTACCCACTATCTTTGTGAACCTCTTATTGTATCACCTATATGCCTTTCTTTTGGTAGAATACCCAAGAAATATACCTTTATCACTTCTTGCATCAAATTTCCATATATCTTCAACTCTCTTGATATAGAATTTACTACCAAATATTTTGAAATACCTAACTATAGGCACATTTCCACACCATAGCTCAAAAGGTGTCTTACTAGTATCTCCTTTAAGTTTTACCTGATTGAGAGTGTATACTATAGTGATAACTACTTCTTTTCAGATTGTCTGTGGAACTTTTCCTTCAAGCATATACTCCTAGCAGTATCAAGAATAGATATATTCTTTCTCTCTACCACTCCATTTTGTTGTGGATTTCTTGGATCAGATAACTATATCTTTATCCCATTCTTTTCACTTAAAGAATTGAACTCACTAGATGTTATTTCACCATTTGTTTTTATCTTAGACACTTAAACTTCAATCCTATCTTAGTCTCAACCATGATCTTAAATATCTTAAAATTCTAAAGAGCTTCAAACTTCTCTTTCAAGAAAGTTACACATACCATCCTAGAATAATCATCAATGAGAAACATGAAATACCTATCACCTTGCAAATTTATTATCCCAGTAGGACCACACAGATCAGTATGAAAAAGATCTAATAATCCATTTAAATTTTCAACTTTAGAATAGAAAGTTAATTTTTTTTTCTTGACTAACTAACATTATTTAGAAATAGTGTTAACATATTTCTTCAGCCTAGGAAGATCTCTAATAACATGATTATAAGTATCACCACAATGTTGTCAAAGTTCACATGACACAACCTTTTATATCATAGCTAAATTCTATCTATTTGAGCAATCAAATAAATTGTCGGACCCCTATTCAAATGAAATATGTTGCCTTTGTTTTTTATCCCGTTGCAATCACTATCCCATAGTCATTCAAGATCTTACATCTGTTATTCTTGAAATGCAGGTCATACCCTTTGTCTACCAACTATCCAACACTAAGAAGATTATGTTTCAAACCTTCCACATACAATATATCATATTTATTATTCTTTCCATCCAAATAAGTAGAACCTCTACCTCTAATCATACCATCAGTATTGTCATGCCACTTCACAATACCACTATCATACATTTTATAGCTCAAAAATTTTCTCTTATCACCAATCATATGATGAGAGAATCCGTTGTCTATCACCCATTCATGATTTTTAACAACTTGAGAAAGTAGGACTTTCTCCTCAACAAAATGACTAGTAGAAACAATAGGTTTGGGATCTTCTTCTTTGATAGAAATGAATACAAATTCATCATCACTCTTGTTCGCATCATTTTATTGATCATTTGTTATTCCTTCATCAGCAACACAATAGTACTAATTTTTAACACTAGTTCTATTAGGCTTAAACTTAAGAACCCTTTTCGAACATCTAGATGCAAAATGTCCTATCTTATTGCATGAAAAATATCTAAGAGGCATATTACCTTTATACTTACCAAATCCTTTTGGCGATCTTCTAGAAATCAACACTTCCAACTCTTCAAGGTCTCGCTCCTCTTCCTCAAGCTCTTTCATCTCTTTCTCATAGCTTGACCATTTCGTTGAGGGGTCTTCTCCCAAATTTTATCTTTGCTTGTCCCTTCCAAAACTAGTGGCTTTGAATATAGATTCCACCTTAGGTAATGCACTACAAAATTCACTTAGCTCAAAAGCAGTAAGCTTACCAGCCAACTTGTCTCTTTTTAAATCTATCAATGTTTGAATCTCCTCAATAGCTTCATCTTTGTGCATGTTGGTAGGGGGAAATAATCTTAACACCTTAGAAATAATCTCCTCTTCTTCTAAGGTACCTCAATACATCTTATAGCACAAACCACCTCATTCACCCTAAGCATGAAAGAGAAAAAATTCTTATTTTCAGTCATCTTCAAGGCTCCATACTTTCCCTTTAAAATCTACAACTTGGAAACCTTTACTTCCTTATCTAGACTTTATACAAGGTCTTCAACATCTCCCAAATCTCATTAGTTCTCTTTAATTCCATGACATTTGTCATTTTAGCATTAGTCAATGTACTAAACAAAGATTCCTTTTCCTTGATATTTTCTTTAGCATCCCTTATCTCATCTAGAGTAGTAGGGGTTGTAGGAGTAGTATGGGTTGACTTGGTAATCTTCCAACAATCTTCATCAATGCATCTGGGATGAACTATCATGTGACTCTTCCATAATATGTAGTTGGATCCATCAAATCTTAGATTTTCCTTCTTGTAAGTTGTCATCCTGGATCACCCTTAAGAGATTAAGCTTCCTCTAAGAGATCAATATCTATTGCCAATTGTTATAACTATGGTGGTGAACAATTGAGAGGGGGGTTAATCAGTTTTTTCCAAAACTA
Source organism: Thuja plicata (assembly GCA_018584345.1). Lineage (NCBI taxonomy): Eukaryota > Viridiplantae > Streptophyta > Pinopsida > Cupressales > Cupressaceae > Thuja > Thuja plicata. The sequence goes on along the minus strand of MU228089.1, from coordinate 1,248,262 downwards.
AAATTTAAAAACCCTTAGTTCTAATTTGATAAATTAAACATGCATGCATAGATCAAAAACACAACCATAACACTTAACACCAATATTTTTAGTGAGGAAACCTTGTTGAGGGAAAAACCTCGATGGGTATGAAACCCACAATATGAGCTATACCTTGTTAGAAGGATAACACATATTACAATTGGGGAATGCACATACATTCAAGCATACTGCCTAGATATCACTTCTCAAATACAGAAGGGCTACAACTCCATGGAAGGCTCACTACCTTACAATATGACTACTATGATCAATCTAAAGTTTGTGAACAATAGAATGACATCTACCCTATTCCTAGATTAGTTCTAATGAATTATAATTTAGATCTTTGATCAAATCCCCTTTGCCTTCTATAGAAAAGTGACTTAACCCTCAATAGATCTAGCACACTTGATCTCCAAGAAATAACACACGTCCTCAATACAAAAAATTTCCCTAAATATATGTAATCCATCAACCTTGAAAAATAAACAAGGCCGGTGATGCAGACAAGGACAGTGGGAACTCAAAGTGTTCAAACAAATCCTTGAAGCATGAGTTACACAACATAATCCAGCAAGGGAACAAAGAAATGAATGTAAGATCATACTCCTTATTTTTTATAATTAAATACAAGAGTCTACACAAGCATAGATACATTTGAGGCATACACGCCTGATTAGAACCTTCATTAGGCTATCTTTTTATATGATCTACAATTCACTGCAACCACATCAACCTTATAACTATACTTTCTTGCATACGATATCTATACCATATTTATACTATTGTTATGGTTCTATTCTATTGTTTCCTTAAGAGAATCATTTCAAAGAGTTTATAAATCCCTCACAAGTATTAGTTCGGCCGAGAAAATTTACATTTCCCAATGAGGAGAAAATGTATTAAAATATATAGGTCAAGACCCAAATCATAAGGATCTCCTTCCAAAGAATTGAACATGAATTACACTCCCTCAAGTAGGTCGGCCACAGTCATAACATTATCAATAAATGGGTCATTAAGCTTTGCCGAATGGAAAAATCCTTCGCAAGATTGGAAAACAAAAAATTGGTCAGAAAACATGAAGAAAAATACAATCTGCAAGATCTCACAAGTAAAGAAAGAAATGAAGTGTGAACCTAAGATAAGGCTCAACAAAATGTCATGAACACACTGGAAGGTTCACAACAACAAAGGATCCAAACAAAAAAAATACAGAGAGAAGTTCAGAGACCGATCAAATAGGAAAATAGAAAAACAAATATTTTTTGTTGATGCAAGATTCCCAAGAACTCACTTGATGCTCCTGCATTAGTCATCTCAACCTAAATTTTAAAATTCAAATACACACACCAAATATGATAATTCAAATCCATGTTTGACCACCAAAATGTAGAGAATACCCTTATCATCAACCTTGAACACATAACATAAACACAAATTATGCCTCGAACTTCCACAAAACATTTTACTGATCAAGTCGACCAAGAACATAAATAAAATAACCACCAACTGAAAAATCATCCAAATATGATCATACAATCGATGTGGACCACCAAATTAATAGGAACACAATCCAAGAACATCCATATACATCATGAATATCACACAAACATATGAAGCTACCCAAATCATTGGGTTCACTAGCATCTCTCATGTTGGACCTCAAGAACACTGTCAAAATCCACTGATATACATAAAAAATACCTGCTAGACCATGAACCATTTGAATTTAGAACACATGAGAATGTATCAATCACATTACACGTGTCCACAACCAAAAATATCACTATGTAGAATGATTCTCACCACAATTCAACAATAATGGCAACCCTAGCAAACAATATAAGAACCAATCACCATACCTCATCACGCGGACCTCAATTCATCATGTGGACATCTATAAATTGACATGAATCATCTATAGAATATCTTCAAAACCTCTCTAACATCCACAACTAGTGATCTTCACTTTTTGATATCCACACCATCATGTTGGTCATATTACACCATTGTCATACTGCACCATAAAAATGTTGACATCCAGCAATCAACCTTATTGATATGTTGACATCAATGATAAAACATCCATCTGTGCCAACAATCAAAGAAGGGAAGGGCATGCCTCAACCAACTAGCTTCCTACTCCCCCACTAATAATAAATAATAGCATCATTTTATGGAGCCATCACTTCACTCGCGAAGTGGTGGGCATTGGATGAGTTGAATGAAGTTCTTGGAGGAGGAAGGAAAGCTCGAGGGTGGTGTATTAATAAATAATTTAAATATATACAATAAATTTTAGAAAAATTTCTATCATATAATTTAGAATGTTGGTAAAAAAGATAAAATAACATGTAAATATTTTTTATATATTTCCTCAATTTCTCATGTCAAGAATCTTCCAATGGAAGAGAGTTATGTTAGATCTTTTTTAGCATAAAATCTCTTACTACTCATTTCAATTTAAGTCAAAATTATTATTCCAAATCTCCAACTATATAATCCACAACATCATGAGTTCCAAAAAAAACTATTAATAATTTCCTTGCGTGATTACTTATGGTGATTTTAAGATTACTTTAAACAAATTATCTAACGATATAATCTACAACATCATAACTTATAAAAGTTGTATTAATAATGAACTCCAAAAGTTGTATAAATAGTTTTCTTGACTATCTATTTATCATGATGTTAATCTTAATTTTCAAAAATAATAATTTTCCAACATGCATGATTTCAAAAATACAATCATTTATCATAAATAAATGCAAACATTACATGTATGCACTGCTAGTGTTCTTCCCTGACCTTGTCCAGGAAAAGTCTAATTAACAAGGATCAAACAATCCTCCTACACTTCAAGCTCAAAGGCTCAAGTGGGTGTACCTATTAGATTCACTCTTTCAGTGAATCATGGGATGGATTCTTTCCCATCATACTTGATACGACAATCATTTACAACTCTTTAAACATAAAAGTAAATTGAATTGATTTTATGGTTTGATGATGACAACTACATAAAGAAGCAAAGACCAGTGCCTTGTCTATTGGGCAACAGAGTCATATAAATGTACATTCACATAAAACCCTCTAAATCCAAACATACAGGACCCAAATGAAGTGCCTTACAAATCATTCTTTTCACTCCAACACCTGGACATCAGATTCATATCCAACCTTGAAACCTCTGAACTTGTCTATAAGATTTACTCCTTCCTTGAAAGAAACTAAAACACAAATTCATACTTACCTTATAACTGGTGCACTAAAATGCCTTACAAATTTATGCACAAAGACTCAGGATCAAACACAAAGACATTAGATAAATACTGGAAAGGGGTTCCATTTTCTTTTCATTAAAACTTCTAAGTCAATACATTTACACAACAAAGAACTCAAAACTAGACACACAAAATTAGAAATTTGCCTTGCAGCATTAATTTCACCATCCCTATATAATTTAGAAGAATATGAGATATAGGAGAAATGAGAAAAACAAAATCAATCATTGACACTTGTCCTTCTTCTCCCAGAAAATATCTACAACTACTTCCTCCTCTAACTGCAAAAATCTAATTTGATTTGCACTCAAAAGGCTCACAAAATCAGAATCCTCATTCCAAGACCTTTTTGGTGATATATGATACTTGATATTTTTTATAAAATTTGCCCCATGAACCATTAAATAAACTCTTCTTCCTTGCACATTTCTTGAATATTATGAAATATTTGAATGAATTTTCAATAGTTAAAATATTGAACTGAGATAATATTTCATTTTAACATCTGTATTTTATTATTTTCTCTCACAGTGCACCAGATTCAAACACTTGTCACATGCTGATTGGATTTGAAAATCCACCTTTGCATAGCCTTTGTGAGTGCGTGACTAGCCTTAATCACTCAGTTGCAACACCTTTTTACTTCATTGCAAATCAAAATATGGGCCCCACAACACCTAGTATTCCTCCAGCCAAGGGGCCTGCCAATGGGCCTCTTGGTTGTTTCTTTACACTGCATATTAGTGAAAACATATAAAAACACCATGAAAATCCCAAACCCCACCAATGTGGGATTAAAAATTTACATGCTTTCCAAGATTTTTAACCTATGCACTGCGTTAACCTCTACCTGCCATTTGCATTTGGCTCATGCGTAGCCTCCATAAACACATTGTGCAAACCCTTACATTTGTTATATATCTACACCTCTGCCAAATCTAGCTATTGCACAAGTTAGTTTTTAATGCACTTTGCAATTCCATGCAGGGTCTCCTTCTCTTCTATGCATTTTGCAATGCATGTGTTTTTCTGTTCAAACAATACGCAACATCATATTTTGTTTGCAGATTGTATTTAAAACTTAAAGTCCTCCTTTCTCCTATCTTTTCCTTTTCCAAATTTCATTGGCTTGAACATTTAAAAATGCTTTGACTTACTGTGCAGTGTAATCCCTTCAATGCGCAGCTCCTTTAATTGTTTTTGAATGGCTATAAAAATTAATATTAGATATGCCAAATGTTGCGCAGGCACTTTGGCAATATGTTATCCATTTGTATTTGGTATGTCTAATATTCTTTCTGCTGCGCAACATTCTCCAACATGGGCTAGTTCTTTATGATTTCCTCTCACTACGCAGCATCCTCTCCAAACTGCATTGCCTAAGACTTGATTTCCCCAGCATAGACTTTGTTTAAAAATTCCATTCCAAATAGCTTGTGCAGACTTGAAATCTTTAAATGTTTTCTAAAACACCTCCACCATGCGTTGACTAATCTGCTTTGCATCTCGAGACAACACCTCCAATGTTTATTGCCCAGGAGATATATTCATTTGGGAACTTGTCAAATAGTTTATGTACTTGTCTGATCTTCCTTCTCAATCTGCGTAGCCTTCTTTTGGTTTACTATACAGACTTTTCTCCAAACTTCAGCGTAGCCTCCTCCAGGGAATCGTTGCGCAACATTTGGTTTGTTAAACATATATCTCATTGGAGCATCTCTTTTATCTGGCGCAACATTCTGACAAATATGTAATTTGGAATGTCACTTTGAAATCTTCCTTTCACTTCATTCTAATGTGCAGGCTTTGAAAAAGATAAGCGTTGGCTCCTCCCTTTGCATGTTGAATTTGGCAATTGAAATGTTTTGTTTTTGCCTTATGCGTTGATCCTAAGTCAATGCGCAAACTTCTGTTTAAACTCCATGCAACTTTCTTTTACCTTTTGAAATTGTCTGTAAGCCACTCCTCTATGAATTGCATAATCCATATGCTTTGCATAATTTAAAACTACTCCAGCTTTCCATCTTGCGTAGGCCTCTTATTGTCTTTTACCTCAGGAGCAACATATACTAGAGAACCACAAGTTGTGTGCAATAATCCATCGCCCATTGAGTTGTTTTGAAACTGTAATTAAACCAAAGTCAGGAACTTTGAAATTCTAACATTCATTAAAATATATTCTTAGGCTTCAAATCCTGGTGATAGGCACCTCTGAAGTGATAGAAGTCTACAAACACATTTTAGCAAATGCACCTTGTCACAATAGCTTGCCTAATTCATACTTTCCCATCAATATACTACTTCCTTTAGTTTCTATTTTTTCCATGTTATTTAAATCACTATAGATGATTTAAATGTATTTTAATTTTGCTTGAATATTTGGTAAAAATGAAAATCTATCTCCAAAAAGAGCCCCAAAGGCTTGTTAGATGATCCACTGAGAAAATATCAAATGCAATCTTGAGAACTTGTCAGTTGGCACATTGATTCATTCAAGTATAAAAATTATGCATGCAAAAGGGTGTTCTCTAATTTGAATTTCTTCCCAACATATTAAAATTCAAAATGAGCATCCCAGAACATTCTGAGAATGTAGATGTAAAAACTGCATAAAGTGCACTTGGATTAACCTTTGTAAAAATAGAAAACCACGCCTTGAGGCCCAATCCCTAATCCAAGTAATAAATCCAGCTACAAGGAGTGTGAGGAAACAATTCACACCTCAAAAAAATCATCTTTCAAGAAGTTATGACCTTCTGAACATGACTATTTCATGAACTCAACTCTATCAACACTATTAATCTGCACAATTTGCTTTTAGAATTGGCTGAGAAAACCAACCAGACGGATTAGCACAAGCCTGAAAATATTCATGGGGGAACTTTGTAATGATTAAAATATAGGGGAGAATTCAATTCTCCATGAAAATTCAAATAGGTACATATTGCAAGCCCTCAAAGTAGGCTATTTCATTACTCTGCATTTGACACTTAGAGAAACATCATAAATTGCAAACGGAATGGCTTTGGCAAACGGTGCAAACGAATTCACAGGATTTTGCAAATGGGCATAGAGGTTCACTTTCATGCCTATAGCATCTTGGAACAATCCATAACATCATTTCTATCTAACTGGTCATAGATACAAACCTCTAAAGTAGGTCACTTAATTCTGGATTCTGCATATTTAGTGAAACTTTAATAACTCAGAAATGGAAAGGCTTTGGCAAAGTGGATAATTGGATTGGTGTGAGTTTGAAAATCCTCAAATAGGTATACTTTCATGTTTCCAACATAGGGGAAAACTCAATTATGCAGGGCATCCAACCAGGTACAACATGAAGAAGTTCAAAGTAGGCTATTTCATACTTTTGCATTCTGGGCAAAACAGAGAAATATGACAGTTCTGGAAGACCAACTTTGAGGGATCAGAAAACCTATCAAACTGACTCAAAATGGATTGAGCTTCGAAACACAAGTTCTCTGATATACACTTTAAAAATCCTCAAAGGGATGGGCCACAAAATATAAAAGGACACAAGACACCCAAAAGCAAATAGGGCATGTTACAACAAATTTACACTTGACAGAAAATGCATAATGGATAAGTGCTTAAAACAAGACATCACTAACTGACTCAAAACTTGAAAGTGATGAACTGGGATGTCTTCATATGTCTGAACAAGAATGATGAACACCTGACAGGCATGAAAAACTTTAGAATTTCATCTAGGCAAATAGGCTCAAAAAAGTGCTTATAGGGGGGCAAAATGCGAACCACTAGTAAAACACTCAAAAATCCTTGTTGTATCTTTTGAGTACCAACATGCACTTCATTACTTTCCTCTTACTAAATTAAATAATCTTATCCGTAAATTAATTTTAATACCTTCCATCATAATTTAATTTGTAAGAACGTTTGGTTGATATATAACCAATTGAAATTTGATTCTTATTAAAGAAAAAGACAAATATACTGATTTTAGCTTTGTTGGCTTGAACAATTTATATTGTTTCAATTGATTGTTGTGTTATGAGGACAAATAATTTTAATTGATTTTTATATTTTAATGATATGTCATTGAATAAAAATCCTTCACCAAGTAACTTTGACAAGAAAAAAATATAATATAATATCCTTACTTTGATGATTAAAAGGATTATAAAGATATGATGTGTGATTTTGACATAATTTTATATAGCATGATATTTTTTATAAATGAATTTATAATTTGATTATAATTTTATATAAATTTCCAAACTTTCTTTTGAATTAATGTAAGAAAAATAGTCAAAACTTTCAATTGATAAATTTATTTTTTAATTATTTGAGAGGTTGGGGTACTAGGTCTTAATAATGAATTATTTGTATACCATTTTCAAAAAGTTTGCAATCATACAATTTAGAATGTTGATTAAAAAAAAAGATGAAGTAACATGTAAATTCATTGTATGCATCTCCTCAGTTCCAAGTGTCAAGAACCTTCTAATAGAAAAGAGTTATGGCATCTCTTTTGTAACATAAAATCTCTTACTACTCATTCTAAAATAAGTCAATAGTCTTATTTCAAATTCCCAACTATATGATCCACAACATCATGAATTCTAAAATATTTATTAATAATTTCCTTTCCTAACTACACATCATGATATTAAGATTATTTTCTATAAATTCACAAACAATATAATCCACAACATTATGGGCACTAACAATATGAGTGGGAAGGAAAGTAGCAAGAGGGTTTCAAACAACATTAAGGTTGTAGAAGGAGATGCAGAAAATGAAGATGATGAGGAGGATGCAACGCTTGTTGTTTGTTCAATCCCTATGTGAAGAGAGGAGAGATGGGTTGCCTTTTTCCTCAAGAGTTTTTTTTGTTTATTTTATCATCTACTTGGCCAAATGATGTTTCCCCTCTCTCTGTCATAGGCAGTTCATGCATTTTTTTGGCAGATCAAGTGGTGGGGGATTTGGAGGAGGTGTGGAAGGAGTTTTCTTGGGTTCCATTGGTGTTTTTTCTATTTTATCTGAGTGCCTCATGCTTAGGCATGTGTTCTTATGTCCCAGCCTTTGAAAGCTACCTTGGACTCATTCTTTGGCACATTGTCTTTGATTGTGGGTACTCCAAAATCTATTTTTTGGATTTTCCCATGTCCCTAATGAGTTCTTGGTTGTGGAGTTTGTAGTTGTGTGTGAATATATTTCTTTCCTTTGGATCATGATATGGGCTTTGGTAGATGTTGCTAATACTATTGAGTTGCAACATGTTTTTCTATCATTGTGTTTTTTTAAGGTTTTGGGTGTCTCTACTTTACCTTGCAAGGTGGGGATGTGTAGGATCTAGTATCTCTATCTTCTAGGGATACTCATGATGGTGTTTCATATAAATTTTTGTAGTTCTTATGTGTTGGTAGTGGTCATGGTTCTATGGTGTTTAGAGGTGTGGTGGGCTCTAGTAGCGACATGGTCTCTACTGAGGTTCTTGGGAACTACTAGAGGCTTCTGGTTTGGTTTTTAATGACCCTTCCCTTGGAGATTAGTATCATTTCATCTTCCTTTGTGTATGTCTCTATCTTTTCTAGGTCTATGTTATTTTTGTGGTTCATACCATAGATTGCTCCTGGTATGCCTGCCATGGAATGTGGCCTTTTTCTTATTAGGACAGATATTTTATGGTATGTGGCCTCTTTGTTAGTAGAACCTTCACTTTTCCCTCAACAATAGGCTAGGATTTTTATGTCTAATATTTGTAAGTTTGTGTCTTCACCATTTTGGGTGGAAGGAATAGCATTATGGTTTCTGTTATGCCTTGCATACCTGTCCCTACATTTTGTGTGCAAAATGTTGGGTCCCCTCTTTTTGCTTTTGGCTCTTGCTTTGTTTGCCTTGTCTTTTGTTTTCTTTTTTTCTTTCTCTAGATTTTCCCTCTTGGGGGAGGTTTGTTTTCTTTTGCCTTGTGTCTTTCGTGTCTTTGGGACCTAGTCCCAGAGTTGGTTGTTCTTTCGAGCCAGATTCTGGACTCCAGGATTCTCCACCGCGATGTCTTCTCCTCAAGAGAAGGCATGGTGGCATGGAATCCCCAGGCCTGGAGTCTGAAGGTTTTCCTATTTCAAAGTCTTCAGGAAAAGAGACGTAACTTGCTTTTACCTTGGGTATAAATATAAATTACATGCCACTTTTATAGTTACCGCGATTAAAACACTTGTGCATTCAGAGTGATTCTTAGGCGACCAAATTGCGATTAAGATGTGATTACTCTGTGCTTAGTGGGTTGTTACCAGTTGCTTCGAGGTGCTTGTTCATGGTAATTTGAAGGTAGAACCTATTATGGGAGTGCTCCTAGTGTGCTCTTTCTCTTCCCTTCTTTAGATTTTAGGTAGGCTCTCTGGTTTCTATTTGTTTCTATGTTCTCCTTGTTTTCCTTCTCTGCTCTTTGGTCTTTGCTGGTTCTACTAGTTTCATGTTTCGTGTTTTGCTTTGGGTTTTGCCACCCATTGGTGGGTTGGCTCTGCCAGAAGGTTATCCACCTTCTGAGCAGTTGTAGATTAAATGTCAATAATGTACATTGCCTTAGATTAGTTCATGCATTTGTATATGGCTGTAAATTTGTATAAATTTGTAAATGTTGTGTATTGCTTGTATACCGCATGTATATATGTTTTGGCTCTCTATGTTTGTGTAGATACTATGTATATCCTTCTGAGCTCGCAAGCTCCTCATGCTCTATCACTGCATTTTTACCCATGAGACCAAGCTTGTTGAGACAGAGTTTCCATAGTTCAAACTTGGCACCTTGTCGATTTGAGCCATGATAGCTTTCTCTCTCCTCCATCTCATCACCTTAATGGTAGGATTAATTTCCCACCAGTGGGCATTCAAACCACATCCCATCTGGAATTTATTTTACCCTGTGTCAGCCCACTTTTCACCATTAATGCCTTTATGTTGCCTGCCATCTGACCACATGCCAACCCACGTCAGCTGAATATGGTTTCTTACTGGTCACATTGGCATGGCAATGGCTAGATTATCTGGGATCTAGGCCCTAAGTAATTCCTTGTCCTGTGTTTTCCCCTTTGCCATTTGGTTCGATATCTCCAGAGTTTTATTCATGTTTATTACAAGGATTTTGGGACTTTTGATGTATGCTAACACTTGTTGAACAAATGTAGGGTGGTGACGATTTCCTCAGAATTCTAATATTCTTTATAAATATCATGTTCTGACAGCTCTCCGGTCTTGTAGGTTATGGACGAGTTGATCAAAGATGTCTGAAGTGATCACCCCTCCTTCCAACCTGGAGCTGCCTACCACTTCCACTCGAGCAACCACCAAGACTAAGGCTGAGAGGTTATTGGAAAAGCTTCCCTTGACCTCTAAGTATCCCAAGGATGGTGTCATTGTGGGATCGAAAATTGAGTCCAGAGTTTAGGAAATAACAAACGTAGGCCCTAGACCTTGGGAAAAAATACAAGGATTGATTCAAGCCATCTATAAACTAAGGACCACTAGAGATAACCTGGCAACTCAGATTGCCGCCTCTGATATTATCAAAGCAGAAAAATTCCCCTGTTTGGTGCAATCCCCAAAGTTAATACTCCAATTGGCAACACTGTACAACTCACTGACACAAACCATCCTACTTCTGGATCCCCAGCCGCTATAGTACCCAGCGACCATTGTCACCTTGGATGCAACAACTTTCACCTCAGGGCTGGGGATCCCACAATTGAATGGATACATTATCTGGAATCAACTCTAGACATTGCAGGAGTTTGAAGGTGCTGAGGTTCTTTCCCGGCAACATATCAATAGCTACTGGCTAAAAGTCCCAAAAAGGGATTACAAAAGAATGAAGTTGGAAATTCTCCACGGGGAGTTCAAAGAGCCCATCCAAGTGGGCATTGTATTTTTATGTAGGATTTTCAGATTACCCCATGCCTAGGATTTCTCGGCATAGATGTACTACTTTTTATACTACATCACCACGTGCAGTCAGACTTTCAACTGGGCGGCCCTCATATCCAATCATGTAGATAAACAATTGAAGAGCATTACCCAGAATTCCAAATTTTATATGACATCATACGTGCTATGGGAACCAACACAACAAAGGCCATCTTTTCTAGGTTTGGGCATAGTTTGAAAGATTGGGAATGGGTCAGGCCAAATGACACCATGGGACCATTATCCCCAAGTGTAATGGGAACTCAGTTTCCCAAATTTCTACCAGGTAAATGATGCTTTCATTTATAACAACATTTTAACACTTATTCAGGATTCTAGGTACCGACTCTCACAGGCGGCGATGACTCTGCTCAGCTCCTACGGCTGCTATTTCATCTAGTTCCAATATCATACCTACATTTAGGTGATAGGATTCAACGGGAAGCCCCATCTTCTACCCCAGTATTGTGGGGACAAGATTATTCTTTTAGAGTTTTGTTGGCAGATGATGGATCTACATGACTTCTTCACATTGAAGAAGGTCATCAACATTTCATTCCCATTCTCTTGCGGGAATTACACATGCAGACTCGCGGTAGCCTGGGAGGCAGATAATGAATTGAAGAACCTGGGGCTGGTGGAATTCCACTACGCCCAAAAAAATTATGATCCCCTCGGTAAGATTGCCACAACACTACCTGAGCATCCCCATTGCATGAAGAGGCTATTGAAGACTCTGGGTGGACTGCTAGGATAGTTTTGATCTCCGGGCCTGATAGCACACACGGATGAGAAAAGGGCTCATGAAGGAACTTGACCTTTAGACTTTCCCGAAGGGTTTTAAAGATGACTGGCCACTGGAAGATCCAGCATATAAGGGACAAGGGCTGGATAAGTTAGACCTTCTTGCGATGGATTGGGTCACCCTGAGGACCTAACAATTGAAGGGGTATGTCACCTCATTATAGAGGCAATCCACCAGTATTTAACCCAGGCATGCCCAAAGAGCGCCCGAAAGAAGCCAACAATCAAGCGGGCTACTCCCTCTTCAGCCAACGCCAGACCTTCTTCATCTACCATGGTCGCTAAATCAAGTACAAGTAAAGGAAAAGAGAAAGAGTGTGTCTCGGTCCCCAAAGCACCTCCACTAGTCCCCACCCTTCTAATAGTATAGTTACATCAACAAATGGAGGTGTCAAAGCTGGCTAGCCAGTGAATAAGTATGTAGGTATCTTTCAGCCTCCTTGTGGCTCCAGTGGCATCTACTTTCCTGGTGAGATCCCCATTGTTGGTGGCCATGATGAGTAAACAGATTTTCACTGAGGCAGAGTCTACTAGTATTCTAGACACCGGGGCTCCACTAGTAAGGAAGAAAAATAAAAAGGTGACCCCAACACCAAGCACAATTACCAATCTCGGTATGCCAGAGATGCCCCCGATAGATGTCAGTTTGGATTCTCCCGAACTAGAAGATATTTCAGACTCCTCACCCCCACATGATGATTTTGACAATACCTTCTCGGTGGAGGAGCTCCTGGAGATTCAGCAGGGTATAGGTCATGCGGTGGAGGAGATCGCTGCTCAGGATAAGGAGGAGGTTCCCATAGAAAAGGAAGTCCCAAAAGAAAAGGATACATCAGAGCAAGAGGCCTAGGAAGAAGTGCAAATAGGGCCTGAGTAGGAGAAGATACCGGTCTAGGAGATTGAAAACATACCAAGGCAACACATAGATGAGAAAATGATGGCCAGGGAACCTGGACCCATAGGAGTAACCATACCCCCAACCATCACACTCCAAATGCCTTTGGTTACTCCAGGTGATCAAGTGCCCTGGAGCACATTCGGTGAGGTAGTAATGGTGGCCGCCTTGCTAAATTTTGGCCATAGGCCTCACCCACCTCCAGAGGATGTTCCAGTGGAGGAGAATGCCCCAATAGATGAGGCTAATAAATCCCAAGACCAGAAACCATAGGCTAATCAAGAGGTCCTAGTTAATGAAAATGAAGAGACAACTAACAGCGGGAGGAACGAGGTCCCTAAAAATACAGATGAGATTGAGACCAGAGAAAAGGCTCCAGATAGTATAATGGAAGACGCCAGTATGGTAGAAAACATTGAAGGTTCTAGAGAATAGGAAATGGAAAAGGAACAAGAACAAGATGAATTGAAACAAGAGATAGAGAAAGAGCCTAAACACAACATACACTTTGGGAATGTGCCGCCAGATTTTGAGAGGAATCCCAATGAATAGGTACTAACGGCAAAGCCACCCGAGCCACCCCAATGGATGGTGGAATCAAAGAAAAGGAAAGCCCTGACGATGACCTTAGGTGCCACACTCTCATTAGCAAAAATGATGGCCAAAAATGTGAAGGCTAAAAATGCCAAGAAGGCACAGGTAGTCCATACTCTCCAGACTAATCCAGTAGTTAGTGCAGTTGCAGTTATCACAACACCCCCACCAGATGTAGAGGTAGTGGCTGTAAGGCCCGATTATTACACCATAATGGAAGTAGAGTTGGGGAGGAGAGATAAACAAGGTGAGCTAGATCTACTGAAAGAAGGCACCAGGGTAATAGAGGCTAGATACATCAAGCAAGGCCAGAAGCTGAAGGAGGAAAGAGAAACAAATGCCAATCTTCTTGCACTTCTGGCAGAACTTTCATAGCCTCTGTCTGAAGTCCACCCTGGGAACCCTTCCCCCGAATTGCCACTTGCACAGGGTGATGTGGACTCACTGCAAATTATGAAAATTAAGGCACAAGTTGTAGATGGGTGGGCCGCTAAGCAAGTGACCGCTATGAGACAATTTTTGGCGACGTCCCTTTTGAACCTTTATCGGGTTGATTCCCTTCTTAGCTAGGCAAAAGGCTCCGCTATCATATGGAAGCAAGACTTAGTGAAGTATGAAAAATGGAAGGCTGGGCTAGAAGAGATCCATGACATAGGTGAAGAAGTCACCATGGAAGTGGAATTTTGGGAGATGAGTCATACGGCTCCCTCCAGGCCCAATACTTGTTGCCCAAATTTCTCTTTTCCGTGCAATTTTGGCCTGGTCTGACCTATCTTTTTTCCTTTGTCTTCTTTTCCAGGCTTCATGTCTAAACCCTATAAACCCTCAGTCTTTCATGCAAACGATGTAATAAACCCTAAGCCTTGGCTCGTTCTATTTCATCGTTACCTTTTTAAGTCACTTAAGACATGTGCCATAAACCAGGTCGCTTGATCGCTTTACCAGGATCGAATATGCTTAATCATCTCCTGAATTTTCTTTTGCCTTGTGTCGCGTAGTCTCATTAAGAAATGGAATATCCTCTTAGTGACTCGAGACTTAGCGATTTCCTTTCAATCGGGTTGTCGCTTGATTTCCATGTTATAATCTTTAAAGGGAATAGGACCCACCTTCAGTCGGGTGATCGCGGGAAGAAAAGGCAAGTCAAAGAAATGTCTCCCGACCTTGCACCTACTTCATGTCACATGATCGCTTGATTAGCTCAGTCAAACAGTTAAGCTCTTTCTTCAGTCACGTGGTCTCGTGATTAAATGGTGGTTAAGAGATAACATTCCCGACCATGCGACTAACTGTTTGATGTTAGTAGAAATACTCAGTCGGGTTGTTGCTAGAAAAGGAGCGATGACTCAGTTGTTCAGAAAGGGTTACATGGACAAAAGAAAAGATGACATCTGTCATGGAGCTAGTGGTTGTCATGTAATCGCCAGAAGAAGGAAATGGATCACGCGATAACAAGACTAGGGTTTGTTCTCCTTCAGTCGCGAAGTCTCTTGATAAATTAAAGGTATATGAGATTCTATGGCGATTAAAGGACAGCCGTTCGATGAAGGAATGACAAGATCTGACGGTGGTCGCGAAGTCTGGTGATAAAAGTTCCCTACAGAGAAAGTTCTCCCAACTCAGTGCCTTGGGGCAGTCAGATTGTCACTAGAAAGGAAAAAGGGCACGTGATTCAAGTTAAAGGTAAAGACTCAGGATCAACCGACTCACCGACTAAGGGTTGTCATGTTATCCTGTAATGAGGCATGAGTATCTGGCGATCAGGCGACAAGCTGAGATGGTTAAAAGGTAGCAGTTAGGCGCTTGGTCACTAGAGGAATGGTGAGTTAAGAAAATCTCCTCGCGACTTCAATTTTACATAGTCGGGATGTCGCCAGAAGTAACTCAGGTTGGCCAGGGGTTAAGAAAAGCACAGTGTCACTGGGTCATGAGATATAACCATGATTAAAGACTGAGTTCTGTGACTTAGAGACTAGCCGTTGTTGTGTGGTTGCCTGATTTGAATTTGAGATTCTGACGGCAGATTTGGCACTGTGAACGCTCGACAGCCATGGTTTCTCTGTGCTCGTGTTCCAGATTTGATCAGAGGGGTTTCTAGTCATGGAAAATCATACACAGGGAAGTCTACCGACATTTGAATAGTTTTGTTTCAATGACGGTGAACAGGATGAGTTTCAGCGTGTTGTAGAGCAGAACAGAGTTTTGACTAAGTTTCCAGAAGTACCAAGAGAAAGGAGAAGAAGTCTTAGGCGGTGACAAGGAGAACACTTGGCCATGTACTGTTCACGGACAAGAGAGGCAGTTATTGCAGAGAAGTATAGGTGAACAGGTGTGCATGACTTTCAGAGTAAACATAAATGTTACTAGCTGCCGTCTACCAAATCTGATTTCCACTTGCCAGATCGAGAAGGTCAGGAAAATATCCATGAATATCTGTTTTGACTCGGTCATTCTCGACCGCCTTCTCTCTCTCTTTTCCTCTCTCCTGTGTTTTAGGGTTAGGGTTTCCCAGGACCATCTAAAGCTTGTTGCATCCTAAGGGATCCCAAGATGGTCATAGCCCTATATATAGCAGAAAGGTTGCAATTGCAAAGGGTGGGAAGAATGTAGAAGGCATGCTTTGTTAGCAAATTTCTGATACTTGTTGTATTTTTTGCTCCTGTGTCTAATTCTTTTCATCCATCTACTTCTCTTCTGATTCTATGACAGCTTGTTGTTATCGTAATTACCTTGTGCCTCATTCTGTGTAATTCATGTTTATCCTCTTTTGCAATCAATAACTGTGTAGATGTTTTACCCC
>MU228089.1:1213616-1225670 GCA_018584345.1 Thuja plicata | reverse complement strand
TGATAGGATCACACCTAAGAGATCCATTGGAAACTCACCATTCATGCTGGTCTATGGTAGGGAAGCTAGGCTCCCTATTTCTCTTGAGTTTCCAGCCTTGGAACTAGCTCATCAGTTGGAAGTTGCATAAAATGATGCCATATCAGTAAGGATGGCAGAACTGATGGAGTTAGAGGAGAAAAGAAATCAGGCCCTTAACACATTGGACCTTCATCAGCAGCAGGTTAAAAGGTCATTTGATAAGAAGACTACTCCTAGGGTATTCACTGAAGGTGACTTAGTCCTTAAATGGGATTCTGACAGAGCTAAGCCTGGGAGACATACAAAATTTGATGCCTTATGGAGTGGCCCTTATATTATCAGCAGCTGCAAGTCATCCAATGCATTCCAATTATCAAAACCTGATGGTGAGGTCTTACCTATCCCTGTGAATGGCTTTCATCTTAAGCCTTGTTTCTAGGTTTTTTTGGAAGGTTTCAATTCTGTAAATAATTGTAAATATCTATGAATATTAGTGCTTCTCTTCCTACTTTCTGTTTGAATAAGTGCCCGTGCACAGGCAACTCTGGTTGCAAAATTTTTGACCTGTTTTGCAGAGAGGGTTTCAGAGTTTAATATTTTGGCCGCAGGCCTCCCTCTGTTTTCTCCATGCCCAATGGATTTGTCAAGGAAACTGATCAAATGCTTAGCAGGCAAGCATCCCGCAAAGGTCGCCAAATGTTGCCCAAATTTCTCTTTTCCGCACAATTTTGGCCTGGTCTGACCTATCTTGTTTCCTCTGTCTTGTTTTCCAGGCTTCATGTCTAAACCCTGTAAACCCTTAGTCTTTCATGCAAACGATTTAATAAACCCTAAGCCTTGGCTCGTTCTATTTCAACGTTACCTTTTTAAGTCACTTAAGACATGTGCCATAAACCAGGTCGCTTGATCGCTTTACCAGGATCAAATATGCTTAATCATCTCCCGACTTTGCTTTTGCCTTGTGTCGCATAGTCTCATTAAGAAATAGAATATCCTCTCAGTGACTCGAGACTTAGCGATTTCCTTTCAATCGGGTTGTCGCTTGATTTCCATGTTATAAGCTTTAAAGGGAACGGGACCCACCTTCAGTCGGGTGATCATGGGAAGAAAAGGCAAGTCAAAGAAATGTCTCCCGACCTTGCACCTACTTCATGTCGCATGATCGCTTGATTAGCTCAGTCAAACAGTTAAGCTCTTTCTTCAGTCGCGTGGTCTCATGATTAAATGGTGGTTAAGAGATAACATTCCTGACCATGCGACTAACTGTTTGATGTTAGTAGAAATACTCAGTCAGGTTGTCGCTAGAAAAGGAGCGATGACTCAATTGTTCAGAAAGGGTTACATGGACAAAAGAAAAGATGACATCTGTCACAGAGCTAGTGGTTGTCGGGTAATCGCCAGAAGAAGGAAATGGATCATGCGATAACAAGACTAGGGTTTGTTCTCCTTCAGTCGCGAAGTCTCTTGATAAATTAAAGGTATATGAGATTCTATGGTGATTAAAGGATAGCCGTTCGATGAAGGAATGACAAGATCTGATGGTGGTCGCGAAGTCTGGTGATAAAAGTGCCCTACAGAGAAAGTTCTCCCGACTCAGCGCCTTGGGGCAGTCGGATTGTCGCTAGAAAGGAAAAAGGGCACGTGCTTCAAGTTAAAGGTAAAGACTCAGGATCACCCGACTCAGCGACTAAGGGTTGTCGTGTTATCTTGTAATGAGGCATGAGTATCTGGCGATCAGGCGATAAGCCGTGATGGTTAAAAGGTAGTAGTTAGGCGCTGGGTCGCTAGAGGAATGGTGAGTTAAGAAAATCTCCTCGCGACTTCGATTTTACACAGTCGGGATGTTGCCAGAAGTAACTCAGGTTGGCCAAGTGTTAAGAAAAGCACAGTGTCACTGGGTCGTGAAATATAACCATGATTAAAGACTGAGTTCTGTGACTTAGAGACTAGCCATTGTCGCGTCGTCGCCTGATTTGAATTTGAGATTCTGGCGGCAGATTTGGCACTGTGAACGCTCGACAGCCATGATTTATCTGTGCTCGTGTTCCAAATTTGATTAGAGGGGTTTCTAGTCACGGGAAATCATACATAGGGAATTCTACTGACATTTGAAAAGTTTTGTTACAATGACGGTGAACAGGACAAGTTTCAGCGTGTTGCAGAGCAGAATAGAGTTTTGACTAAGTTTCCAGAAGTACCAAGAGAAAGGAGAAGAAGTCTTAGGCGGTGACAAGGAGAACACTTGGCCATGCACTGTTCACGGACAAGAGAGGCAGTTATTGCAGAGAAGTATAGGTGAACTGGTGTGCATGACTTTCAGAGTAAACATAAATGTTACTAGCTGCCCTCTACCAAATCTGATTTCCAGTTGCCAGATCGAGAAGGTTAGGAAAATATCCATGAATATCTATTTTGACTCGGTCATTCTTGACCGCCTTCTCTCTCTCTTTTCCTCTCTCCTATGTTTTAGGGTTAGGGTTTCCCAGGACAATCCGAAGCTTGTTGCATCCTAAGGGATCCCAAGATGGTCATAGCCCTATATATAGCAGAAAGGTTGCAATTGCAAAGGGTGGGAAGAATGTAGAAGGCATGCTTTGTTAGCAACTTTCTGATACTTGTAGTATTTTTTCTCCAGTGTCTAATTCTTTTCATCCATCTACTTCTCTTCTGATTCTATGATAGCTTGCTGTTATCATAATTACCTTGTGCCTCATTCTGTGTAATTCATGTTTATCCTCTTTTGCAATCAATAACTGTGTAGATGTTTTACCCCTTATTGATCAAGCTGATTCTGGTTCATCGTGTGTTGTGTCTATTTCGCTTGGATTACTGTATTGTGAAGTTTTCTCTTCCCTTGTAGTAATTTTATTCTCTGAACTTCACATGTTTGCTAAGAATTATGTGGTAGAAGTTGTGTTAGTTGAGTTTTATGGATGTGTAGTGCAGTTTCAAGGCAGAAGAAAGTAGGCCCTATCTTGGTGTAACACCCTTTCCTTTCAAGTAATTTGGTTTTCTGCATCTCCTTCTCCCTTTTCCTTGCAAGAGATAGTTTTAGGTGCATCCTGATAGTAGAGGAATCCGGCCTTGTCTGGAGATTCAACCTCATAGTTCAAGTCCCACAGCTTGGAGGTTGATTCCATGTTTCACTAGGTTGCTGTTAGAGAAGCTTTCAGCAAGGGAGAAAACCTCAGTGACAACAATACTCCAGACTTATCCTCAAGGGTGAGGTATGCAAGGAACTGGTTAATGCCTTGAAAGAGAAAGTGACAGCCACCTAATACCCCATGGGTCTATTTAAAGCATTCATGGTTGGAGTATCTCAAGTCAATCCCTTCACCACCAGGACATGTACCCCAAAGGACTATGTCCTCAGCAAGTTTGACAAGCAGATGGAGTCCTTGTATCTGCTTGCCAGAGATTTTAATGAAGGTAGGTTATCTAGATTGTCAAAGATGATGATCCGATCACATGATGCCATCAAGATGGTGGATGAATTCTAGAGCGGGGCCAGACAAGTTGAGGAAGCATTGGAGGCCATCCGTAGTTGGTGGGACAACATCAAAGAGATAGATGAAGAAAGCATTGGCCAAGTGTTGGAAGCTTGGAAAAAATCATAAGTAATAAAGTTCTCCAGAGCTCAGAGAATCTCGTCATGAGATGTATTTTGTATTCATTCTTTCTTTCAGAACGTAAGTTCCCCAATCCCAAAATTTTGAATCCTATATTTTTGTATTCTTTAAGTGACCCATGTCCCAGTTCCCAAGGCTGAATGGTCACTTTCAAGGTAGTTAATGAAGGTTGTTAGAAGATAGGTAACCGCAACAAGGCACATCAGCTTGACAAGAGGGTTCTAATAGATGGTCTTCCCAAGGCACCACTTGAATGCTACACCTAGTGTATCGGAGACAGTGAGCCGCCCTCCCATTTATGAGGCATGTAGCCTCGATCCTCAGGGGATCAGATTTCTTCTTCTCTACTGGCTCTCTTGTCAAGGCTGATTCTTCCACTCCTCTTTTCTTGTCTTATTCCTCTAACATGACAAACCTTTTCCATCTCGAGGTCTTTTGTAGCATGGTGCAGGTAGTACCAGCCACCAGAAATAATATTATATTGTAAAGTGTAAAATAAGTTAGGTTAAGTTTTAGGTCAAGTAATGTGTATAAATGATAAGCCCGACCTCATTCCAAGGGTTGGAGAAATTAATAATTTTGTAGTCCATAGTTAATGGCAATTTGGTTTTCTCAGTTCTTAGTTGCAGAGCTCAATGCTCCATAGTTTCTAAGCTTTCAGTAGTTAAATGCTCCCCTGGAGCAACGATTGTACCACGCACTAGTGCTAGTTGGAAGAGATGTTAATAAAGAAGGAAGAGTTCTCTCAATGATGTTGTTAGCATTCTATCTTCTAGGTTAACAGTATTTTATGCTTTGTGTTCTTCATGTCCTCTACTCTAGTGTTTAAAGTAGATTAACGACCTCCTTTCCTTTGCTACTAATAAAATATAAGCTAATGGTCTTGTATTTCTTTGGTATTTAGTGTAGTGTGTTAGAGCATTGTTGATGTTTTGAATGTTCAATATAACTATAGGTAGATGAAATATTTCTAACTCTGTGGTATCTTTTGAATTTTATTTGTTAAATGAAGGCGCACTTGCAGGAAACCCCACTTACCTAAATCCCTAGAGAAGATGAGTTAAGATAACTAGCTATCCCCCTCAAACAAAATAGTCACATTTCCCAACTGAGCACCGCACTGTCAAGACCCAACTCTCATGTGCTTGGACACCTGGAGAATCTCATTTCCCCAGAAAACTTTTACACGTCAAGTTGGCCGATACCCTGGTAGCTGATGACAACTTACCTCTGTTGGTGGACTCAGTCAGAAAGTCCCGTTAATAGAAACTGGCACTAGAAGGAGGGCATGAACTTGTCTTCCTTTGAGGATTTAGATTTTACACTACCCAAGGGTTCCCCAAGCCATATTTTTAGAAGTTAAGCCTTCAGTGGGATTGGATTGTTTTGACCAGCAAGATTCAAAAGAATCCTTAGATCAGTTTTGAATCCCAGATGGTTTGTTGAACTCGAAACTCCTGCTCAGAAGAAATAGAGCCTGAAAGCCAAGATAGCCACCATTTTATAGGGATCTATCAAACCATAAAATACCCAAATCCCCCAGGCGATCCCAAGAACTAGTGCTCAATCCAGTCAAAATCCAACTCCCCTAATGGCTGCATATTTTGGAAATACCGGGTCCCTAATGGAAACTTTTTCGGGTGCAACCAACAATTTGCCTTTGCACCCAAAAATGATTTGTCCCCGATATGAGAACTTAGGCTCATGCACCATAGAAGAGTAGCTAGAGGCATACAAAGATGTCATGAACCAACACCAGATCCAACATCAAGATGTTGTGACCCAGATGTTCCCTCTATCCCTAGGATAGAACAAACTGAACTGGTATCTTAACCTTCCTGCCAACTCCATCAACAGTTGGCAAGACATGGAGGATGCCTTCCTGGCTACCTTCTGCATACATGTGGACCCAGCATGGTCGCATAGCTAGTTCATCTCCATCAGGAAGAAACTGAATGAACCCCTTGTGACATTCAATCACCAGTTCCAATGTGCCTTGAAATGGTGCACGGGTCCCTTCATCCCATCCACAAAGGTGACTATCCAGACCTATCTCAACATGATGGACCCCTTTGTTTCCACTCTCCTCTAGAGAACAACCACCTTGGGCAACCAGGATACTTTGGCGAAGGTTTACAACCTAGCTTTGGAACTGTCCCATGGCCTTAACAAATCCCTAGGCGGGATTGGGCAGAGCACACCATTTAACATGATACATGGTGGAACTTCTTACGCTAGGGGATATAACCCCAATCAGGAAATGGGAGCCCCCACAATGGCCATGAATCCCCCGCCATCGCTGATAGACTAGTAGGCCTAGTACGTATAACCATCTCAGACCCAGACAATACCAGGTCTAGAATATTTTTCCTAGAACCAGCCGCAGCAAACACAACAACCACAAACACAACCACCCATAGTGCCTTTCTTCCAGTCATCAGCGGCTGGAGGATTTCTGCCCTCAACTCTGGAAAATACTACTGCTTTCCCAGGGAACCAACAACAACAACCGTCACACTATGATGCGAACACCCAATTGACCGCTGAGGTTGAATCCCTCTGGCAAATGTTGTCCACCCTAACTATGGACATGGGTCAACTGAAGGCGAGGTCCTACGTGCCCCAAAATTCCAATTCCTAGAGAGGGAATATTTTCTCCGGCCAATGAAACAACAATGCTGGAGGAAGAAACTACAATGGGTCTCGGCCCAACCAACAACAATGGAACAATAATGCCAATGTCGGAGGCCCACCTCTGAACCAAAACACCAACTAGGGTGGTGCTGGACCATCCTATTTCACACCAATCACAAATTTATAGCCCATGACCAACTGGTGTAGATTGCATGACACAGGCTCTCACAACGAGGTAAACTGTGCCATGCTAGAGAAAGTCGTCATGATTTTCTAGCTGGACAGACAACAAGTATTTGACCCTACTCCCCCAGAACCTCCTGTGCAAGAGCCCACTAACAATGCATTCACCTGTGAGACCATCTTCTTTGGGACTACCCTAGAAGATGAAGAAGAACCTGAAATACAGGGGTTCTTTGATGAATCTATTTCGGCCTTTGAGGCCAATGCCTTCACCAACCCAAGGGCTCCCTACAAAACTCAGAGTTAGGATGGTAAAGGACTAGTTTACATGCCCACACCTCCTAAGGACACTCCTCCCCAAGACAACATGACTGATCAGTCTATCCCTCCTAAAGGTTCTAGCTCTAACCAAGCTAAGGACCCAGCCGAGGGAAGCCACTAGTTCTCGAGAGGAAGGTTTGACATTACAAAGGTGTTAGAACAAACCACCACCTCCATGAATTTGATGGAGGTTTTACTCAACTGTCCCGAGTAGAAAAAGTCCCTTCTAAAGCTCTTAAAAAACCCAAAAGCCATCAATCACCCACCTGAGACTGTCTCTTTTGATGATGCCAACGCGACTGTCTTCCGAGGAAATACTGAAGATCCTCCTTTCCTGCTAGGCCTAAACATACAAGGGAAAAACATACACAACTACCTAGTAGATTCTAGGGCTTCAAGAAACATCATGCCTCTATCCATATGCTAAAAGCTCAGATTTCACCCCACCCCATCCAATGGCACAGTAATCCAACTGGATAAAACTACTGTGAAGATGGTGGTGAATGGAAGAATGTCCAGATTCAACTCATCCAAGACCCTAGGATAGCCAGCACAATCAACATTCAAGTAGTGGACATCCTAGAGACTTATGGGATGTTTCTAAGTTAGAATTAGTCTAAGTCCCTGAACAGGTACTTTTCGACTGACTTCTCCCACTTGTGGCTCCCCTGGGAAGGAGAATCTAACAAGATCCAGCTTGAAAGTGAGCCCCAGATGAAATAGGCCCTCACAAAAGTCAGGAGGGTGAATGAGGTCTTATTCTCTAAGACTTCCCCCAGGGGGTACCAATGCCTTAAGATCTTAACATTCAATTTCACCCCCGGGAAGGATCCCATAATTCTGCAAAGCACCCAGGATCTGGAAGAAAAATTGAGGGTTGAGGTTAACTCTCACGGTCCCGCAGTGACCCTGCCACACTCTTGTTTGACACTTGGTGCCAAGTGCATTATTAGAAGCATTCAGAGCTAGAGTGTGAGCCTTGTCTTTTTGCTGCTACCCGACACCTCAATGCCCTCTGGAAGAAAGAACATGCTGCTGATTCCCTAGAACCTAGTGTTCCTACTGTAAGCGTCTCTTCACTGCCATGTGTCTAGGGATCCCAATCACAAACCCCTCTAGAGACCAACGTCACCCGCATACCATAAGTGCTAGAGGAAACTCCTCCCAACCCTCCCAAAAATAATCCAAAGGCCACTTCATCTTCCCAGCCCCAGACCACAAACAACGACCTGTGGACCCTTAAGTTCAATGGGTCCCAATCCAAACAGGGTTGTGGGGCCAGAGTGGAATTAATCAACCCGCGGGGGAAATCTTTCCTTGTGTCCTATAGGCTACAGTTCAACTGCATGAACAACATCATAGAGTACAAGACTTTGGTTCTTGAGTTCCTATTTGCACTAAGGAAAGGAATCACTCACCTTCAGGCCCTGGGTGATTCAAATGTGATTGTCAAATAAGTACGGAGTCAATACACTTGTCACGATAAAATGTTGGCTGCATACCACAACCGTATTAGTAATAAATGAGAGGGGGGGTGAATCAATGGCCTCAAAAATTTATCCAATTTAATCCACCAATCAATATTTCTCCAATTATTAAGTCCCTACAAGATGCATGCCTTTGAAATACTTGAAACAAATAACTATCTATCAGTTTACCTTGTTTGTCCTTATTCTCCTTGATAATCGATAAGCAGTAAACTGTATTTATCGATACTCAGTTATTATGCAGAGTATACCAATCAATCCATAAATGCATATGTAGAATGTAAAACAATAAAGTAATGAACCATACACATTTAACACAAGGATTTTAACGTGGAAACCTTATTAAGGGAAAAACCACTAGGATCGGTACCCAAAATTTTCACTCTTCTAAAGTGAGCCCTGTTAGGAGCCAACCTTGTTAAAGGTTACAAACACACGGTTAAGTATGACCTTGATAGAGGATTTTTATACATAGGTTGTCACTTAGTATCTGGCATCTACGCTACCATCCTTGAATCAGTCTCATGACTGTCAATAGGCTTTATGCAAATCTTACTACCATCCTTGAATCAACCTCCTTAGAATGTTAATAGGCTTTAGGTAAGACTAGTGCTACTATCATGAGTCAAACTTCTGGTAATCTGTTAGGATATACCTCAATTACAAAAGACTGTTAAGTCCTACTTTGTTAAGAGACTAAATGCTTCAATGGTTAAACTGAAACAAAATGACCTATTTCTAATGCAACTGAATTGCAAATTTTCAGATATATTTACTTACAATATCTTTCTGATCAATGTATCAATATAATTCCTTTGTACTTAACTCTTTCTTCTCTGTGATGTTGTGCTTTTCTGTTCATCAGTGTCTGCAGAACTCTTTAGCTCTACCTCAGCTTGATTGATCAGGACTGCATGAAGTTAATCTTTCATCAGTATCTTTATCAGTTCACTCCCCTGTGTATCTAATTGCTTTCTTCTGGGAATGAATTATGCTTGTCTCTTATATAGACATGATATTCCTTAATTCTAGGTTCTTGATTTTGATTCTTGATTCTTGGCGTGAAGAACAATCCAGCCAAATTGATTTGAGGTTTTAACTCCTGATTTATCTCGTAGTTATCTTCTTGCCAACTGTATAAATCACTTACTTAACTTTGGTCGAATAAAATAAATAAAACAACTAGTTAAGTCTATCCTTTAGCTCTACCAGCTAGATATTTTTTCATTTTTTGATCTCTTTGTTCTGTCAGTCAATTCTGCAGTTCATCACCAGTGACAACTGCCAGTTCCGTCAGTGTAACTTTAGTTAGCTTCGGGAACTCCATCTGTTGGGCATCATTGGATATTGCTCATCAGGAAACACTATTTTTAGCTCATCGGGCATCTTGTGATTTTTGCTTCATCGGGCAACACTGTCTTCTTCTCGTCGGGCATCACTGTGACTTTATCTCTATCTTTATCGATGGTGTGCACTCCACCGGTGTAGTCTGTCACTGAGTGAATACTTGAATTTTATGCATTGCTGAAAGCATAACCTTTATTCCATTGATTCTCTGAAGTCTTTGGCATTATGTATATGACCATACAAATGATATCAAGTTGACATCAATGACAATACAAACCATTAGCCAATTTAATGTCTTGCATCATCTTCAACTTAATATAGTCAAATATTTAATCAGTTACATGTCATCAATATCTCCCTTTGGCATTGATGGCAACATGATATATTATCACACTATACTATTGCTGATATAATATAAAATACAATTGTTGAGATTCATCAAATTACCAAACAGTTTTTTTTGATAACTAATAAAATGTCTGACTGCTAGTGAGCTCTGTATTAGCTCAAATTTGATTCTTGCAACTTTTATGTTCCTTTTTCTGATGTGTTGTGTCCTCTTTGACTGTTCTACTTCTTTGATGTCTTTGTCTTTTGTTTGCAAATTTTGTACAAATTCTCTCCCTTTGGATATGATCTCTACCTGTTTGGAGTAATCTGACAATGAATAGTTTTTGAGGATAATATGGATACATTCTCTCCCTTTGACATTAATGCCAAACAAATATTTTCACAAATATCTGACATAGTCAAACAATGTCTTCTATCCATAATATATTCCTTGAATTTCCCTTATCCATCATCAATATAAAAATCTATTCTAGTGCTCTAGTTCTGATATATACCTCTTTATATATAGATGTAGCTTTGAAGTTTAGCTTCTGCTTGCATTAATCATGAATGATATTATGATAATATATGGCTGATGCAGTGTCCAGTCCTTTTACTGACTGTTAGACATGGGTTTGACCCCTAGTCTTTTTCTCAGGTACTCAAATGTAGCCTTGGGTAGTGGCTTGGTGAAGATATCAGCCAATTGTTCTTTTGATTGCACATATTCAAGTATCACCAACTTTTCTTGAACTTTTTATCTTAAATAATGATACTTGATGGCAATGTGTTTAGTCTTTGCATGCATGACTGGATTCTTGGAAATATTTATTGCGTTGGTGTTATCACAATAGATAACTACTAGTTCTATGATCTTCATATGCATACCTTCCAACAACTATTTGATCCATGCAATATTTGAGCAGTTTGCAATAGCAGCAACATATTCTTCTTCTATAGTAGACTGAGAGATGCATCCTTGCTTCTTGCTAATCCATGTGACAAGTCTGTCACCCATAAAGAATGCTCCTACAGTTGTGATCTTCTGGTCATCAAGATTTCCAACCCAATGAGTGTTGGTAAACACTTTCAATTCAAATTTGCCTTCTCTTTTATACCATAAGCCAAATTCCTCAGTATTCTTTAGATATCTTAGAATTCTTTTCATAGCAGTTATATGTGATTCCCTAGGGTTAGCAAAAAATCTAGCAACAATTCCTACTGCATGTGCAATATCTGGTCTAGTATGTACAACATACATGAGTTTCCTTATCATGGATCTGTATAGAGTCTTATTTACCTCTGTTGTCTTGTCTTCCTTTGTTAATTTGCATCCAGTAGCCATCAGTGTTCCAACAGGTTTGGAATCTTCCATCTTGAATATTTTTAGAACTTCTTTGATGTATTTGGGCTGTGTAATAAAATTACCTTCACTTTGTTGAATGATTTGCAGACCAAGAAAGAACTTGATCTCTCCAAACATAGACATCTCAAATTCCTTGCTCATCTCATCAGCAAATGATTTGCATAGCATATCATTGTCTCCAAATATGATGTCATCAACAAATATTTCAGCAATCAAAGTGTTAGCATTAGTATCTTGTTTTAAATAAAGATTACTATTTTCACTAGTCCTCATGAATCCAATACTTATTAGATAGGAATGAAGTCATTCATACCAGGCTCTTGGAGCTTGTTTTAATCCATACAAGGCTTTGTGAAGTCTACATACAATGCTATTTTTGTTTGGATCCACAGACCCTTCAGGTTGTTCAATGTATACCTCTTCTTCAAGTATTCCATTTAGGAATGCTGAGTTGACATCCATTTGATATATTTTAAATCCTTTGTATGCAGCATAAGAAAGAAGAATTCTTACTCCTTCTAGCCTAGCAATGGGTGCAAAGGTTTCTCCATAGTCTATACCTTCCTCTTGTGCATACCCCTTGCATACTAATCTTGCTTTGTTCCTTGGGACTTCTCCATTCTCATTCAGTTTGTTCCTGAATATCCATTTTGTACTGATGACATTCTTGTCATCTGGTCTTGGCACAAGTGACCATGTCTTGTTCTTCTCAATCTGTTCAATCTCATCATTCATA
>MU228089.1:1199760-1211895 GCA_018584345.1 Thuja plicata | reverse complement strand
AGTTTCTTCATACCTTTCATCTTCATCTGAATCATCCTTCACAGCTACAAACACTATCTCAACATCATCATCTGGTTTGGTGTCAGTATCTTCATCTTTGCAAGTAGCTAGATAGCTAGCCTTCTTGTCTTTGTCCTTCTAATCTCGGGTATCACTTCTTTTTGATTGTCGGTAACCTCTATAATCTTTGTTATCACTTCTGTCAGATTTCTTCTCAAAAGATCTGTTATCACTTCTGTCATCTTTTCTTTTAGGACATCTTGCAACAAAGTGTCCAATCTGTTTACAATTAAAACATACAAGTGGTAACTTACCTTTGTATTTACCTTTTCCTCCTAGCATTCTTCTTTCCATGAGTGATTTAATTTCATCTAGATCTTCTTCTTCACTTTCGCTTTCACTGTCTCTTCTAGATGAGTGTCTCTGACTAGGTTTGCTTATTCTCACAGGAGACTTGAATGCAAACTCTAAGCTTGGTAAGACACTATTATCAATGTTATTCATCTCAAATGAAATCAGTCTACCAATCAGGCTATCAAGAGTGACTATATTATTTGCTACTACTCTCATTTCTTGAATGGCAGAGACTCTAATAGCATATATGGGCAATAAGATTCTTAGAATTTTACTTACCACTGTCTTCTCCTCAAGTGTACCTCCAACACCTCGTATAGCATTGACTACTTTTATTCTTGTGTGGTAGTGTGTGATATTTTCACCTTCTTTCATTCTGAGATCATCAAACTTTCCTCTAAGGCTTTCTGCCTTGGCTCTCTAAACATTTGCATCACCACCATGTACAAGTTTCAACTTGTCCCACATTGTCTTTGCATTTTTTCAATCTTTGACATCTTCAAATTAAGCATCAAAGAGTGAGGCTAAAAGCTCTATAACCATGCAGTTATGTTCATGCTTTACTCTTAATTGATCCACTGTCAATGGTCCTATAGGAAACACATATTCAGTATCCAAGTATTGAGTAATATCATTGTGATTACCTGATAAGTGAAGCTTTATCCTGCTTTTCCATGAAGCAAAGTTGTCCTTGTTCAACTTAGGCACATCTCATCTATTCATCTTGTGATCTTTTACCTAGGTCTTGAAACCTTCCTTCTAAGCACACAAGCTCTGATACCAATTGTTAGTAATAACTGAGAGGGGGGGTGAATTAGTGGCCTCAAAAATTTATCCAATTTAGTCCACCAATCAATACTTCTCCAATTATTAAGTCCCTACAAGATGCATGCCTTTGAAATACTTGAAACAAATAACTGTCTATCGATTTACCTTGTCTATCCTTATTCTCCTTGATAACCGATAAGCAGTAAACTGTATTTACCGATACTCAGTAAATATGCAGAGTATACCAATCAATATATAAATGCATATGTAGAATGTAAAACAATAAAGTAATGAACCATACCCATATAAAACAAGGATTTTAATGTGGAAACCCTGTTAAGGGAAAAACCACTGGGACCGGTACCCCAAATTTTCACTCTTCTAAAGTGAGCCCTGTTAGGAGCCAACCCTGTTAAAGGTTACAAACACATGGTTAAGTGCGACCTTGTTATAGGATTTTTATACATAGGTTGTTACTTAGTATCTGGCATCTACGCTACCATCCTTGAATCAGTCTCATGACTGTCAATAGGATTTATGCAAATCTTACTACCATCCTTGAATCAGCCCCCTTCTTAAACTGTCAATAGGCTTTAGGTAAGACCGGTGCTACTATAATGAGTCAACCTTCTGCTAATCTGTTAGGATATACCTCAATTAAAAAAGACTATTAAGTCCTTCTTTGTTAAGAGAATTAATGCTTCAATGGTTAAACTGAAGCAAAATGACTTGTTTCTAATGCAACTAAATTGCAAATTTTCAGATCTATTTGCTTACAATATTTTTCTGATCAATGTATCAATATAATTCCTTTGTACTTAAGTCTTTTTTCTTTGTGATGCTGTGCTTTTTTGTTCATCGGTGTTTGCAGAATTCTTTAGCTCTCCCTCAGCTTGATTGATCAGGACTGCATGAAGTTAATCCTTCATCAGTTTCTCTTCAGCATCTTCTATCAGTTCACTCCCCCATGTATCTAATTACTTGCTTCTAGGAATGAATTATTATTGTCTCTTATATAGACATGATATTCCTTAATTCTAGGTTCTTGATTCTTGATTCTTGGCATGAAGAACAATCCAGCTAAATTGATTTGAGTTTTTAACTCCTGATTTATCTTGTAGTTATCTTCTTGCCAATTGTACAAATCACTTACTTAACTGTGGTCAAATAAAACAAATAAAACAACCAGTTAAGTCTATCCTTTAGCTCTGCTAGCTATATATTTTTTTATTTTCTGATCTCTCTATTATGTCGGTCAATTCTATAGTTCATCACCGGTGACAACTGCCAGTTCCGTGAGTGTAACTTTAGTTAGCTTCAGGAACTCTGTCCATTAGGCATCATTGGATCTTGCTCATCGGGAAACACTATTTTTAGCTCATCGGGCAACACTGTCTTCTTCTCATTGGGCATCACTATGACTTTATCTCTGTCTTTACTGATTGTGTGCACTCTGTCGGTGTAGTCTGTCACTGAGTGAATACTTAACTTCTATGCATTGCTAAAAGCATAACCTTTATTCCATTAATTCATTGAAGTCTTTGGCATTATGTATATGACCATACATATGATATCATTGGATTAGGTGTTGCAAATCATGAATGGATCACAAATGATGTCCTTCTTGGATGGGTACTCCGGGTATAACCAGGTCATGGTTAAATTTGAAGATAGAGAGAAAATGATGTTTACCACCAAGTGGGGAACGTTTGTATACTAGAGAATGCCCTTCAGTCTGATTAATGCAAGGGCCACATTTTAAAAGGCTATAGACATTGTGTTTGAAGGCTTTGTGAACCAGTGCATAATCATCTACATGGATGATTTGACCATCTTTTCCCAGGACAGGCTTGATCATTCTGCCCATCTCGCCCAGATTTGTGAGAGATGTCACCGATATGGAATATCCCTCAACCCTAAGAAATGCATATACGGGGTCACTAAAGGGAAGTTTCTCAGGAATATTTTTTCTGAGAAGGGTATATCCATTGACCCTGAGAGAGTTGAAGCACTGCTAAACCTACAAATGCCCGACGGCAAGAAAGAGATGAGATCTTTCTTTGAAAAGATCAACTTTGTCCAGCGGTTCATCACTAGATTCACCGAGATTGTAAAACCAACCTACAAAATGATGAAAAAAGATACCAAAATTGAGTGGAGCCCTAAAGAAAAGTGGGCATTCACCCAGATTAAACAAATGATAACAGAGGCACCAGTTCTAGCTAGTCCAGACTATTCCCTCCCTTTTTATATCTATTCTTTTGCTTCGCCGCATTCTATCAGGATAGTATTGACCCAAAAGGTTGAAGAGGAAGAATGACCAATAGCTTTCATGAGCTCCAGTATTCATCCTTGCAAAAGCAAGCCTTTGCTCTCATTCACACCATGAAGAAATTTTGGAATTATATTCTCCAAAGCAAGGTGCATGCTATCATCCCAAACCAGGGGGTGAAGTCTCTGCTGATGCAGAGTGAGTTGGGTGAGAGACAGGGAAATGGATGGCCATCCTCCAAGAATACAATTTATAAACGCAACCCATGAAAATAGTCTGAGGCCAGGGACTATGTAGAGCGATGGTAGAAGAAACTCCAAACATTGAATGTCAAACATATACAGTGGATTCTATCACTCGAGATCCATGGTACATAGACCTGGTGTACTTGTTATTGAATAATAGATGCTTGGAGGGATTGCCTCCAAATAAATGTCGTGCCTTGCAGTTGAAAAGTGCCCACTTCATGATAAAAAATGCCATGCTTTTTCATAGGAACTATGGAGTGTACCTTTGGTGCATCGATAGGGTTCAAGCTACAAAAATAATTGAAGAATTTCATGGGAAGTTTGGAACTGGGCATGGCTCAGCCAACGCCACTGCCCATCAGATTCTTCGGGTCAGATACTATTTTCCTTATATCTTCAAAGATGTCTATACTCACATCTGGAAGTGCCATACTTTCCAAACCACAGAACATCGTGAGCGTAACCTGGCTATGACTTTACAGCCATTTTTCGAAGCTAGACCTTTCACCCAATGGGAATTTGCATTTATCAAGGACATTAACCCCAACTCATCTACCAACCACCAGTACATCTTGATAGCTACTGATTATTGCACCCGGTGGTCTGAAGAGATACCATGCAAAAATAATATGGTAGACATAGTTATAAAATTCCTGGAAGAAAACATCATCACAAGGTTTGGAATGCCCTTCGCTATAGTGTGTGACAATGGTACAACATTTTCTTTGGCATAATTATTTGAATGGACCTATGATCGGAAGATCACTCTGAAGTTCTCCAGCAACTATTACCCTCAAGGGAATGGTGTGGCTGAATCAACCAACAAAAATTTTCTTGAAGTGATCAAACATCTGTTAGAACAGAATCCCTAGGACTGGCATTTTGCATGTCACCAAGCAATTGTGAAGTGATGGTTTGACTAGAGAGCCCAATATAAGGCCTTTCAAATTTTGGACTTGGTCCTCTTGTGGGATAAAGCATGGGAAAAGAAAGGAAAACACACTAAATTCCAACGGCTTTGGCTCGGACCATATTTGATCTCAGAGATCTATGGGGCAAACACCTATCGCCTCAATACCATGACTGGAGAACCCATCCCATTGCCCGTCAATGGACAGTTTCTCAAAAATTATTTTGAACGAGGTAGGTTTTTTTGGAGTTATATTATATGTAAATCTTCTTGTTTGTAAATATTTATTTTCCGGTGCTCCGTTTGGAGTACCTCATCTTGTAAATAGTTGTCGGCTATCCTCTGGGATCACCCTTGTTTTTTTTGTTCTTTACTTTCTTTGTTTTCTTTCCAGGTTCCCAGTGTTTTGCTCCCCCTTTTGTAGGCTGGTATGCTTTGCATAACATCTAGTCTCTGGGATGATACCTTCCGCATTATAGTGAACTTGGAATCTGTTGTTAGCATAGTGGAATTGGTCTGGTCTTTGGAGTTATTTTGTAAGTTTGGTAGTAGGCTATGAGTAATCATCATCAAATTTATCCCTGGAAGTCTAGCAACCAGTTAAATCAAAATCAAAAGGAATAAGTAATCAGACACACCGAGAGTAGATCAGTTGCACTAGTCTGTTGGCCCGAGTCTAAACTTTTAAAATTCTTTCCAGCTCCAGAGTTTTTCTTCCTTATCTATCAAATTAAGGTGGATGAAAGGGTGAAATAAGTACCATTGTAAAATTTAGCTAAGCTTAAGCTTAATGGTGAAAGGAGTACCACCTTCCCATCCAGAAAATAATAAAATAGTGAGGAAAGAAAAGATGGGATGAAAACTCTGGTATTCGGGAGAAACTGGCAAATTTGACAACTTTGGATTAATAGATTTAGTGCCTCTTCTCTGCTTCTCCTAGAGGTCATTAGCTTGATTTCCTTTCAAAGCACACACTTCACAACTAACAAAAGACAAAGGATTGGATCATGTATGAGCCAGATTTTCTCAAACACTTCGTGCCTTACAAATAGAATGCTCCAAGTAACGATTGGTTCTAGTTTTGCTAACCAGAGATTCTACGATTCTCAAATGCAGTAAGGCATTCATCCTAGATAGTCACCATTTGTTATGCCATGCATACCCATCCCTCCATTTTGTGTGCAAAATGTTGGGTGCCCTTTTTTCACTTTTGGCTCTTGCTTTGTTTGCCTTGTCTTTTGTTCTCTTTGTTTCTTTCTCTGGGTTTTCCCTCCTGGGGGAGGTTTGTTTTATTTTACCTTGTGTCTTTCATATCTTCAGGACCTGATCCCAGAGTTGGTTGTTCTTCTGAGCCAGATTCTAGACTCCAAGATTCTCTGCCGTGATGTCTTCTCCTTGTGAGAAGGCATGGTGGCATGAAATCCCCGGGCATGGAGTCTAGAGGTATGCCTATTCCAAAATTTTAGGGAAAAGAGACGTAACTTTCTTTTACCTTGGGTATAAATATAAATTACATGCCACTTTTACAATTACCGCAATTAAAACACTTGTGCATTTAGAGTGATTCTTAGGTGACCAAATTGCGATTAACCTGTGATTACTCTATGCTTAGTGAGTTGTTACCAATTGCTTTGAGGTTCTTGTTCATGGTTGTTTGAAGGTAGAACCTATTATAGGAGTGCTCCTAGTGTGCTCTTTCCGTACCCTTATTCGAATTTCAGGTAGGCTCTCTAGTTTCTATTTGTTTCTGTGTTCTCCTTGTTTTCCTTCTCTACTCTTTGGTCTTTGTTGGTTCTGTTGGTTTCATGTTTCATGTTTTTCTTTGGGTTTTGCCACCCTTTGGTGGGTTGGATCTGCTAGAAGGTTGTCCACCTTCTATGCAATTGTAGATTAAATGTCAATAATGTACATTTCCTTAGATTAGTTCATGCATTTGTGTATGGTTGTAAATTTGTATAAATATATAAATGTTGTGTATTGCCTATATACTACATGTATATATGCTTTGGCTCTTTGTGTTTGTGTAGATACTATGTATATCCTTCTGAGCTCATGAGCTCCTCATGCTCTATCACTACATTTTTACCCATGAGACCGAGCTTGTTGAGATGGAGTCACCACAGTTCAAACTTAGCACCTCATTGATTTGATCCATGGTGGCTTTCTCTCTCCTCCGTCTCATCACTTTAATGGTAGGATTAATTTCCCATGAGCGGGCATTCAAACTGCATCCCATGTGGCATTTATTTTACCCCATGTCAGCCCACTTATCACCATTAATTCCTTTATGTTGCCTACCATCTGACCACGTACCAACCCACGTCAACCGAATACAGTTTCTTACTAGTCACATTGGCATGGAAACGACTAGATTATCTAAGATCCAGGCCCTAAGTAATTCCTTGTTCTGTGTTTCCCCTATTTCCATTTGGTTTGATATATCTAGATTTTTATTCATGTTTATTACAAGGATTCTGGGACTTTTGATGTATGCTAACACTTGTTGAACGAATGCAGGGTGGTGACAATTTCCCTGAAATTCTAATATTCTTTATAAATATCATGTTTTGATGGGTCTTCGGTCTTGCAGGTTGTAGACAAGTTGATCAAAGATATCTAAAGTGATCACCCCTCCTTCCAGCCTGGAGCTGCCTACCACTTCCACCTGAGCGGCCACCAAGACTAAGGCTAAGAGGTTATTGGCAAAGCTACCCTTGACCTCTCAGTATCCCAAGGACAGTGTCATTGTGGGATCAAAAATTGAGTCTAAAGTTCTAGAGATAATAGACACAGGGCCCAAACCTTGGGCGGAAATGCAAGGCTTGATTCATGCCATATATAAACTAAGGGCCACTGGAGATAACCTGGCAACTTAGATCGCCACCTCTGATATTAACAAAGTGGAAAACTTCCCCTGTTCGATGCAATCCCCAGAGTTAATACTCCAATTGGAAAAATTGTACAACTCACCGACACAAACCGTCCTACTTCTGGACCTCCAACCGCTATAGTACCCAGTGACCATTGTCACCTTGGACATGAAAAATTTCACCTTAGGGCTAGGGATCCCACAATTCAATGGAACCATTATCCAAAATTGACTCCAGACATTGCAAGAGTTCGAAGGTGTTGAGGTTATTTCCTGGCAACATATCAATAGCCACTGGCTAAAAGTCCCAAAGAGAGATTACAAAATAATGACGTTGGAAATTTCCCACGGGGAGTTCAAAGAGCCCATCCAGGTGGGCATTGTGTTTTTATGTAGGATTTTTGAATTACCGCATGCTCAAAATTTCTCAACATGGATGTACTACTTTCTGTACTGCATCACCACGCACTGTCAAACTTTCAATTGGGTGGCCCTCATATCCAATCACGTAGATAAATAGTTGAAGAGCATTGCCTAGAATTCTAAATTTTATATGACATCATACGTGCTATGGGAACTAGCACAACAAAGGCTGGCTTTTCTAGGCTTGGGCACAGTTGGAGAGCTTGGGAATAGGTCAGGCCAAATGGCACCATGGGACCATTATCCCCAAGTGCAATGGGAACTGAGTTTCCCAAATTTCTGTTGGGTAAATGATGCTTTCATTTATAACAACATTTTAACACTTACTCAGGATTCTAGGTACCGACTCTCATAGGCAGCAATGACTATTCTCAGCTCCTACGACTGCTATTTCATCCAGTTCCAATATCACACCTATGTTTAGGTCACAGGCTTCAACGAGAAGCCCCATCTTCTACCTCGGTATTGCAGGGACAAGATTATTATTTTAGAGTTCTGTCGGTAGATGATGGATCTGCACGCTTTCTTCACATTAAAGAAGGTCATCAAAGTTTCATTCCCATTTTCTTGTGGGAATTACACATGCAGCCTCGCTATAGCCCAGGAGGAAGACAAAAAATTGAAGAATCTGGGGCTGGTTGAATTCCACCATGACCAAAAAAATTATGATCCCCTCGGCAAGATTTCCACAGCACTACCCCGGGCATACCCACTACATGAACAGGATATTGAAAACTTCTGGGTGGACTGCCAGGACAATTTTGATCTTTGGGCCTGACAGCACACACGGATGAGAAAAGGGCTCATGAAGGTACTCGACCTTCAGAATTTTTTGAAGGGTTTTAAAGATGACGGGCCGTTGGAAGATCTAGGATATAAGGGACAAGTGCTAGATAAGTTAGACCTTCCTGCAGTGGATTGGGACACCCCCAAGGACCTAATGATTGAAGGGGTATGTCACCCCATTATAGAGGCAAGCCACCAGTATTTTGTCGGGGCATGCCCAAAGAGCGCCCGAAAGAAGCCTATTAGAGGATTCCCCTTTTCTAGAGTGGTTTCTTTTGGGGATTTTGGAACTACTAGTTTCTGATGTTGCCTGAGACTGATTCTTTGTGTTTGCTTTTGTATTCCTCATTATATTTGAAATGAATGTTTACACACTTAATCTGCTAGTATTCCCCTTAGAAATACTATAACCAATAATTGGAGTCGCCACCCAAATCTTTGGGAAAATTAGAATTCACCTTTTAGACAATGATGTTTTGAGGACATATAAAATGCAAATACACAAATATGTGATTTCATAAACTGGACTTTTTTTGCCCCACTTTTCATCCTGTACCCATGCTGTCAAAGTGGAGGATTTTGAAAATATAGTCAAGTCTAGTCTTGTTTGAGTCTAGCTCTAGGTCTTCCTTAGGTAGGAAGTTCTTGCCGAGTTTCCCTGCCACTGCCTTTCCTTCTTTAAGCCGGATGGGTTATCTAAAAGTCTTCTCATTTTGGGTAGGTTATAGATCCCAACCTGGCAAGGATAATGTGCTCCTATTGATGATCTTTTTCAAATAGAAGAATAATTGGGAATCATAATTTCCAGGCATTCATAAGAAATCAGAGAAGACTCTTCATATAGATGATGCAGTGGCAGAGCTATGATTGTAGATGTGAGTATTTATGCTTGATATCCATCAAATGGCATTGGATCTAAGCATGGTGATTGACAGGCTGAACAGAATGGCCAATGTGATATAATTGCATAACTATAACAGAGAATTGAGAAGAAATCAGAAAAGGTGATATGCCGCAATGAATATGCAGTTGAAATAAGTGTTTTTCTGGTTTTTATTCTGCTCTTTCAAGTGCGATAGCACATAATATGTATGTATTCAATACATTTTCCACAGCCTATAAAAGTTGATGATTTTCACTATTTGAAAGCATGGATTGATTCTATGGTGTCTTACGACCCCAACAGTGAAAACCACATGAGATTTGGAGTTGAAATGAGAAAGTTATGGCGCGGTGGAATTTTTCATTCTGGCTACTCCATGGTGGAAAATTGAGTTTTAACTACTCCATGGCGGAAAATTGAGTTTTGGCTACTCCGTGGTGGGAATCGCACTCATCAAGTAGATTTTCGCAAAGCTAAATACTCCATTGCGGAGATCGCACTCATCAAGTAGATTTTTGCAAAGCTAACTGCTCCATAGCATCTAAAGTTGACAGGCAGAAATACGCCCAGTGCCTTCTCTATGCATTTTCCGCAGAACACAAAGCCATTTTCGCACCTTAGAAGCTACAACCCGCTGGCTTCTAGCTTTGTGATTTCAATGACTTTTCAAAATCTGATGATCTGGGTTGTTTCAGAACCTTCCAAAGAACACTTCTTGTGTTGAAATTTCAGCTTGATAATATTGCTATTACTCAGAGTGGAAATTCACATTTTGAGTGCTCTAAAGGGACACTGGTTATGATTGTAATGGCAGAAGAGGATTCGAGAGGCAATTCAGTTGTCTTGTTTGCACAGATACATGTGATACCGTTTGCAGACATGATCGAGACATCAAATATGCATAGATGAATGATATAAATCTAAAGGAGTGAATGATTTTTTGGCCTTTTCTTAAAGCAACTGTTATGTTTAAACAAATATTTCATGTGACACAGCATATTAAGGAACCATATATGTCAATGAATCTCAGATTGAATTACGATTGGAGGACTATGTCAAGGCAAAGAGAATTATAAGTGCAGAGCATGCCTAGTATAATAGTCTCATCATATGTTTGCATGGCAATTAGTCATAATTCAACAAAGCTTCAGATTGTGGTCTGATAACAACTGACGAGCTGGGAAGCAAGCATGCCAATATCATTTAACTTCTACAAGTTGTATTCTATTGATGAAGACTATTCATTTCAACTTTCTCAAAGTCAGGCTACAGGAAGTGGTAGATAAAAAGTCATGGTCTTTTTGCTTTTCTATTTTTGAAAGTGTTCTCTATCTTTTCATATTCTTAGAAGCTGAATCACTTCCTATTCCCCATGAAGATCATACATTGTAATCTCTATATAAACGGTGGAAAAAGTTAATAGAAAGGTCGGCAAATTTTGGTGTGAAACTAATTGCAGAGACAATCAAGTCTAGGGCCATTATTTTACCGTCCATCTGTATGTGATGTTTCATTGTGTTAAATTGACAATAGTGAGTGAACAGAGTTTTATTTCATTGTTTTCAGTTTGACCAATCGGTAAAATAATTAGAGAATTATAACTGGTTATGAGATTGAATCACCATACTTCATTTGCATTTCATACTTCATATGCATAATCATATTTTCATAATCTTCATTTTCATACTGTTATGTTGTGGGAGTCATAAGATTGTGAAGACCATAAACATAACACCCTTGCATTTAGACCTTGCCTGAGATTTCACTTGCTTGGGTGGAACTCGGTTTCCTCTAATGTTCTCTGGTTAAGAACATACTTGCAGTAGAGATTAGAATTGAACAAAATTCATTGAATATTTTTCACATAGGGAGCTGTACCTCAATTCAGAGGGAAACTAGATATTCTCAGAAACAATTTCCCAACTATTGAGTAAAGTTGTTCTTTGATATAAATTGGGCTAATATAAGGAGTATAAAAGAAGAACAATCTGTTTACCAACAAATTTTAAAGTATCTATATTATGGAATGTTGTTGTCAGACTAACCTTTCATGCATTCCATGATAAAATTCCCTAGTAGAGTCACCATTTTCTGTTGTTCCCTTTTCTTACTGACATAAAAATACTCCTCAGAGGGTTCACTCTATTTATCCCTAACACTGACCAAGCATAGAGTAGAACAACAGAAACAAGGTTTTGAAACCTCCTACACTTTGAGCTCCACAAACTTGGGCGGGATTACCCTTGCAAACTTAGAATACTGAAATCACTAAATTATTCTAGTTTGTTATTGACGGAATTACAGGGATTGATCCTTGTAACTTTTACTAAAACAGACCAAACTGAAAGTAAAGATTGATTTTAATGATGATAGTCATTTAATTGAACAAAAATAGACTAGTGTTCAATCTTAGGGCATGGAGTCATCTGTGAATAATTTTAACCAGCATGATTGAAGACTAAACTTAAGGCAATTATAGGATCTGACACAAACAAAGATATACCTTATATATCTACCTCAGTACATTTAACCCAATTAATCCATCAAATTCATTTGCTACCCTGAACTTTATTGAAATATTTCTAAGGTATATTCTCTCCTTGAAAGAACCCTAGAAGTATT
>MU228089.1:1182675-1196586 GCA_018584345.1 Thuja plicata | reverse complement strand
TATCATGAGTATCTCCTCAGATACTGTAGAATCTCCATCAAGGCCTAGGACCCTACTTACACCATAAGCAGTGCACTTTACATAATGATGAAACAGAGATAGGTCAAAAGGTGGCTTGAAATTGTTTAGAATCTTCACTTATTTCCTATCTACTCTGGGCATGAATTTAGGCATTTCATATTTCTTTATCAAATGTTCTCTCTTGACATAATCAGCCTTAATTTTCTTCAAGTCAATATCAATGCATAACGCACCGGTAATTCCAAATACCTTAGCTACTAATCTCCTATCTATGAAAACTAGGGTTTCTTTGTTATTTTTCCTAATTACCCTAGCCACTGGGCAATATTTTTTTGCTAGCTCCTTAATGAGACCAATGTCAACATAGATGTCAGGAACAATTAATTTTGCCATATTTAAATCCCATGGATTGCAAATTGGGACTGGCTTAACCCTATTGTTCCAAAAATAATGAAATAAAGTACTACCAGAGTAGTCTGGGGTTACCGGATTTCTGCATTGAGACCACTTGTCACTCCATTCTTCCCAATCTATGCTATTTTTATTCAGAGTCCTAGGCAGAAATTCGACAAATTCTTCTGTGTATTTCTTTGGTGCGACTTCCTTCTTCTTCCCAGACCCTTGTGAGGTAGTAGGAACAATTTCTTGACTCATCCTTCCTTTTTGAATTCTACTGTCTCAAAAACAAAGCTCCAAATCAACAAGCTTCTTACTCTTCGCAGAAAAACTCAGAATGCAAAAATGAGAGTTGTACAAAATCCAACTCAATCATTTACACTTATAGCCATTTAAGAACTGCGTCTTGTCAACTTGAAAGCTGAATTCCTACACTTGAACTGTCATGAAGATTTCATTCTGTCATTAATGCGGCCGTCAACTTGCACTGTTTGATCCTAGCTGGAAGAGAGAGTGTACACTTTTTTCCATTTGGCACTCGTTAGCCTAAAACTTGCCAACACACTACACTTTATTCACTTTTTGAAAGACCCTTGCGAGTGAGCGACGCACCCCTGTTATTCAACTAGTCGCATACTCGCCATCCATCCTCACTCCACTTTTCATCTTCTGCGAGTGAGCGATGCTTTCTTTACCTTTAACTTGTCGCATACTCCTGAGCTAACATTTCATTTTACCTGAGTCTGGTCGACTAAGCGACAATGCCTCCTATCTTTTATCTATTCCCTAATCGCACACTCGCTAGCTATTCAAACTTAACTTTTGGATCTGAGCGGGTGAGCGATAATTCATTTCTTTACTGCATTCTCTGTTTGGTCGCTCACTCGCACCACTTTATTATCCAACTTTCATATCATGCACGAGTGGGTGATGGCATCTATCCTTTGGCTCGTCGCAAACTTGTGCACACTTAAATTTCACTTCATACCTGACTGTGAGTGCGCGACTGTGTATTTTCTTTGCTTAGTCGCCTACTCGCGACCTCAAAAATTTTACTCTGTCATTGACTGCGAGTGCGCGACGGTGCCTTTTCTTTCTCTAGTCGCACACTCGCGAGCTTGAGAACTTCACTTCATTACTGAATGCGAGTGCGCGACTACTTCATTTTTTCCTTAGTCGCCCACTCGCGGGCTATTTTCCTTTCATCTTTATTGACTGGCGACTGAGCGATGTCTTTCCTCCTTTAACTCATCGCACCCTCGCGAGTTGATTTCTGATCGCCTCAAAGCATCAGCGAGTGAGCGAGGCGTTGAATAATTTCCTTTGTCGCTCTGTCGCAGACTACTATGGATCTTGAAAATGACTTGTGCGACTAAGCGATGAGTCTTCACTTTAGTATTTCATGCCTTCATCGCGCACTTGCATTGCAAAATACAACCGTGTTAAAACCTGAGCGAGTGGGTGACCTTCAGGACATAAGCTCGTCGCTGACTCGCTAGCTTAAAACTTGACTTTCATAATGCATCGCGACTGCGTGATTTACAACTTTAAAACATAGAACTCGCTCACTCGCACACAGATCAAAACTAGACATAAACAGATCATGATTGCGTGATTCTTTTTCAATGACAGCTCGTCGCCCACTCGCGCAACTTAAAGACATTCCAAAAAGACCGACGCAACAGAGCGAGTAAACTGAAATAAGACTTCAAAAAATGTTTTGACCTCTGTTGTGTGGTAAAGCATAAGATTTTGAAACAAGAAAGCCTGGGAAGAACAAAAGACCAAGAAATTCAAAATTTTACCAATGCAGTGCTAAAAAATCCAATGATCAAGTGGGCTACTCCCTCTTCAGTCGGCGCTAGACCTTCTTCATCTGTCACGGACACTGAATCAAGTACAAGTAAAGGGAAAGAGAAAGAGGGTGTCTTGATCCCCAAAGTGCCTCCACAAGTCCCCACCCTTGTAATGGTATAGTTACATCAACAAATGGAGGCGTCAAAGCTGGCCAGCAGCAAATAAGTATGCAGGTATCTTTAAGCCTCCTTGTGATTCTAATGGCATTTGCTTGCCTGATGGAATCCCTGTCATTAGTGGCCATGATGAGCAGATAGACTTTCACTGAGGTGAAGTCTACTAGTATTCTGGAAACTGGGGCTCCATTGGTAAGGAAGAAAAAGAAAAAGGTGACCCCAAAACCAAGCATAATTACCAGTCCCAATATGCCAAAGATGCCCTTGGTAGATGTTAGTTCAGATTCTCCCGAACTAGAAGATATTTTGGACTCCTCACCCCCGCATGATGATTTTGACAACACCTTCTCAGCAGAGGAGGTCCTGGAGATTTAGCAAGGCATAGGTCATGAGGTGGAGGAGATCATTTCTCAAGACAAGGAGGAGGTCCCCATAGAAAAGGAAGTCCCAAAAGAAAAGGATACATCAGAGCGAGAGGCTCGGGAAGAAGTGCAAACAGGGCCTAAGTAGGAGAAGATACCGGTCTAGGAGACTGAGAACATACCAAGGAAACACATAGATGAGTAACTGATGGCCAAGGAACCCATACCCATAGGAGCAACCGTACCCCCGACCATCATGCTCCAAACACCTTTGGTTACTCCAGGTGATCAAGTTCCCTGGAGCACATTCGATGAGGTAGTAATAGTGGCCGCCTTGCTAAATTTTGGCAAGAGGCCTCACCCACCTTGAGAGGATGTTCCGGTGGAGGAGAACACCCCAATAGATGAGGCCAATAAAGCCCAAGAACAGCAACCATAGGTTGATCAAGAGGTCCTAGTTAATGAAAATGAAGAGACCATTGACACCGAGAGGAACAAGGTCCCTAAAAATATAGATTAGATTGAGACCAAAGAAAAGGCTCTGGATAGTACAATAGAAGATGCCAGTATGGTGGAAAACATTAAAGGTTTCAGAGAACAGGAAATGGCAAAGGAACAAGAATAAGAGGAACCGGAATGAGAGACGGAAAAAGAGCCTGAACACAACATACATGCTAGGAACGTGCCACCAGATTTTGAGAGGAATCCCAATGAACAGGTACTAATGGCAAAGCCACCCTAGTTGCCCCAATGGCTAGTGGAATCAAAGAAAAGGAAAGCCCCAGCGACGACCTCAGGCGCCACATTCTCATTGGAAAAAATGATGGCAAAAAATGCAGAGGCTAAAAAGCCCAAGAAGGCACGGGTAGTCCATACTCTCTGGACTAATCCAATAGGTAGTGTAGTTGTGGTTATCACAACACCCACACAAGATGTAGAGGTAGCAGTCGTAAGGCCCAAAGATTACACCATAATAGAAGTAGAGTTGGGGAGGAGAGATAAATAGGGTTAGCTGGATCTACTGAAAGAAGCCACCAGGGTAATAGAGGCTAGATACATCAAGCAAGGTCAAAAGATGAAGGAGGAAAGAGAAACAAATGCCAATCTTCTCACGCTTCTGGCAGAACTTTCACAACCTCAGTCTGAATTCCACCATGGGACCCCTTCCTCTAGATTGCCACTTGCATAGGGCAACATGGGCTCATTGAAAATTATGAAAAGGAAGGCACAAGCAATAGATGGGTGGGCCACTGAGCAAGTGACTTCTATGAGACAATTTCTGGCGGTGTCCCTCCTAGACCTTTATCAGGTCATTTCCCTTCTTAGCTAGGAAAAAGGCTCCGCTATCATATGGGAGAAAGACTTAGCAA
Source organism: Thuja plicata (assembly GCA_018584345.1). NCBI lineage: Eukaryota > Viridiplantae > Streptophyta > Pinopsida > Cupressales > Cupressaceae > Thuja > Thuja plicata. The sequence continues at coordinate 1,192,464 of MU228089.1, read as the reverse complement.
AGTATGAAAAATGGAAGGCTGGGCTAGAAGAGATCCGTGACATAGGCGAAGAAGTCACCACAGAAGAAATAATTTTGGGAGATGAGTCATACAACTCCCTCCAGGCCCAGTGCTCTAGACTTGTCCTCAGGGGTGAGGTATGCAAGGAACTGGTCAAGGCCTTGAAAGAGAAAGTGATAGCCACCCAATACCCCATGGGTCTATTTAAATAATTTATGGTTGGAGTATTGTAAGTCGATCCCTTCACCACCGGGACATGTACCTTGGAGGACTATATCCTCAGCAAGTTTGACGAGCGGATGGAGTCCTTGTATCTGCCTGCTAGAGATTTTGACCAGGGTAGGTTATCCAGATTGTCAAAGAATGATGATCCAATCACATGATGCCATCAAGATGGTGGATGAATTCTAGAGTAGGGCCAAAGAGGTTGAGGAAGCATTGCAGCCCATCTGTAGTCAGTGGGACAGCATCAAAGAGATAGACAAAGAAAGCATTGGCCAAGTTTTGGAAGCTGTGAAAAAATCATAAGTAATAAATTTCTCCAGAGCCTAGATAATCTCATCATGAGATGTATTTTGTATTCATTCATTCTTTCAGAATGTAAGTTCCTAGATCTTGAAATTTTGGATCCTATATTTTTGTATTCTTTAAGTGACCCATGTCTTGGTTCCCAAGGCCGACTGGTCACTTTCAAGGTAGTTAATAAAGGTTTTCAAAAGATAGGTAACCATAACAAGGCATGTCAGCTTGACAAGAGGGTTTTGACAGATGGTCTTCCCAATGCGTCACTTCAATGCTACACCTGGTGCATCAGAGACAATGAGCTGCCCTCCCATTTATATGGCATGTAGCCTCGATCCCCGGGGGATCAGATTTCTTCTTCTCTACCGGGTCTCTTCTCAAGGCCAATTCTTCCACTCCTCTTTTCTTATCTTATTCCTCTGACATGACAGACCTTTTCCATCTTGAGGTCTTTTATAGTGTGGTGTAGGTAGTACCAGCCACCAGAAATAATATTATATTGTAAAGTGTAAAATAACTTAGGTTAAGTTTTAGGTCAAGTAATGTGTATAAATTATAAGCCTAGCCTCATTCCTAGGGTCAGAAAAATTGATGATTTTGCAGTCCATAGTTAATAGAAATTTGGTTTTCTCAGTTCTTAGTTGCAGAGCTCAATGCTCCATAGTTTCTAAGCTTTAATTAGTTAAATGCTCCCTTGGAGCCACGATTGTACCATGCACTAGTGCTTGCTAGAAGAGATGTTAATGAAGAAAGAAGAGTTCTCTCAATGACGTTGTTGGCATTGTATCTTCTAGATTAATGGTATTTTATCCTTTGTGTTCTTCATGTCCTCTACTCTAGTGCTTAAAGTAGACTAATGACCTCCTTTCCTTTGCTACTGATAAAATATAAGCTGATGGTCTTGTATTTCTTCCATATTTAGTGTAGTGTGTTAGAGCATTGTTGATGTTTTAAATATTCAATATAACTATAAGTAGATAAAATATTTCTAACTCTATGGTATCTTTTGAAGTTTATTTTTTAAATGAATGTGCGCTTGCAAGAAACCCCACTTGCCTGAATCCCTAGAGAAGATGACTTAAGATAACCAGCTATCCCCCTCAAACAAAGAAGTCACATTTCCCAACTGAGCCCTACACTATCAAGACCTGACTCTCATGTGCTTGGAGAACCAGGGAATCTCATTTCCCTAGACAACCTTTACAAGAAAAGTTGGTCGATACCCCGGTACCCGGTGACAACTCACCTCTATTAGCGGACTCACTCACAAAGTCCCATCAATAGAAATTGGCACTAGAAGGAGGGCATGAACTCATCCCCCTCTAAGGATTCAAATTTTACACTGCCCGAGGGTTTCCCAAGCCATAGTTTTAGAAGTCAAGCCTTCAGTGGGATTGGATCATTTTTACTAGAAAGATTCAAAAGAATCCTTAGATCAGCTCCCAATCCCAGACAGTTTTTCAAACTCGAGCCTCCTGCTCGGAAGAAACGAACCCGAAAGCCAAGATAGCCACTATTGTCTGGGGATCTAGCACACCATAGAATACCCAAATCCCCTGGGTGATCCCAAGAACTAGTGCTCAATCCAGTCAAAATCCAACTCCCGTATCTTGGAAATACTGGGTCCCCAATGGCAACTTTTTTGGGTGCGACAAATGATTTACCTTCACACCCAGAAAAGATTTTTCCCCAATATGAGCACTTAGGGTCAGGAACTACAGAAGAGAATTTGCAGGCATAAAAAGATGCCATGAACCAACACTGGATCCAACATCAAGACATTGTGACCCGTATGTTCCCTCTATCCCTGGGATAGAACGAACTGAACTGGTACCTTAACCTTCCTGCCAACTCCATCAACAGTTGGCAGGATATGAAGGATGCCTTCCTAGCCACCTTACACGTACATGTGGACCTAGCATGGTCCCATAGCCAGTTCATCTCCATCAGTAAGGAACCTAATGAACCCCTAGTGGCATTCAATCACTGGTTCCAATGCACCTTGAAACATTGTACGAGTCCCTTCATACCATCCGCAAAGGTGACTATCCAGACCTATCTCAACTCGATGGACCCCTTTGTTTCCACTCTCTGTTAGTAATAACTAAGAGGGGGGGTGAATCAGTGGCCTCAAAAATTTATCCTTTAAACTTTAATCCACCAATCAATACACCTCATATTATTAAGTCCCTACAAGATGCATGCCTTTAAATACTTTGAAATATTTAACTATCTGTCAGTTTACCTTGTCTGTCCTTATTCTCCTTGATTACTGATAAGTAGTAAAACTTATTTACTGATACTCATTAAATATGCAGAGTATAGAAATCAATCTAGAAGTGCATATGTGAAATGTAAAACAATAAAGTAATAAATCATACACACATAACACATGGATTTTAACGTGGAAACCCTATTAAGGGAAAAACCACTGGGACCGGTACCCCAAATTTTCACTCTTCTAAAGTGAGCCCTGTTAGGAGCCAACCCTCTAAAAGGCTACAAACACACTGTTAAGTGTGACCTTGTTAGAGGATTTTTATACATAGGTTCTCACTTAGTATCTGGCATCTATTTTGCTACCATCCTTGAATCAACCTCCTTCTTAGACTGTCAATAGGCTTTAGGAAAATCTTGCTACCATCCTTGAATCAACCTTCTTCTTAGGTTTTCAATAGGCTTTATGCAAATTCAATACTACTTTCATGAATCAACCTTTTTGGCAATCTGTTAGGATATACCTCAATTATAGAAGACTGTTAAGTCCTTCTCTATTAAGAGACTTGATGCTTCAATGGTTAAAATGAAACACAATGACCTATTTCTAATGCAACTTGAATTGTAGATTTTTAGATCTATTTAAGTACAATACCTCTCTGATCAATGTATCAATTCAATTCCTTTGTGCTCCACACTTTCTACTTTGTGATGCTATGCTTCACTGTTCGTCGGTGTCTGCAGAATTCTTTAGCTCTCCCTTAGCTTGATTGATCAAGACTATATGAAGTTTATCCTTCACCAGTTTCTCTTCAGCATCTTCTTTCTATTCACTCCCCTTCCATGTATCTAATTGCATGTGGAAATGAATTATGTTTGTCTCTTATATAGACATGATATTCCTTAATTAATGATTCTTGATTCTTGATTCTTGGCGTGAACAACAATCCAGCCAATCTGATTTACGGATTTAACTCCTAATTTATCTCGTAGTTATCTTCTTGCCAACTTTATAAATCTTCTTTAAATCAATTACTTTACTATGGTCAAATAAAACAACCAGTTAATTCTATCCTTAAGCTCTGCCACCTAGATATTTTGTCATTTTCTGAACTCTCTGTTCTGTTGGTCAATTTTGTAGTTCATTGTCGGTGACAACTGCCATTTCCATCGGTGTAACTCCAATTAGCTTTGGGATATCCATCCATTGGGAAACTCTATTTTTAGCTTGTTGGGCAACATTGTCTTTTGCTCATCGGTTATCACCATGACTTTTTCTTTATCTTTATCGATGGTGTGCACTCCTTCGGCGTAGTCTGTCATTTAGTGAATACTTGACTTTTATGCATTTTTGAAAGCATAATCATTGTTCCATTGATTCTCTGAAGTCTTTGGCATTATGTACATGACCGTACAGATGATATCAAGTTGACATCAATGACAATACAAACCATTAACTATTTTAATGTCTTGCATCATCTTCAACTTAACATTATCAAACATTTAATCAGTTACATGTCATCAATCTCTCCCTTTGGCATTGATGACAACATACTATATTATCACACTATACTATTTCTAATATAATATGAAATACAATTTTTGGGATTCATCACATTACCAAACAGTTTATTTTGATAACTGATAAAAATGTCTGACCACCGGTAAGCTCTATGTTAGCTTAGATTTTATTCTTGCAGCTTTCTGTGTTTCATCTTCTGATGTGTTGTGTCCTCTGTTTGTGTCAATTTCTCTCTTTTGACTGTTCTTTTTCTCTTTGATGTCACTATCTTTTGTTTGCAACTTTTATACAAATTATCTCCCTATGGATATGATCTCTCCATTTTTGGATTAATTTGATAATGAATAGTTTCTAATGATAATATGGATACATTCACTCCCTTTGAAAACAATGCCAAACAAATATTTTACAAATATTTGACATTAATGTCAAACAACTATTTTCTTCTATCCACAATATATTTCTTGAATTTCCCTTGTCCATCATCAATACAACAATATGCTCTAGTGCTCAGTTCTGATATATACCTTTTTGTATATAGATGTAGCTTTGAAGTTCATCTTTTGTTTGCATCAATCATGAATGATATTCTGATAATATATGGCTGATGTAGCCTTCAGCCCTTTACTTACTGGTAGACATGGGTTTGACCCCTAGTCTCTTTCTCAGGTACTCAAATGTATCCTTGGGCAGTGGCTTGGTGAACATATCAGCTAATTATTCTTTTGATTCCACATATTCAAGTATCACCTCTTTTTCTTGAACTTGTTCTCTTAAATAATGATACTTGATGGCAATGTATTTAGTCTTTGTATGCATGACTGGATTCTTGGAAATGTTTATTGCACTGGTGTTATCACAATAGATAATCATTGGTTCTGTGATCTTCATATGCATACCATCCAGCAACTGTTTGATCCATGCAATATTTGAGCAGTTTGTAGCAACAACAACATATTCTACTTCTGTAGTAGACTGAGAGATGCATCCTTGCTTCTTGCTAATCCATGTGACAAGTTTGTCACCCATAAAGAATGCTCCTCCAGTTGTGCTCTTCTGGTCATCAAGATTTATAGCCCAATCAGTGTCGGTAAACACCTTAAGTTCAAATTTGCCTTCTCTTCTATACCATAAGCCAAATTCCTTAGTATTCTTCAAATATCTTAGAATTATTTTCACAATAGTCATATGTGATTCCCTGGGGTTAGCAGAAAATCTAGCAACAATTCCTACTACATGTGTAATATCTGGTCTAGTGTGTACAACATACATGAGTTTTCCTACCATTTATCTATACAAAGTATGATTTACCTCTGTTGAATTGTCTTCCTTTGTTAATTTACATCCAGTAGCCATTGGTGTTCCAACTGGTTTGGAATCTTCCATCTTAAATATTTGCAGGACCTCTTTGATGTATTTGGACTATGTAATGAATATTCCTTCACTTTGTTGAATGATCTATAGACCAAGAAAGAATTTGATCTCTCCAAACATAGACATCTCAAACTCTTTTCTCATCTCATCAACAAATGATTTGCATAACATATCATTGCCTCCAAATATGATGTCATCAACAAATATTTTAGCAATCAAAGTGTTAGCATCAGTATCTTATTTCAAATAAAGATTATTGTTTTCACTAGTCCTTATGAATACAATACTTATTAGATAGGAATGAAGTCATTCATAGCAGGATCTGGGAGCTTGTTTCAATCCATACAAGGCTTCGTGAAGTCTACATACCATGTTCCTCTTGTCTAGATCTATAAACCCTTATGGTTGCTTAATGTATACCTCCTCTTCAAGTATTCCAATTAGAAATGCTGACTTGAAATCTATTTGATATACTTTGAATCCTCTGTATGCAACATAAGAAAGTAGTATTATTACTCCTTCTAGCCTAGCAATGGGTACAAAGGTCTCTCCATAGTATATACCTTCCTCTTGTGCATACCCCTTGCAAAATAGTCTTTCTTTGTTCCTTGTGACTTCTCCATTCTCGTTTAGTTTGTTCCTAAATATCCATTTTGTACCAATGACATTCTTGTCATCTGGTCTTGGCACAAGTGACCATGTCTTGTTCTTCTCAATCTGTTCAATCTCATCATTCATAGCACATATCCATTCTTCATTATCTAGTGCAACATTAACAGATTTTGGCTCAAACTCACAAATTAAGCAATTTGAGTTTAAGGACTTACTTCTTGTTCTTGTACCAGCTTTCTTATCTCCTATGATCTAGTTCTCTGGATTGTTCCTTCTTACATATCTCACAAGTATAGGTATAGCTCTTTGTGTATCAGCTTGATCTTCATTACCTTGCACATTATCTCATTATCCTAACTGTCAGTAACAACATTTTGACCATCGATTGCATCATTTTGTTGTTCTAGATTTAAGCACTATTGCTCGGGTAGAGTTATGGGTTCTTCACAGTATACAAACTTGTTATAGTCCTTTGGTTCTTTTGTGCTTTCTAGCTCATTTTTTTCTACAAATTCATCAATCCTCACATTTGCACTTTCACCTATTTTGTTAGAAGACTTGATTAGACATTTAAAAGCTTTGCTCTTGGTAGAATACCCCAGAAAGATACCTTCATCACTTTTGGCGTCAAGATTTCCATTTCTATCATCTTTTAAGACATAACATTGACTACCAAAGATCTTCAAGTAACTTACATTGGGTGTTTTACCATACCATAGCTCATAAGGAGCCTTCTTTGTATCTTTCTTCAATTGTACTCTGTTAAGTGTATAAATAGAAGTGCTAACAACTTCTCTCCAGAAGATTTGGGTGATGTCCTCTATCATCAGTGTTCTTGAACAATCAACTATTGATTTGTTCCTTCTCTCAGCAATCCCATTTTGCTGTGGTGTTCTTTGTGCAGAAACCTATCTTTTTATACCATGCTCATTACAGAAATTAGTGAATTCATCTAATATCAATTCTCCTCCTCTATCTAATCTCAAACATTTCAAATTCTTACCACTTTGTTTTTCTACCATAGCCTTATACCATTTAAACATCTTGAATGCTTCAAATTTTTCTATTAGAAACATGACTGCCATCATTCTAGAGTAATCATCAACAAAGAGAATACAATATCTATCTCCATAACAGCTCTTTGTCCTCATAGGTCCACATAAATCAGTATGGACTAATTCTAGAATATCATCAGATGTATGGGTTTTACTTTTGAAACCAGACTTTGTCATTTTACCTTTTTGATAATTTTTGCACATGATGTTGTCTAGCTTTGTCATCATCGGTAAGACTCTTACACTTCTTTTCCTGCTTATTTTCATCATGTTGTCAAAATTCACATGACACAATCTTTTGTGCCACAACCATATGTCTTCATTTCTAGTCATCAAGCAAGTGGGGTTAGTGTCATTCAAATAGAATAAGTTACCTTTGGTCTGTTCACTGGTACCTATCAGTTTTCCTGATTCATTGAAGATTTTTGTCTTCTTGTTCTCAAATGCTACTCTGTGACCTAAATTATTCAGCTAAGAAACACTCAACAGATTATAATTCAATCCTTTTACCCAATAAGTAGTTTCACATTTAATCAGGTTATTCAGCATTATTTTTCCTTTACCTTCAATTTGACAAGGTGTATCATTTCTCATTCTTACTGTACCACAATTATAATACTCAAAAGTATTTAATTTTTCTTTGTTACTAGTCATATGGTGAGTGCAGGCACTATCTATAATCCAGATATCATTCTTACTAATCTTAGATATGATTACAGTTCCTTCATACGTTTCATCTTCATCTGAATCATCCTTCACAACTACAAATACTATCTCGATGTCATCATCCGGTTCGGTGTCAGTATCTTCATCTTTGCAAGCAACTAGATAGCTAGCCTTCTTGCCTTTATCCTTGTAGTCTCGGGTATCCTTTCTTTCTAATCACCGGTAACCTCTGTAATCTTTGTTATCACCTATGTCAGATTTCTTGTCAAAAAATTTATCATCACTTCTATTATCTTTTCTTCTATTAGGACATCTTGCAGCAAAGTGTCCAATCTCTTTACAATTAAAGCATACAAGTGGTAACTTGCCTTTGTATTTACCTTTGCCTCTCTGCATTATTCTTGCCATGAGTGCGTCTATTTCATCTAGATCTTCTTCTTCACTTTCACTTTCACTGTCTCTTCTAGATGAGTGTCTCTGAATAGATTTTCTTATTCTCATAGAATATTTAAATTTAGACTCTAAACTTGGTAAGACACTATTGTCAAAGTTATTCATCTCAAATAAAATCAGTCTACCAATTAGGCTATCAAGAGTAACTATATTGTTTTCTACTACTCTCATTTCTTGAATAATAGAGACTCTAATATCATATACAGGCAATAATATTCTTAAGATTTTACTTACCACTGTCTCCTCTTCAAGTGTACCTCCAACACCTCGTATAGCATTGACTACTTCTTTTATTCTTGTGTTGTACTGTGTGATGTTTTCACCTTCTTTCATTTTGAGATCATCAAAATTTGCTCTAAGGCTTTTTGCCTTGGCTGTCAGAACATTTGTATCACCTCTATATACAAGCTTTAGTTTGTCCCACATTGTCTTTGTAGTTTTGCAATCTCTGACATCTTCAAATTCAGCATCAGAGAGTGAGGAAGAAAGCTCTATAACCATGCAGTTATGCTCATGCTTCACTCTTAATTGATCTATTGTCAATGGTCTTGTAAGAAACACATATTCAGTATCTAAGTATTAAGTAATATCATTGCCAATACTTGATAAGTGGAGTCTTATCCCACTTTTCCATGAAGAAAAGTTGTCTTTGTTCAACTTAGTTACATCTCATCTATTCATCTTGTGATCTTTACTTAGGTCTTGAAACCTTCCTTCTAAGAACATAAGCTCTGATACCAATTCTTAGTAATAACTGAGAGGGGGGGGAGTGAATCAATGGCCTCAAAAATTTATCCTTTAAACTTTAATCCACCAATCAATACACCTCAAATTATTAAGTCCCTACAAGATGCATGCCTTCACTAATAGATTTGACCCTAAATTGCGACCAAACTTTTCGACCAACTTGAAAAATTGGTTTGTTTGGTCACAATATAAAAGTTAACTTTTCTTTTTTTTTACTTTTATGCCCGTGTTGGTCGAAATTGCGACCAACACGTGCATAAAGGTCAAAAAAAAAGAAAATGTAACTTTTATTGTGTGAAGGAGGGACGAGAGTTGAAGAGGCGAACTAGGGCTTTGCTACTTTGGGTACTGGAACCCGGGGAGCGCGATGCTCTTCTGGCACATGAAGCAATAAGAAAGTGGACTCCAAAGAATAGGTCACTTTTAGAAATTTCTTGCGCTCGGTCGTCAGCTGAACTGTGGACGGTGAGACAAGCATATCATGCACGGTACAAAAAGTCTTTTGAAGAAGATGTCGCTTCACATACACAGGGAGACTTCCGTAAGGTACCTGGTTCATTGTTAAGTATTGTGAGATGGTTTATTCGAACCACAGAAAGGGTTGGACTTGTATATTTAGAA
>MU228089.1:1137457-1175327 GCA_018584345.1 Thuja plicata | reverse complement strand
AAGAAGGCTAGCTATCTAGCTACTTGCAAAGATGAAGATACTGACACCGAACCGAATGATGATGTTGAGATAGTGTTTGTAGTTGTGAAGGATGATTCAGATGAAGATGAAAGGTATGAAGAAACTAAACTCATATCTAAGATTAGTAAAAATGATATCTAGATTATAGATAGTGGCTACACTCACCATATGACTGGTGACAAAGAAAATTTTAATACTTTTTAATACTATAAAAGTGGTACAATAAGAATGGGAAATGATTCTCCTTGTCAAATTGAAGGTAAAGGAATAGTAATGCTGAATAACCAAATTAAATGTGAAAATGCTTATTGGGTAAAAGGATTGAATTATAATTTGTTGAGTGTTTCTTAGCTAAATAATTCAGGTCACAGAGTAGCATTTGAGAATAAGAAGGCAAAGATCTTCAATGAATCAGAAAAATTGATTGGTACCGGTGAACATACCAAAGGTAACTTATTCTATCTGAATGATACTAACCCCACTTTCTTGATGACTAGAAACAAAGACATATGGCTATGGCAAAAAAGGTTGTGTCATGTGAATTTTGACAACATGATGAAAATAAGCAGAAAAAGAAGTGTAAGAGGCTTATCGACGATGACAAAGCCAAACAACATCATGTACAAGAATTGTCAAAAAGGTAAAATGACAAAGTCTAGTTTCAAAATCAAAACCCATACATCTGATGATATTTTAGAATTAGTTCATACTGATTTATGTGGACCTATGAGGACAAAGAGCTATTATGGAGATAGATATTTTATTCTCTTTGTTGATGATTACTCTAGAATGATGACAGTCATGTTTTTAAAAGAAAAATCTGATGCATTCAAGATGTTTAAATGGTACAAGGCTATGGTAGAAAAATAAAGTGATAAGGATCTAAAATTTTTTATATCAGATAGAGGAGGAGACTTTATATTAGATGAATTCACTCATTTCTGTAATGAGAATGGTATAAAAAGACAGGTTTCTGCACCAAGAACACCACAGCAAAATGGGATTCCTAAAAGAAGGAACATATCAATAATTGATTGTGCAAGAACACTGATGATAGAGAAAGACATCACCCAAATCTTCTAGAGGGAAGTTGTTAGCATTATTGTTTATACACTTAACAAAGTAAAATTGAGAAAGGACTCAAAGAAGACTCCTTATGAGCTATGGTATGGTGATATACCCAATGTAAGTTACTTCAAAAATTTTGGCAGTCAATGTTATGTCTTAAAAGATGATAGAAATGGAAAGCTTGACACCAAAAGTGATGAAGGTATTTTTCTAGGGTATTCTACCAAAAACAAAGCTTTTAAATGTCTAATCAAGGATTTTAACAAAATAGTTGAAAGTGCAAATGTAAAGATTGAGAAATTTGCAGAAAAGAATGAGCTGGAAAGCACAAAAGAATCAGAAGACTACAATAAATTTGTATACTATGAAGGACCCACAACTCTACCTGAGCAACAGTGCTTAAATCTAGATCAACAGAATGTTGCAACCAACGGTCAGAATTTTGTTATCGACGGTCAGGATAATGATCAAAATAATGTGTAAGGTAATGAAGATCAAGCTGATATACAAAGAGTTGTACCTGTACTTGCAATATATGTAAGAAGGAACCATCCAGAGGACCAGATCATAAGAGATAAGAAAGCTAGTACAAGAACAAGAAGTAAGTCTTTAAACTCAAATTGCCTAATTTGTGAGTTTGAACCAAAATATGTCAATGCTGCACTAGATAATGAAGAATGGATAAGTGTTATGAATGATGAGATTGAACAGATTGAGAAGAACAAGACATGGTCACTTGTGCCAAGACCAGATGACAAGAATGTCATCGGTACAAAATGGATATTCAGGAACAAACTGAATGAGAATGGAGAAGTCACAAGGAATAAAGCAAGACTAGTTTGCAAGGGGTATGCACAAGAGGAAGGTATAAACTATGGAAAAAACTTTGCACCCATTGCTAGGCTAGAAGGAGTAAGAATTATACTTGCTTATGTTGCATACAAAGGATTCAAAGTATATCAAATGGATGTCAAGTTAGCATTCCTAAATGGAATACTTGAAGAAGAGGTATACATTGAACAACCAGAAGGGTTTGTGGATCCAGACAAGAGGAACATGGTATGTAGACTTCACAAAGCCTTGTATGGATTGAAACAAGCTCCTAGAGCCTAGTATGAATGACTTCATTCCTATCTAATAAGTATTGGATTCATGAGGACTAGTGAAAATAATAATCTTTATTTGAAGGAAGATACTAATGCTAACACTTTGATTGCTAAAATATTTGTTGATGACATCATATTTGGAGGCAATGATATGCTATGCAAATCATTTGTTGATAAGATGAGAAAAGAATTTTAGATGTCTATGTTTGGAGAGATCAAGTTCTTTCTTGGTCTGCAGATCATTCAACAAAGTGAAGGTATTTTCATTACACAGTTCAAATACATCAAAGAAGTTCTAAAAATATTCAAGATGGAAGATTCTAAACTTGTTGGAACACCGATGGCTACTAGATGCAAATTAACAAAAGAAGACAAGACAACAGAGGTAAATCAGACTCTATACAGATTAATGATAGGAAAACTCATGTATGTTATACACACTAGACCAAATATTGCACATGCAGTAGGAATTGTTGCTAGATTTTCTTCTAACCCCAGGGAATCACATATGACTGTTTTGAAAAGAATTATAAGATATCTGAAGAATACAGAGGAATTTGGCTTATGGTATAGAAGAGAAGGAAAATTTCAACTAAAAGTGTTTATCGATGCTGATTGGGCTGGAAATATTAATGACCAGAAGAGCACAACTGGAGGAGCATTCTTTATGGGTGAAAGACTTGTCACATGGATTAGCAAGAAGCAAGGATGCATCTCTCAGTCCACTGCAGAAGTAGAATATGTTGCTGCTTCTGCAAACTGCTCAAATATTGCATGGATCAAATAGTTGCTAGAAGGTATGCATATGAAGATCAAAGAATCAGTGATTATCTACTGTGATAACACTAGTGCAATAAATATTTCCAAGAATCTAGTCATGCATGCAAAGAATAAACACATTGCCATCAAGTATCATTATTTAAGATAACAAGTTCAAGAAAAAGAGGTGATACTTGAATACGTGCAATCAAAATAGCAACTGGCTGATATCTTCACCAAGCCACTGCCCAAGGATAAATTTGAGTACCCGAGGAAAAGAATAGGGGTCAAACCCATGTTTAGTAATCAGTAAAAGGACTAAAAGCTACATCAGCGATATATTATCATAATATCATTCATGATTGATGCAAGCCAAAGATGAACTTCAAAGCTACATCTATATACAGATAGGTATATATCAGAACCAAGCACCAAAGCAAATTGTTATATTGATGATAGATAAGGGAAATTCAAGGAATATATTATGGATAGAAGACATTGTTTGACAGAATATCAGATATTTGTGAAAATATTTATTTGGCATTAATGTCAAAGGGAGAGAATGTATTTCATATTATCATCAGAAACTATTCATTATCAGATTACTCCAAATAGGGAGAGATCATATCCATAGGGAGAGTATTTGTATAAAAGTTGTAAATACAAGACAAAGACATCAAAGAAGAAGAGAGAGAAATTGACACCAACAAAGGTCACAACACATCAGAAGAAGAAACAAAAAAAGCTGCAAGAATCAAATCTAAGCTTACACAGAGCTTACCGACGGTCAGACATTTTTATCAGTTATCAAAAAAAATTGTTTGGTAATTTGATGAGTCTCAACAATTGTATTTCATGTTGTAATAAAAATAGTATAGTGTGATAATATAGTATGTTGCCATCAATGCCAAAGGGAGAGATTGATGACATGTAACTAATTGAATGTTTGATAATGTTAAGTTGAAGATGATGCAAGACATTAAATCAGCTAATAGTTTGTATTGTCATTGATGTCAACTTGATATCATCTGTATGGTCATACAAATAATGCCAAATAATTTAGAGAATCAATGGAACAATGATTATGCCTTCAGCAATGCATAAAAGTCAAGTATTCACCAAGTGACAGATTACACCGGCGTAGTGCACACTATCGGTAAAAATAGAGATAAAGTCACAGTGATGCCCGACGAGCAGAAGACAGTGTTGCCCAACGAATCAGAATCACAGGATGCTCGATGAGCTGAAAATAGTGTTGCCTGACGAGCAAGATCCAATGATGCCCGATGGACGAAGATCCTGAAGCTAACTGAAGCTGCATCGACGGAACTGGCAGTTGTCACCGGAAGTGATTTTTTAGTGGCTAATATTCGCCAATTGGCTAATTTTTGAAATTTCAAAATCCAAATTTGGCTAATAATTCAAGATTTAAGGCAACCTAAATCGCCAAATTTTTACAAAATTTTATTTTAGAAATATTTAAATCGCCAAATAATTTATTTTATTAAAAATTTTAACTCATAGATTCACTAAATATTTGATAGATGGTTAGATTCAATTCGCCTAAATTTTATCAGTTATTATATATATCTAAATTAATTCACCAATAATATATCATAAATATTAGGTATAGTAGGGTTGTGTCACCAATATTAGTTTTCATTATGGATTTAAAACATAATCTAGTGATCTTTATTATATTCCATGAGGCAAAAATGTTACTATCTTATTTGTAACGCTTATGGGGGCTAAGATTTCCTTTGGATTATTGATAAACCAATGATACTGAAGAAATTTTAGGTCCTATTATAATAAAAAATAATAACGATACATTTATCTCACACAATACAATGAGGATTATTTGATTATATTTTAAAATAAATTTTAGCAACTATATACTATAGAGTTCCCTTAAACCCATCAAATATTTTCATAGTTAGCCTAAATATTTTCTATAAGAACTTTTTTTCTTTAAATAGAATTATTTTCCATGGTCATTAATGAAATTTTGGTTATTGTTTGAGATTTTCCAATATTTTCTATAAAAACAATTGTGATTAAAAAATAATCGCCAATACAAATAATTTGTTTTCCCAAAAAATTGAGAGATTCGCCAATAGTAATTAATTTTGTTTAAAAGAAAATGAAAGATTTGCCAAGATTTTATATATTTTTCTAGAGGGGGTTTCTTAAAGTTATCCCTGGTGATGAACTGTAGAATTGACCGACAGAATAGAGAGATCAGAAACTGATAAAATATCTAGCTGGCAGAGCTTAAGGATAGACTTAACTGGTTGTTTTATTTGTTTATTCAACCACAGTTAAGTAAGTGATTTAAAGATGATTTATACAGTTGGCAAGAATATAACTATGAGATAAATCAGGAGTTAAATCCGTAAATCAAATTGGCTGGATTGTTTTTCACGCCAAGAATCAAGAAACAAGAGTTAAGGAATATCATGTCTATATAAGAGACAATCATAATTCATTTCCTAAAGCAATCATATACACGGGGGAGTGAATTGAGAGAAGATACTGAAGAGAAACTAGTGAAGGATAAGCTTCATACAGTCCTGATCAATCAAGCTAAGGGAGAGCTAAATAATTCTACAGACACCGATGAACAGTGAAGCACAACATCATAGAGTAGAAAGAGTGAATTACAAAGAAATTGAATTGATACATTGATCAAAGAGGTAAAGTAAATAAATAGATCTGAATATATGAAATTCAAAGTTGCATTAGAAATAGGTCATTATGTTTCAGTTTAACCATTGAATCATTAAGTCTCTTAACAAAGCAGGACTTAACCATCTTCTATAATTGAGGTATATCCTAACAGATTACCAAAAAGGTTGATTCATGATAGCAGCATCGGTCTTACCTAAAGCCTATTGATAGTCTAAGAAGGAGGATGATTCAAGGATGGTAGTAAGATTAGCATAAAGCATATTGATAGTCTAGAGACTTATTCAAGGATGGTAACATAGGTGCCAGATACTTAGTGACAATCTATGTATAAACATCCTCTAACAAGGTTGCACTTAATAGTGTGTTTGTAACCTTTAACAGGGTTGGCTCCTAACAGGGCTCACTTTGGAAGAGTGAAAATTTGGGGTACCGGTCCCAGTGGTTTTTCCCTTAATAGGGTTTCCACATTAAAATCCTTGTGTTATGTGTGTATGGTTTATTACTTTATTGTTTTACATTTCACATATGCATTTATGGATTGATTGGTATACTCTGCATATTTACTGAGCATCGATAAATAAGTTTTACTATCTATTGGTAATCAAGGAGAATAAGGACAGACAAGGTAAACTGACAGACAGTCATTTGTTTCAAGTATTCCAAGGGCATACATCTTGTAGGGAATTAATAATCTGAGGTGTATTAATTGGTGGATTGAAGTTTAAAGGATAAATTTTTGAGGCCACTGATTCACCCCCGCCTCTCAATTATTACTAACAGCTAGACCAGGTGGTGAAGTCTCTGCTGATGCAGAGAGAGTTGGGTGAGAGATGGGGGAAATGGATGACCATCCTCTAGGAATATAATTTAGAAATGCAACCCATGAAAATAGTTTGAGGCCAGGGACTATGTAGAGCAATGGAAAAAGAGATTCCTCATATTGAATGTCAAACATATACAGTGGAGTCTATCACTCGAGATCCATGGTACACAGACCTGGTGTACTATTTATTGAATAATAGATGCCTAGAAGGATTGCCTCCAAACAAAAATCATTCCCTGCAGTTGAAAAGTGCCCACTTCATGATAAAAAATGCCATGCTTTTTTGCAGGAACTATGGAGTGTACCTTCAGTGCATCGATAGGGTTCAAGCTGCAAAAATAATCGAAGAATTTCACGGGCAGTTTGGAACTGCGCATAGCTTGACTGATGCCACTACCCATCAGATCCTTTGATCTGGATACTATTGGCCCTGTATCTTCAAATATTTCTATACTCACGTCTAAAAGTGCCATACTTGCCAAACTGTGGCACATTGTGAGCGTAACCCAACTATGCCTTTACAGCCAGTTTTTGAAGCTAGACCTTTCACCCAATGGGCATTTGACTTTATCAAGGAAATCAACCCCAGCTCATGTACAAACCACTGGTAAATCTTGATAGCTACTGATTATTGCACCTGGTGGTCTGAAGAAATATCGTGTAAAAACAATACGATAAATGTAGTTACAAAATTCCTAGAAGAAAATATTGTCACAAGGTTTGGAATGCCCTTCGCTATAGTGTATGAAAATGGTTTGGTGTTTTCTTTGGCACAATTAATTGAATGGACTTATGACTAGAAGATCACTCTAAAGTTCTCTAGCAACTATTACCCCCAGCAAAATGGTGTGGCTGAATCAACCAACAAAAATTTGGTTGAAGTGATCAAACATCTATTAGAATAGAATCCCCGAGACTGGCACCAAAAGTTGAGATTCACCCTCTGGGCTGATTGTATCTAAATTAAGGCCACCCTGGGGACATCCCCATTCCATCTGGTTTACGGCTAGAACCCAGTGTTCCCCATTAACTTACAGATCCCGATTTTACAATTTATGCAGGAATTCAGCAACTGGGACAATATTGTGGAGGTTTAGCTCCTAAACCTAGTGTAGATGGAAGAACAAAGAGATACTGCCCTCAAATATTTTGTGCATCACCAAGTAGTTGTGAAGTGATGGTTTGACCGGAGAGCCCAATATAAGGCCTTTCAAATTTTGGACTTGGTCCTCTTGTGGGATAAAGCCCGAGAAAAGAAAGAAAAACACACTAAATTCCAACGGCTCTTGATCTTAGAGATCTGCGGGGCAAACACCTATCACCTCAATACCATGACCAGAGAACCTGTCCCATTGCCTATCAATGGGAATTTTCTCAAACATTATTTTGAATGAGGCAGGTTTGTCTAGAGTTGTATTATATGTAAATCTTCTTGTTTGTAAATATTTCTTTCTCGGTGCTCCGTTTGGAGTGCCTCTTCTTGTAAATAGTTGTCGGATGTCCTCCCAAATCGCCCTTGTTTTCTTCTCTTTTGTTTTTTTCTTTTCTTTCTTTATTTTCTTTCTGGGTTCCCAGTTTTTTGCTCCCCCTTTTCTAAGCTGGTATGCTTCACATAACATCTAGTCTCCGGGATGATACCTTTCACATTATAATGAGCTTGGAATCTGTTGTTTGCATAGTGGAATTGGTCTAGTCTCCAGAGTTATTTTGTAAGTTTGGTAACAGGTTATGAGTAATCTTCATCGGATTTATCCCCATAAGTTTGGCAATTAGTTAAATCAAAATCAAAAGGAATAAGTAATCAGACACACCAAGAGTAGATTGGTCGCAATAGTCTGTTGGCCCGAGTCTGAACTTTTAAAGTTCTTTTCGGGTCTGGAGTTTTTCTTCCTTATCTAGAAAATTAAGGTGGATGAAAGGGTGAAAGAAGTACCACCATTAAATTTAGCTAAGCTTAAGCTTAATGGTGAAAGGAGTACTACCTTCCCATCCAAAAAAGAATAAAATAGTGAGGAAAGAAAAGATGGGATGAAAACTCTGGTATCCAGGAGAAATGAGGAAATTTGATAAATTTGGATTAATAGATTTAGTGCCTCTTCTCTACTTGTCCTAGAGGTCATTGGCTTGATTTTATTTCAAATCACACACTTCACAACTGATGAAAGACCAAGGATTGGATCATGTATGAGCCAAATTTTCTCAGACACTTTGTGCCTTACAAAAAAAATACTGTAAGTAACTATTGGTTACAATTTTGCTAACCAGAGATTCTGTGGTTCTCGAATGCAGTAAGGAATTTGTCCCAGATAGTCACCATTTTTTATGCCCTACATACCTATCCCTACATTTTGTGTGCAAAATGTTGGGTTGCCTCTTTTTGCTTTTGGCTCTTGCTTTGTTTGCCTTGTCTTTTATTTTCTTTGTTTCTTTCTCTGGGTTTTCCCTCTCGGGGGAGGTTTGTTTTCTTTTTCCTTATGTCTTCTATGTCCTTGGAACCCATTCTTAGAGTTGGTTGTTCTTTCGAGCCAGATTCTAGACTCTGGGATTCTCTACCGCGATGTCTTCTCCTCCTGCGAAGGCATGGTGGCATGGAATCCTCAGGCCCAGAGTCTGGAGGTTTTCCTGTTCTGAAGTCTTTAGGAAAAGAGATATAACTTGATTTTACCTTCTATATAAATAGAAATTACATGCCACTTTTACAGTTACAGCAATTAAAATACCTGTGCATTCAGAGTGATTCTTAGGCGACCAAATTGTGATTAAGCTTTGATTACTTTGTGCTTAGTTGGTTGTTACCAGTTGCTTTGAGGTTCTTGTTCATGGTAATTTGAAGGTAGAACCTATTATGGGAGTGCTCATGGTGTGCTCTTTCCCTTCCCTTCTTTAGATTTTAGGTAGGCTCTTTGCTTTCTGTTGGTTTCTGTGTTCTCCTTGTTTTCCTTCTCTGCTCTTTGGTCTTTGCTGGTTCTGCTGGTTTCTAGTTTCATGTTTTGCTTTGGGTTTTGCCACCTGTTGGTGGGTTGAATCTGCCAGAAGGTTGTCCGTCTTCTGCATAGTTGTAGATTAAATGTCAATAATGTACATTGCCTTAGATTAATTCATGCATTTGTGTATGGCTGTAAATTTGTATAAATCTATAAATGTTGTGTATTGCCTGTATATCACATGTATATATGTTTTAGCTCTCTATGTTTGTGTAGATACTATGTATATCCTTTTGAGCTCGTGAGCTCCTCATGCTCCATCACTACATTTTTACCCATGAGATCGAGCTAGTTGAGATAGAGTCACCATGGTTCAAACTTGGCACCTTGCTGATTCAGGGCATGGCAGCTTTCTCTCTCCTCTATCTCATCACCTTAATGGCAGGATTAATTTCCCATGAGCGGGCATTCAAACCACATCCCATCTGACATTTATTTTACCCCATGTCAACCCACTTGTCACTGTTAATTCCTTTATGTTGCCTGCCATCTGACCACGTGCCAACCCACATCAGCCAAATATAGTTTCTTACTAGTCACATCGGCATGACAATGACTAGATTATCTAGGATTTGGGCCCTAAGTAATTCCTTGTCCTGCGTTTCCCCCTTTTCCATTTGGTTTGATATCTCTAGAGTTTTATTCATGTTGATTACAAGGATTCTAGTAATTTTAATGTATGCTAACACTTGTTGAACGAATGCAAGGTGGTGATGATTTCCCTAGAATTCTAATATTCTTTATAAATATCACGTTGTGATGGGTCTCCGGTCTTGCAGGTTGCAGATGAGTTGATCAAAGATGTCTGAAGTGATCACCCCTCCTTCTAGCCTAGAGCTGCCTACCACTTCCACCCGAGAAGCCACCAAGACTAAGGCCAAGAGGTTATTGGCAAAGCTACCCTTGACCTCTAAGTATCACAAGGATGGTGTCATTATGGGATTGAAAATTGAGTCCAGAGTTCAAGAGATAACAAATGTAGGGCCCAGACCTTGGGCAGAAATGCAAGGCATGATTCAAGCCATCTATAAACTAAGGGCCTTTGGAGATAACCTGGCAACTCAGATCACCATCTCTGGTATTATCAAAGTGAAAAACTTCCCCTGTTCGTTGCAATCCCTGGATTTAATACTCCAATTGGAAACACTGTACAACTCACCGACATGGACCATCCTACTTCCAGATCCCTGGCCGCTATAGTGCCCAGTGACCATTATCACCTTGGACATGGAAACTTTTTCCTCAGGGCTAGGGATCCCACAATTCAACGGATCCATTACCCGAAAGTGACTCCAGACATTGCAGGAGTTCAAAGGTGCTAAGGTTATTTCCTGGCAACATATCAATAGCCACAGGCTAAAAGTCCCAAAGAGGGATTACAAAAGAATGAAGTTGGAAATTCCTCGCGGGGAGTTCAAAGAGCCCATCCAAGCGGGCATTGTGTTTTTATGTAGGATTTTGGATTGCCCCATGTTTGGGATTTCTTGGCATGGATGTTCTACTTTTTGTACTGCATCACCATGCGTAGTTAGAATTTCAACTGGGTGGCCCTCATATCCAATCACGTAGATAAACAACTAAAGAGCATTGCCCATAATTCCAAATTTTATATGACATCAAACGTGATATGGGCACTAGCACAACAAAAGCTAGGTTTTTTGAGTTTGGGCACAATTGGAGAGCTTGGAAATGGGCCTGGCCAAATGGCACCATGGGACCATTATCCCCAAGTGAAATGGAAACTCATTTTCCCAAATTTCTACTTGGTAAATGATGTTTTTGTTTATAACAACATTTTAACGCTTACTTGAGATTCTGGGTACCGACTCTCACAGGTGGCGATGACTTTGCTCAGCTCCTACAACCACTATTTCATCCAGTTCCAACATCACACCTACATTCACGTGACAGGCTTCAAAAGGAAGCCCCATCTTCTACCTTGGTATTACAGGGATAGGATTATTCTTTTAGAGTTTTGTCAATAGATGATGGATCTACATGCCTTCTTCACATTGAAGAAGGTCATCAATGTTTCATTCCCATTCTCTTGCAAGAATTACACATGCATCCTTGCCATAGCCCGAGAGGCAGACAATGAATTGAAGAACTTGGGGCTGGTGGAATTCCACCACGCCCAAAAAATTACGATCCCCTTGGCAAGATTGCCATAGCACTACCCCAAGCGTCCCCACCGTATGAAGAGGATATTGAAGACTTCTGGGTGGACTACCAGGAAAATTTTTATTTCTGGGCCTGACAGCACACACGGATGAGCAAAGGGCTCATGAAGGCACTCGAACTTTGGACTTTCCCGAAGGGTTTTAAAGATGATGGGCTATTGGAAGATCAAGCATATAAGGGACAAGGGCTGGATAAGTTAGACCTTCCTTTGGTGGATTGGGCTACCCATGAGGACCTAATAATTGAAGGGGTATGCCACCCCATTATAGAGGCAAGCCACCATTATTTCACCTGGGCATGCCCAAAGAGTGCCCAAAAGAAGCCAATGATCAAGTGGGCTACTCCCTCTTCATCCTACGCTAGACCTTCTTCATCTGTCATGGCTGCTGAATCAAGTACAAGTAAAGGGAAAGAGAAAGAGGGTGTCTCAGTCCCCAAAGTGCTTCCACAAGTCCCCACCCTTCTAATGGTGAGCTACATCAACAAATGGAGGTGTCAAAGCTGGCTAGCTAGTGAATAAGTATGCAGGTATCTTCCAGCCTCCTTGTGGCTCCAATGACATCTGCTCACCCGATGAGATCCATGTCATTGGTGGCCATGATGAGTAGACAGACTTTCACTAAGGTGGAGTCTACTAGTATTCTAGACACTGGGGCTCCGCTGGTAAGGAAGAAAAAGAAAAAGGTGACCCCAACACCAAGCACAGTTGCCAGTCCCGGTATGCCAAAAATTCCCCTAGTAGATGTCAGTTCAGATTCTCCCAAACTAGAAGATATTTCAGACTCCTTGCCCCTGCATGATTATTTTGATGACACCTTCTCAGTGGAGGAGCTCCTAGAGATTTAGCAGGGTATAGGTCATGCGGTGAAGGAGATCGTTGCTCAGGAAAAGGAGGAGGTCCCCATAGAAAAGGATGTCCCAAAAGAAAAGGATACATCAAAGTGAGAGGCTCAAGAAGAAGTGCAAACAAGGCCCAAGTAGGAGAAGATACCAGTCCAAGAGACTGAGAACATACCAAGGCAACACATAGATGATCAACTGATGGTCAGGGAATCTGGACCCATAGGGGCAACCGTACCCCTGACCATCATGCTCTAAATGCCTTTGGTTACTCTGGGTGATCAAGTGCCCCAGAGCACATTCAGTGAGATAGTAACAGTGGTTGCCTTGATAAATTTTGGCCAAAGGCCTCACCCACATCCAAAGGATGTTCTGGTGGAGGAGAACGCTCTAATAGATGAGGCTAATAAAGCCCAAGAATAGCAACCATAGGTTGATCAAGAGGTCCTGGTTAATGAAAATGAAGAAACAGCTGACACAGGGAGGAATGACGTCCCTAAAAATATAGATGAGATTGAGACCAGAGAAAAGGCTCTGGATAGTACAATGGAAGATGCCAATATGGAAGAAAACATTGAAGGTTCTGGAGAATAGGAAATGGAAAAGGAACAAGAATAAGAGGAACCAGAATGAGAGATGGAGAAAGAGCCCAAACACAACATACACTCTAGGAATGTGCCACCATATTTTGAGAGGAATCCCAATGAATAGGTACTAATGGAAAAGCCACCCTAGCCAACCCAATGGCTGGTGGAATCAAAGAAAAGGAAATCCTCGGTGACGATCTTAGGTGCCACACTCTCATTAGAAGAAATGATGGAAAAAAATGCAGAGGCTAAAAAGCCCAAGAAGGCACAGGTAGTCCATACTCTCCAGACTAATCCAGCAGGTTGTGTAGTTGTGGTTATCACAACACCCCCACCAGATGTAGAGGCAACAGATGTAAGGCTCAAAGATTACACCATAATGGAAGTAGAGTTGGGGAGGAGAGATAAACAGGGTGAGTTGGATCTACTGAAAGAAGCCACCAGGGTAATAGAGGCCAGATAAATCAAGAAAGGCCAGAAGCTGAAGGAGGAAAGAGAAACAAATTCCAATCTTCTCATTCTTCTGGCAGAACTTTCATAGCCTCTATCTGAAGTCCATCCCAAGACCCCTTCCCCCATATTGCTTCTTGCATAGGCTAATGTGGACTCACTGTGAATTATGAAAAGGAAGGCACAAGCTATAGACAGGTGGGCCACTAAGCAAGTGACCGCTATGAGACAATTTCTGGCAGCGTCCCTCCTAAACTTTTATCAGGTCAATTCCCTTCTTAGCCAGGAAAAAGGCTCTGCTATCATATGGGAACAAGACTTAACAAAGTATGAAAAATGGAAAGCAAGGCTGGAAGAGATCCGTGACATAGGCTAAGAAGTCACCACAAAAGAGAGAATTTTGGGAGATGAGTCATACAACTCCCTCCAGCCACCCAATACCCCATAGGTCTGTTTAAAGTATTCATGGTTGGAGTATCACAATTCGATCCTGTCACCACTAGGACATCTACTCCAGAGGACTATGTCGTCAGCAAGTTTGACAAGCGGATGGAGGCCTTGTATCTGCCTACCAGAGATTTTGACCAGGGTAGGTTATCCAGATTGTCAAAGATGATAATCCAATCACATGATGCCATCAAGATGGTGGATGAATTCTAGAGTGGAGCAGAAGAGGTTGACGAAGCATCAGAGGTTGTTCGCAGTCAGTGGGACAGCATCAAAGAGATAAACAAAGAAAGCATTGGCCAAGTATTGGAAGCTTGGGAAAAATCATAAGTAATAAAGTTCTTCGGAGCCTGGAGAATCTCGTCATGAGATGTATTTTGTATTCATTCATTCTTTTGGAATGTAAGTTCCTGGATCCCAGAATTTTGGATCCTATATTTTATATTCTTTAAGTGACCCATGTCCCGGTTCCCAAGGCCGACTAGTCACTTTCAAGGCAGTTAATAAAGGTTGTCAAAAGATAGGTAACTGCAACAAGGCACGTCAGCTCGACAAGAGGGTTTTAACATATGGTCTTCCCAAGGTGCCACTTTAACACTACACCTAGAAAATTGGAGACAGTGAGCCTCCCTCCCATTTATGAGGCATGTAGCCTCGATCCCCAGGGGATCAGATTTCTTCTTCTCTACTGGCTCTCTTCTCAAGGCTGATTCTTCCACTCATCTTTTCTTGTCTTATTCCTCTCACATGACATATCTTTTCCATCTCGAGGTATTTTGTAGCGTGGTGCAGGTAGTACTGGCCACCAGAAATAATATTATATTGTAATGTGTAAAATAAGTTAGGTTAAGTTTTAGGTCAAGTAATGTGTATAAATGATAAGCTTGACCTCATTCCAAGGGTTGGTGAAATTGATGATTTTGCAGTCCATAGTTAATGGCAATTTGGTTTTCTCAGTTCTTAGTTGTAGAGCTCAATGCTCCATAGTTTCTAAGCTTTTAGTAGTTAAATGATCCCCTTTAGCCACTATTGTACCATGCACCAGTGCTTACTAGAAGAGATGTTAATGAAGAAGGAAGAGTTCTCTCAATGACGTTGTTAGCATTTTGTCTTGTTAATGGTATTTTATGCTTTGTGTTCTTTCTGTCCTTTGCTCTAGTGCTTAAAGTAGATTAACGACCTCCTTTCCTTTTCTACTGATAAAATATAAGCTGATGGTCTTATGTTTCTTCGATATTTAGTGTAGTGTGTTAGAGCATTGTTGATGTTTTGAATGTTTAGTGTAACTATAGGTAGATGAAATATTTCTAACTCTACAGTATTTTTTGAAGTTTATTTGTTAAATGAATGCATGCTTGCAGGAAACCCCACTTACCTGAATCCCTGGAGAAGACAAGTTAAGATAACCAGCTATCCCCCTCAAACAAAATAGTCACATTTCCCAACTGAGCCCTACACTATCAAGACCTGACTCTCACATGCTTGGAGGCTTGGGGAATCTAATTTCCCCAAAAAACCTTTACAGGCAAAGTTGGTTGATACCCCGGTACCTGGTGACAACTTACCTCTGTTGGAAAACTCGGTCACAAAGTCCCATTAACAATTTCCTGCATCTAGTTGTAGTGAATGTTGAAGATGGGGTCTTCTACCCCTATGTCATTGGGATTTTTCTCATGTGGGATGCATGGATCTAGGATTTTGGCTCTAGTAGAGGCATTGTGTCTACTGGTATGGTTAGTTTTTGGATTAACCTTTGTGTTAATGAAAATCCTTTGATAGATGTCACCCTTTGGTTTCCTTGCTCAATTTGGTATGTGTTGGCAAGTTGACTCCTAGGAAGAATATGACTTATTCTGCGTTGTCATTATGGAAACAAAGTCATATGAAGTTTTGATAGTAAACTTTGAAGTGGAAATTGACTAAGTATAGAAGACAGGACAAAACAGATATAGACAGATGATCAAAGCACTAGCGCACGTGCGTATGACCGATTAAGACTAAGCACCTTCAGACATAAGCTCTATGATATGTTTTTATGCTTACCCTATACACGCATGGTACAAAATGTCAGTATGGACAAGTTACAGAAAGATCAAATACACTAGAAGTTCATAATACAGAGTATGAAGTCGACTTCAGTTTTTTATTAGTGTGTAATCTTTTGTTTTGTAAAGGCTAAGCACCTATTGTAATAAGTTTGTAATCATGTATTAGACATTATTGTTAACACACTTAATTCAATTTTTTTGGAAGTGTTGTGAATGTTGTTTTTAGGCCAACTAAGGTCTTGTTTATAGTTGCACTTATTCAGGCATGAACATATATATATGACATGCAAAGTTGTCTTAGTGGGTGTCATCAAAATATGCAGAGCAGAGATATAAAAGAGTAGTATAAGATGTCATAATGAGATAAATCTCTTCAAGAGTATAAGAGCATCAGTGCATAACTGGAATTGATCAGACAATTGTGTCACATACACTAGTTCACCTTTGGATATAGTGCATATCTATTATCAAGGAGGTTGTAGCCTTCATCCTACTGAGCAGTGAGCTTCTTGGACCATGATTCCTCACCCCTAATAGGGTTATATGTAAAAGACTCCTAATAGGTTCAGACCCTTAACCAGGTCATTGTACTTGCATTATAAAGACTACTCCTAACAAGGCAAAGGAACTTTAACAGGTTCATTATACTAGTGCAATATTTGTGGGTACTAATTCCCACCGGGGTTTTCCTCTTATCAAAGTTTCCCTACAATTATATCATGTGTTATGTGTTCTTTTGTTAAGCTAAATTGATATATATTTGATTTATGTTTAAATTTGCTGAAATAGAATAAATAGACAAACATTGATTCACCCCCTCCCTCTCAGTGTTTCTAACAATTGGTATCAGAGCTCTAGTCCTCTGAAAGAAAGTTTAACCACTTGAGGAGATCATGGATACAGCAAAAGAAAAACATCTAAAAAATAATCTTGAAGCAGCCCTTGAAGATCTAGACAAATCTAAAAAATAAAATGAAGAACTAAAACTAAAGGTTGATGGCTCTCAAATGCTTATCAAGAAATTAAGGAAAGATCTGAAAGATTTCTCTACCAATGATTTGGTAGAAATGGTCAAGAAGTTGAATGAAGAAAACATGTCTTTAAAGGATAAAGTTGAAGATTTGAATGATCAGCTAACTGATAGCCTAATAGCTATTCAAGAGAAGACCAAAGAAAGTAAATATTTAGATGAAGAACTTATGCAAGCTAATATGAAAATCTTGGAATTAGAAAACATCAAGAATAAGATTGAATCTGAATTATCAGGAGCAAAAGATAAGTTTGACAAACTACACACAAGTTCTGATCTAATTCAATCACAACTGTATGCACAAAAGCTAAAAGGTGATACCACTAGTATGGGATACAGTGTAGTTCAAATTGAAATCAATTCAATAAAAGAAAGAAAGAAAGCACAAGAAGCATCTACAAAAGCAAAGAAAGAGGAGAAGATTGTAGAGACTAAAATTGAACCACCTAAAGATGAACTCAAGCAAGTTAACAGAACTTGTTATGCTTGTAACAAGCATGGACACTTGGAAAGATATTGTAAAGAAGTAAGACCTTTTAATGGTTATTGTTACTCCTAAAACAAATTTGGTCACAGGGCTATTCATTACAGAAAAAATCAAGAAATCAGTCACAACTTAACCAAAGGAATTAGACTCAATACAATAAGAGAAATCAACCTCAAAGAAACTTGCAGAACATTACATGTCAGATATGTAATTATAATGGACACACAGCTAAGAAACATAGCATGATGAATAATAACATCAGATCTCCTATCATTTTTCATTCATATGGAAAAGTTGGACACATCTCAAGGTTTTGCAGGTCAACAACACAAAGACAAGAAAATCCTAAAAAGTCTCTTTTTGAAGAATCAAGAGAAGTTAAGTTTGTACAAGATAAAGCTGATTCAGATAAAATATGGGTTGAAGTAAAGAAGGATAATGAAGAGAACAAGGTAGTAGATGCATCCTCAGTGGACGCACCTTCTACTTCTAGATAGTTGACCCTCATGTTCTTAGGGGGAGCTATTCTAGCTCTAAACCCTTGCATTGCTGGTATACTCACCTCCAAGTATGAGCCTATGGATTCATGTATGTAATCAAGAAATAAGGTTGTATGAATGCACACATTGCCTTTACTTCGCTCAGAATAAAGTTTGAAATTCTCTCTATAAACAACTTTATGGCAATGAGCATTAAATGCAATAAACCTTTATATAAATTGGTAAAAGATCTTTAAAACCCCACATTGCGTTTGAGATTGAGCATTTAGAGATCACTTGAGCATTGAGCATCAAAACACTACATGTTAAGGAATTGGTTGGTTTGTGAACGGATTAAAGACTATAACAAAACCCTAGTAGTCATGTTGTTTCAGAATTGTCATGAAACTCTACTTAATCAAGTTGCAAGTAAGTATGGCAACCCCTGTTGTATTTGAAATTGCTGAAAGGAGGAGATTTGTCTTTAAGAAGTATCCATTCAAGTCTATATTATATGATGTTGAAGGAGAATTCTCTAAGACTTCTCTTGGAGTCATACATGTAGAAGACATCCGCGTGTATATTTATTGCAAGAAGGAAACAATTGGAGACAACCGCATAGCAACTCTTATGGCTTC
Source organism: Thuja plicata (assembly GCA_018584345.1). Taxonomy (NCBI): domain Eukaryota; kingdom Viridiplantae; phylum Streptophyta; class Pinopsida; order Cupressales; family Cupressaceae; genus Thuja; species Thuja plicata. The sequence goes on along the minus strand of MU228089.1, from coordinate 1,156,688 downwards.
AATGATGAAACCAGAATATTCATTCAAGAATGAATATGTGCATCTCACTGATAACCCTATCTTTGAGTATTCTAACGTGCATGAGTTCTATGAGCCAGAATGGGTTAAGATATTACTAAGTAAGATACATGATGACCTATATTAGATTGGTGAGGTTCCTATCTGCATCACTGCCGACCTAATTCATGAAATGACTGGACTTCCTAAGACTAGACCAGTTCTTCCTACTAGTAAGGATGTTAAGAAGTAGGTTGAACAAGTTTTCTTATCTAGAAATGATAGGTGCGGCATGACAGTTGATCCCATTGAGGCCGATGACATCAAATTGGTTAATATGATTCTAGGTTATAAGTTCTAGCACACAAGAAGACTAAATAGTGTATCTATGGCTACTATACTGGTAGCAATTACGATGGTAAAGGATAATACTCAGTATAACCTATTTGAGATATTGTGCACATAATTGATTGATAACATTAGAGCTATCAAGCATGACAAGAGAAAAATATTCAGATTTGGCTCCTTGATTATCTACCTATACTTCCACATTGTTGGTAAGGTTTCCAATCTTTATCTAGACAGGAGTAAACCTACTATGCCTCAGATATCACTCAAGGCTACATTAGAGAGCAGCATGAAAGATTCAATGGACATGGAGATCAAAACATTCAAGATCAAGATGCAGAAAAGGTTCAGGATACCAAAAAAGATAGTTGATAAGTACAAAGACACTATGTGCTTCATCTACTTGCATAAAGGTTGTTGAGCCTAGAACCAAATGGATTCATCCACTTGGCTATGAAGTTGAAGAACATGTATTGGAAGGATATGCATAAGTTCTTTTGTCTACACCCAAAGATCCAAATGAACCAAGATGGGGAACATACAGAGAAAAGACAAATCAAGTCAATTTTGTCTTATACAGTGCTAACAACAAAAGGAAGGTATCAAGGATTACTTCAAATATCCTAAAAGTTCATGGGGTTACAAAAGAAGACCTAGACAGAGATAGGGGAGCTAAGATTGCTAAAGAACTTGAGAAAACTCCCTCAGAAGAAAAAATAGAAAATTCTGATGATATGCCTAAGAAGAAGAAGAAGAAATTTGATGAAGGTACATCTACTCCATCAACCACCATTGATCTAGAATCCTCTCCACCTTCTATACATAGTAAGTTAACCAGAAGGAAGAAGAAAATTCCTACAAGTCATCCATCTTCAAGGACCACAAGGAGCAAGGTAAAGAACACTCAAGCCCCTCCTGAGGTAGGATTCAGACCTAGTCTAACAGTTCTAAAGAATATAATTGTAAATGAAGGAAGACTAGAATCTATCAAGAATGTCTATGACAAATACCAAGAGATAGAAAAATTAGAAATTCATTCTATGATCATCTCTCACATGATGAAGATCAAGAGGATAGTATTGGAACTTAAAATAGTCATACCAGAAAAGGTATGGAACATACTTGATAGATTGAAAAGCCAATAAATTGAAGAGGATATGAGGATAAGAGAAGAAACTTTAGACAGTCTTCTTCCACTTTGCTCAAATGATGAGAAAACCATTCTATTGGATCTAGTAAAGCCTCATCTCATAACCAAAACAAGAGTCCTCCATATCATGAACAAAGAGTGTGATCTGGCTGGTGAAGAGACTCGGAAAGAATTTGAGCAAGTATTTTTGGATAGATATATGTATGCATCAACGACGCCTATAGCAAAGGTAACTCTAATTCCTCCCAAATAGGTTACAGAACTAGTGATTCAAAATGCACCTAAGACAGGTCTATAGGTTTCAACAACCTCAATTTCAATAGCTTCTGATAGAGTCAAAGATTCAGGAGAAACTATTGTGATTGATGATATCAAGATAGCCATGACCGCTTCTGACAATGATATGGACAAAGTTGAATAAGCATTTGTAAGAACTGAAGAGACAAAGGAGGTATGCATTGATGACACATATTTATAGAAAGATGAAGTTCCCTCTAAAGATTCAATAGATTTGAATAAAGAGGAAGACAATCAAACTAATGAAACACCAGTTATGGAGATCCCAGTAAAAAGTGAATGTATGGACACTAGTCAGAATACTATATTCATCCCATCCATTCAACCATTAGCTTAATTTTTTTCAAGTCTAACTCCTGACTTAGCAAATCTAGATGCATGGGGAGAAGAAGACTTGATCAAGATCAGTGTCCTAGCCATGGAAAAATCCAAAGAGAAACAAGTTATGAGAAACCCTCTCTTTTTGGCGTCAGTGAACATTTTGAATGACCTAGTGCCTGCAGATAAGAAAGTGGGTAAAATTCAGTCATTTGATGATGTAGATAGCATCCTAACAAGCTTCAAGGAAAAATTTACAAGTTTAGTAGACTCAGCTACTAGAACTACAGAGGAAGAGTATAAAAAGGAAAGATTGAATGAATTGGTAAAGAACTTCTCTTTAGATCTCAATTCATTAAAGATTCGTCAAACAATATTGAAAGAGTTGGCATCAAAAGGTAGAAAGGTAATATAAAACTACATGGACAGAGGCAAACTCACCTCTGAGCATATCAAAAAGATAGAAGAGGCAGATATCTTGGTTGATAACATAAGACAATCAATTGAAACATCATCCCAAGATATAAACATCTGCAACAATATCTCTCAAGGTCAGATAGACAAGATAGAAAAAGCTAAAATGGAGATTAGTAAGATAAGGATCAGGCAGACTCAACTGAGAAATGCACTTGCACCCTCCTTAGTAGTTTTGAATGAGAACATCAAACATTCCAACATGGATCTGACCAAGATGGAAAAGCTTACATATGCCCTATGCGCCCATCTACAAACAGTTGATGCACCAAAGGTATTCTGGAAGCAAGAGATCAAGAATCTACAAATAGCTTATCTAGATGTATACTCAGAGTAAGTACTCAAGGACTTACCATTTTGACACCTTTGTCATTAATTTCAAAGGGGGAGTAGTGTATATATGGGGAGTAGTGTATATATATGATATAATATATGTTAAAGAAAAATGATATACAGTTTTTTGGTGTTATTCAATTTTGAGTAACTTGGCCACATTCCTTTGTTTCCATTAATGAAAAAGGGGGAGATTGTTGGCAAGTTGAATCCTAGGAATAATATGACTTATTGTGTGTTTTCATTATGTCAAAAAATTCATATGAAGTTTTGACAGCAAACTTTGAAGTGAAAATTGACTAAGTATAGAAGACAAGACAGAACATACATAGATAGATGATCAGAGCACCAGCGCATGTGTGTACAGCCGATTAGGACTAAGTGCCTTTAGAGATAAGCTCTATGATATGTTTTTATGCTTACCCTATACATGCATGGTATGGAATGTCAGTACAAACAAGTTACAGAAAGATCAAGTACACTAGCAGTTTAGAATACAGAGTATGAAGCTGACTTCAATTTTTTGATTAGCGTGTAATATTTTGTTTTGTAAAGGCTAAGAACCTATTGTAATAGGTTTTTAATCATGTATTAAACATTATTGTAAACACACTTAAGCCAATTTAATTGGAAGTGTTGTGAATTTTTTTTTAAGGCCGACTAAGGTCTTGTTTATAGTCACGTCTATTCAGGCATGAACATATATTTATGACATGCAAAGTTGCATTAGTGGGTGTCATCAAAATATGTAGAGTAGAGATATAGAAGAGCAGTATAAGATGTCAGAATGAGATAAAGCTCTTCAACAGTATCAAAGCATCAATGCATAACTGGAACTGATTAGACAATTGTGGCACATACAATAGTTCACCTTTGGATATAGTGCATATCTATTATCAAGGAGTTTGTAGCCTTCATCCTACTGAGCAGTGAGCTTCTTGGACCATGATTCCTCAGCCCTAACAGGGTTATATGTAAAAGAATCCTAATAGGGTCAGACCCTTAACCAGGTCATTGTACTTGCATTGTAAAGACTGCTCCTAATAGGGCAAAGGAACTTTAATAGGTTCATTATACTAGTGCAATATTTGTGGGTACTAATTCCCACTGGGGTTTTCCTCTGATCAAGGTTTCCCCGTAATCATATCATGTGTTATGTGTTCTTGTGTTAAGATTCAATTGATATATATTTGATTTATGTTTAAAGTTGTTGAAATAGAATAAATAGACAAACATTGATTCACCCCCCCCTCTCAGTGTTTCTAATAGTATGATGGTGTGAATGGTTTAGTTGGTAGAGTGTTCTCCCCCTTTTGTTGGAGATTCATTGATATTTCCACAAATTTTTATTTTATTGGAAATGGGTGGGCATTCCATTGTTGGTGTAGCCACGGTCAGAGGGGCCTTAAAGAGATCAGTCCAATCATGTAGTAAGAGTAAAAGACATCCAAAACACAACAAGGAATTGGGAGGGAAAAAGATAGATATACATTCATTCACTATAAAATGAATTACATTCAGTTGGCAACATATATGCCTTTATACATGCCATGTTATAATAGGCTTGCTTGATTAAAATCTTTAGTGAAAGACCTTAGATCTAGCTATCAATATTAGAACCTCTTATTGTCTGAGATCTTTCATCCAAGTATGTATTATATTACATATATAGGCACTGCAACACGTAGGTTAGCCCAAGAAATAGATAACATCCCCAAGAATAGGAAATGTGTTATAGAAAGTAAGGCAGGTCCTAATTTATAATGAAATTGATCCATAAATCATACAAGGCCTAGCAAACCAATACTTAGGTCCACACATGATTTGAGAATATAGATGTATGTGCCAACAAGATTCACAAGCTGTAGATTTCTATTGCAATATTGAAATTCATCAATGGGTCACAAACTGGCAATAATACGCTACCTGAGAGAGAATCAATCATAACTCAAGCACCATTGATCTAACAATGATGTGAACCTAGGAATATTATCCAAGATAGGACAAAAATATAATTTGATCACTACATACTCTATCTCAAACATATGATGAATTGCCAACTTGATCTCTCAGACTAGAAAACAAGAACAATACTGAATAGAAATATTTTTGGTTGATGCAAGATTGCTCCAAACCCAAGATACTCCTACATCAAACACCCAAGGTTATTAACAAAGTGATTTTCTCACTTTGCAACCTGAGAAAAATAAAAAATATCCAACTTATCTTGAGAAATCTTTGAGGAATCTTCAACTAGTTTATCTTTCCACTTCACCAAATACTCTTTCCCTTGGTGCTTCCAACTTTGTTGTCCAAAATCCTCTCAATCTCATCCATTTTATTCTTTGAATACTTTTGCTTCACATTGGAATCATATTGAGTTTCATAATACACATACAAATTAGCAATGTTGAATATAGGTGATATGTCCATATCTTTCGACCATTCTACTTTAAAAGCATTTTTGGAGCCAAACTTCTTCAGTATTCTACAAGGTCCAAACTTCCTAATCTTCAACTTGCTATAAATTCAAATTGGAAATCTTCCTTTCTTGAGGTGAACCATAACCTCATCTGGAAATCTTCCTTTCTTGAGGTGAACCATAACCTCATCTACTACTGCAAAATACTTATCTCTCCTAGTTCCATCAGCTTGTTCCTTATACTTCTGATTACTACCATCCATACAATACTTAACCTCCTCATGTAACGACTTCATAAAATCTGTATATCTATCTACTTCAACACTCCTTTTTTTTTCATGACTAAGATCCTTTAACTTTGTAACTCCTTTACGATTCATGTCAGTAACCACTTCAAATGGTGTTCTTGTTAGAATAACTGAGAGAGGGTGGGGGGTGAATTAGTGGCCTCAAAAATTAATCCAATAATCAACCACAAAAATTTATATCTCAAATATAAACCTCAATTTATCTTCAGTCCTACAAGATGAATTCCTTGAAATAATCTTATCAATTAACTACTGCTCGGAGTTCACTGTTAAACTTTATTCTTAATCTTTACCGAATAGCAGGCTATCATTTACCGAAAGACACTAAATAACTTAGTGTTTACCGATCAATCCTGTTTTAGTAATGTGTAAATAAAAAAATCAAAGCAATGAATCATAAACACATTTAACAAATGGATTTTTAATGTGGAAACCCTGTTAAGGGAAAAACCACATGAGACTGGTAACCCAAAATTTTCACTCTTTTGAAGTGATCTCAGTGAAGAGCCAGCCCTGCTAAAGGTTACAAACACACTTTTAAGTGCAACCTTGTTAGAGGATTTATCACTAATAGTTAATCACTTGATATCTAGCATTTCACTATGCTATCTTCATGAATTAACCTTTTGATACTCCTTGGGATGTATCTCAATATATAAAGGATTGTTAAGTATTGCTCAATTAAGAAACTTTTTGAATAAATGGTTAAACTACAATAGTAGATGATCTATTTATATAAAAAACTTAATATTGTGGATGTTCAGATCTATTGTAAGCTCATAATACCTTTTTGATCAATGTTTCCTTTCAATACCTTTGCTCCACTTCTTTCTTCTCAGTGATGCTGTGCTTCTCTGTTTCTCAGTGTCCATAGAAATATTTAGCTTGTTTAATCAAGACTGTATAAAGTCTTTCTTCACTAGTATACTCTTCAACATACTCTTCTCTATTCACCCACCCATTCATAATGATTTAGATTGTCTCTCTTATAGACATGATTTCACCTTTTTTAGGTCTTAGTCTTTCTTGTTCTTGACATGATCCAGAAATCTCTCCTTTCTTGCTTTAAAGATTTACTTCAGTTTTATCCCATAGATTTGTCCTTAACAACTGGAATAAAACAAATTTAAAACTCTAGCTTATCTTTGTCTTTTAACATGTTGATGAAAATAATGTTATCAACTAGTTAACTCCATATTTAGCTCTTGCCAGCTAAGTCTTTTGTCATTTCTAAACTTCAATTCTTTCGGTTTTTAACTCCTCGTTGGCTTTGGTCATGACTTCAATTATCCTTTGGGCATCTTTGGCTGTCGGGTTTGTCTGTCTATTGGGTAACACTATGGTTCTGCTCATCGGTAATGCTTTCTCAGGTTTCTTGCTTGAGTATCACTGTGACTTTCCTCTTAGGGTTCTCTATCCGTTGAGGTGCACTATCCATCAGTGTTTGTTGTCAGTTAGTGCATACTAAACTTTTATGCATTACTGATAGCATAACCTTTATCTCTCTGGTTCTTCAAATTCTTTGACACTATGTATATAACCAATCAGATTATAGAAATTTGACATCAATGATAATACAATACATTAACTCATTTAATGTCTTGCATTAACTTTCTACAACTTGGTGATCATCAACTTAACATCTTCAAACATTCAATCAGTTATGGTTCACCAATCTCTCCCTTTGTCATTGATGACAACATACTACATTAATACTAATACAATATGAAATATATCAGTTGTAGGTCATCAATCTACCAATCTTATTGTTCTATAACCAATACAAATTTTTGGCTCTCGGTAAAATCTTCTAGCTTAGATTTGTTTCTTCCATAGTGATTTTTTTTAATCTTCATTCCCTTCACTAGATAGATGTAGCAATCTTCTGGTTCTATCTCTCTCTTTGATGTATAATCTCTTCTTTGATGTTGTCTCTCCCTTTGACTATTCCTCTCCTTGATCATCTCTTCTTCCTTTGAAAGCAATAGATATACTCTCTCACTTACGTCATCTCTCCCTTAGGATACTTTATCTTCCTTTGGCTGATTATGATGGATATTTCATATGTATATATAATCAAGTTATCTCTCCCTTTGGATCTTCTCTCCATTTGACAACAATGCCAAAGTATATCCTTCCCCATTTTTATAATATACTCCTTTAATTTCCCTATCCATCAGCAATACAGTGACTGTGGTGTTCAGTGGAGATATGTACCTTTTTGTGTACTGATGTATCTGTTGTAGTCCATGTCTCTTTCTCAAGTACTCAAATATATCTTTAGGCAATGGATTTGTGAATATGTCTACTAATTGTTCCTTGGATTGAAAATATTCCAGTATCACTTCTTTCTCTTTTACTTGTTCTCTTAAGTAATGATACTTGATAGAAATATGTTTAGTCTTAGCATGCATGACTGGATTCTTTAAAATGTTTATTACACTAGTATTATCACAATAGATAATCACTAGTTCAAGAATTTTCATATTCATACCTTCCAGTAATTATTTGATCCATGCAATGTTAGAGAAATTTGCAACAATAGCCACATATTCTACTTCTGCAGTAGATTGTGAGATGCATCCTTGCTTCTTACTTATCCATGTGACAAGTCTATCACCCATGAATAATGCTCCTCCTATTGTGCTCTTTCTATCAACTAAGTTTCTATCCCAATTAGCATCTGAGGCTTGAAGCTCAATTTTTCCTTCTCTTTTATACCATAATCCATAGTCCTCGATATTCCTTAGATATCTCAAAATTCTTTTGACAATAGTCATGTGTGATTCTTTGGGATTAGCAAAGAATCTTGCTACTATTCCAACTACATGTGCTATATCTAGGTTAGTATGAACAACATACATGATTTTTCTAATCATAGATCTATATAGGGTCTGATTTAGCTCATTTGACTTATCTTCCTTGTTCATCTTACATCTAGTTTCCATAGGTGTTCCAACTGGCTTGGAATCTTCCATCTTGAATATCTTCAGCACTTCCTTGATGTATTTGGACTATGTGATATATATATATATATATATATATATATATATATATATATATATATATCCCTGCATCATGTTGAAGAATCTGTAGACCAAGAAAGAATTTTATCTCCCCAAGCATTGACATCTCAAAATCTTTACTCATTTCATTAGAAAATGATTTACATAACATATCATTACCCTCAAAAATGATATCATCAACAAATATTTCATAAAACAAAATTTCATCATCTGTATCTTCCTTTAAATATAGATTTCTATTTTCACTTGTTCTTACAAATCCAATACTTATGAGATAGGAGTGAAGTCTTTCATACCAGGCTCTAGGTGCTTGTTTCAATCCATACAAGGCTTTGTGTATTCTACAGACCATGTTTCTCCTGTTAGGATCAACAAACCCTTTTGGTTGTTCAATGTATACCTCTTATTCTAGTATTCCATTTAGGAATGCAGATTTGACATCCAATTGGCATACCTTGAATCCTTTGAATGCAGCATAAGAAAGTAGAATTCTTACTCCTATTCTAAAAATGGGTGCAAAAGTTTCTCCATAGTCAATACCTTCTTCTTGTGCATATCCCTTGCATACTAATCTTCCTTTTTTCCTTGTGACTTCTCCATTCTCATGCAGCTTGTTTCTGAATATCCATTTGGTACCAATGACATTCTTTTCATCCGGTCTAGGTACTAATGTCCATGCTCTATTCTTCTCAATCTCTTCTATTTCTTCATTCATAGCACTGACCCATTCTTCATTTTCAATTGCAGTATAAACAAATTTAGGCTCAAAATCATAGATTAAAAATCTAGTGTTTAGTGAATTACTTCTTGTTCTCATTCCAGCCTTCTTGTCTCCTATGATATGGTTCTATGGATGGTGTCTCTTGACACACTTGGAAAGTATCGGTTTAGATCTTTTTTCATCATTCTGATCACCATATTGAACTTCATTTTGATCTCCATCACTTAGAACATCATTTTGAGCAGTTTCCTGATTTTTGGTATTTGCAGCCTGATGCTCGGGTGCAATGTTTTGTTGCTCAAGAGCGATACACTATTACTTGGGTAGAGTGTTAGGTTATTCATTGTAAGAAAACCTGTTGTAGTCTTTTAGTTCTTTTCTACTTTTCTCATCATTTTTCTTTGCATATTCATCTATTCTGACATTTGCACTTTCAATGACTTTGTTAGAGGACTTGTTAAGACATTTATAAGCCTTGCTCTTGGCGGAATACCCTAAAAAGATTCCTTCTTCATTTTTGGAGTCAAGATTTCCATTTCTATCATATTTCAAAATATAATATTGACTTCCAAATATTTTTAAGTAACTTACATTGGGTGTGTATCCATACCATAGCTCATAAGGTGTCTTTTTGGTGTGTTTCTTCAATTGAACTCTGTTCAATGTGTAGACATTAGTACTGACAGCTTCCCTCCACAATTTTTGAGTGATGCTTTTCTCAATCATCAGTGGTATTTCACAATCAACAATGGATCTATTCCTTCTTTTAGTGATCCCATTTGGCTGTGGTGTTCTTGGTGCAAAAACCTATCTTTTAATTCCATGATCATTGCAAAAGTTAGTGAATTCATCATAAACAAATTCTCCTCCTCTATTTGATCTTAAGCATTTCAATTCCTTACCACTTTGTTTTTCTACAATATCATTATACCATTTAAACATCTTAAATGCTTCTAATTTTTCTTTTAAGAACGTAATTGTCATCATTCTAGAGTAATCATCAACAAAGAGAATTAAGTATCTATCACCATAGTAACTCTTTGTTCTCATGGGTCCACATAGATAATTATGTAATAATTCTAGAATAGAATTAGATGTATGGATTTTTCTCTTGAAACTAGACTTTGTCATTTTACCTTTTTGACAATTATTACACATGATATGGTCAGGCTTTGACATGCTCGGTAACCCTCTTACTTTCCTTTTATTGCTTATATTAATCATGTTGTAAAAATTCACATGACATAATCTCTTATGCTATAACCACATGTCTTCATTTCTAACCATTAAACAAGTGGTGTTAATATCATAAAGATAGAATAGGTTACCTTTTGTCTATTCACCAGTTCCGATCAACCTTCTTGATTCATTAAAGATCTTTTCCTTTTTGTTATCAAATGCAACTCGGTGACCTGTGTTATTCAGCTATGAAACACTCAATAGATTATAGTTAAGTCCTTTTACCCAGTATGCATTTTAACATATGATCAGATTATTTAACATTATGGTTCCTTTACCTTCAACTAGACACGATGATTCATTACCCATTCTTACTAATCCACCATTATAATACTCAAAAGTTTCAATTTTTTCTTTATCACCGGTCATGTGGTGATTGCAACCACTATCTATAATCTAGACATCATTCTTACTAACCTTAGATATGAGTGCAGTTTCAACATACCTTTACTCTTCGTCTGAATCATCCTTCATGGCTACAAATACCATCTCAATATCTTCATCAGATTCAGTGTCAGTATCTCCATCTTTGTTCTTAGCAAGGTAACAAGCTTTCTTCCCTTTGTCCTTGTAGTCTCAGGTATCTCTTCTATCAGATTGTTGGTTTCTTTGGTAATCTCTATTATCACTTCTATAAAACTTCTTTTCATATGATCTGTCACTGTTTCTATCTTCTTTTCTTTTGTTAGGACATCTAGCAGCAAAGTGTCCAATCTCTTTACAATTAAAACAAACCAATGGTAATTTACCTTTGTATCTACCTTTTCCTCTTTGCAATCTTTTGGCCATTAGTGCTTCAATTTCATCAAGTCCTTGGTCATCACTATTACTTTTACTATCATTTCTCATAGTGTGTTTATGACTTGACTTACTTATCTTTAAAGAATATTTGAATGCAGACTCAATAGATGGTAAGAAATTGTTGTCAAAGTTATTCATCTCACATGAAATAAGTCTACCAACCAAACTATCTAGAGTGACATTGTTTTTTTCTACTCCTCTCATTTCTTGTATAGAAGATACTCTAATAACATAAACATGCAATAATGTTCTTAGGATTTTACTTACCACTATTTCTTCTTCAATTACACCTCCAACTCCTTAGATAGAATTGACTACCTCTTTTATTCTGCAGCTATACTAAGTTATATTTTCTCCTTCTTTCATTCTTAGGTCAACAAATTTACCTCTTAGGATGTCTGCCTTAACTCTTAGTACATTTGCATCTCCTCCATGTATTAGCTTCAATTTGTCCCACATTTTCTTTGCAGAGGTGCATGTTTTGACATCTTCAAATTCAGCATTAGAGAATGAGGCAACACGTTCTATCATCATAGAATTGTGCTCGTGCTTTTCTCTTAATTGATCAAGTGTGTGAGGTCAGGTAGGAAACACATATTATGTATCCAAGTATTGAGTAACATCATTTCCAATACCCGATAGCTGGAGTCTTATCCTTCTTTGCCATGATGCAAAGGTTTCCTTGTTCAACTTAGGCACATCTTGTTTGCTCATCTTGTGATCTTTAGCTTAGGTCTTGACACCTTCTAAGCACACAAGCTTTGATACCAATTGTTAGAATAACTGAGGGGGGGTGAATCAGTGGTGAAGATATAAAAGATTAAAATGAGTGATCAAGATTGCAAAGTTTGGAGTGATCAATGTGCTCTCAATCCTTGATTCTCATTGGTTGTTCAAATTCTTGTCCCCTTTGTTGAAAGAAATAAGGATTTAATTAATTCAATTAATTAATTAAATTAGCCATGTAAGGAATAGGTTGATTTTTATTTTTGATTTTAAAATTATAAAATTAATTAATTAAATCAATGATATAGCTTAGATTTATCCCTTTTAGGTTTATATTTAATTAATCGATATATTTATTAATTTATCCTTTGATTTGATGAAATTTAGTCCCTTTTGATTTGATCGGTCCATTTGATTTGCAAAAATTGTCTTCTGATTGATTGAAATACACCTGACCAAAATTAGGTGTCTACAACTGGTCTCGAGACTATTGTGTCTTTGACGACAAGAAACTAAAAGTTCATGTGTGGGTTGAGTTTCATGGTCTCCCTCTATCTTGTTGGCCTTTCATGCATGCCATTGGGAAAATTCTAGGTAGGGTTATCTATAGTGAGCATGACCGTTTTCTTGATCCTTGGCCTCAGAAGAGGCTCTTTGTTGAGGTCAACCTTTCCAGGGACCTTAAATAGTCTGTTAAGATTCAAATTGGTGATACCATCTTCACTTAGAAGGTGCTTTATCTCAACCTTCCAAACACTTGTTATCATTGTCAATATGTAGAGCACAAGATTAAGGACTTCCCTTTGGTAGTACCTCACATCAAACCTCCTCCTAAGGACTCTGGCTCTCAGCCAGCAGATTATAGTAAAAAAGAGGAAACCAAGAAAAATGACTGGGTAACAGTCGACCACAAGAAAAAGCACACCAAGCCTGATACTTTGGCTTCCACTTTGCAGCCACCACCTCCTCCTATTGAGGCTCATGCTAGGAATGATACTCCTATTTCAAACCCTGGCCATATGGGGACTGAGGTTTTTGATTTTTTTGTTAACCCTCCTTGGGTTTTGATGCCTTAGGTGGCTTCTACAATTTCTTCCCCTTATTTGTTTCCGCTCTCACATCCCTACTGGGCGTGCTTGAGGGTGTTCCAGAAAAATGTAGAAATATTTCCATGGAGTCTCCTGGGAATGATTTCACTCCATCATATTTGTCAAATAGTTTTTCTTCCCTTGGGGATAGTGATGGTATGGATGAAATGGTTTTCTTATGAAGTACATCTGATAGAATGTTCAGGGTCTGACAGACCTACCCAAAAAGTATTCTGTCAGGGATGTCTGTAGTCATGCTAGTCATCTAGATGTGTTATGCCTCTAGGAAGTTAAAATCTCTAGTTTTTTTCATGATGCTTCTTGCAAGGTTATTTTGCCTAAGAGCCTTTCTCTCTATTCTTAGCACAAGGCTGGTTGAGGTGGAGTTGTTACTCTCCTAGCTCCTTGTTGGCATTATTTTTTGGCTAATCATGGCTCAGATCCCATGTAGAGATCTATCTGGGCCACTTTCATTATTGAAAATCATTCTTTTGGCACTATTAATGTTTATACTCCCAATGATGATGTTGAGAGATCTCACCTTTGGCATTGGCTTGTGGATTCTCTGCCACCTACAACTTGGATTTTTTGTGGTGACTTTAATATGGTCAAAGTAGCTTTTGACAAGGATGACCTTTTGCCTTTTTGATGGATAGTTGATGAGAGAGAATCATGGTACTACATGCATAATAAATTAGGCCTTTTTGATCCCAACATTGGTCGTCACCCTCCTGATGGCGTTTGGCACACTTGGTCTAATTTTAGAGCCTCTTTTGATAGAACTCATAAAAGGCTTGATCGTGCTATGATTTTGGCACAATCATTTTTCTCTTTTTCCTGAAAACAAGCCTAACTAGTTACTTCTCTTGTTGATTGACCTTGTCAGGTCATTTCCTCATTCAATTTAATATTATCTAGCAGACATCTAAGTCATGGCCTCCCACCACTTATTTTTTTTAATACTTTTGTTTACTCACCACCCTTCCAGGGTGGCCCACATTCATCAGATTTAGAACCTTGAGCCTCGGCCATCACAATCCCCTTGCTAGATTCAATGGTGGAATGATGCCATTCGGCATACGACACATTTTTTACACATTTATGGTGGGCAACTTGCCAAATATCATCATAGATCTTATGATGTCAACGTTAAAGCTCTTCATGTTGCCATGGAGGCATTATCTCATGATCCGTTCAATCAAGACCTGCAACTCCACCTTGCCATGATATGTCATCAGAAGTAAGTTGAATAAAATTATGTTTCCAGAGGTGCTCAAATCAAAGCTTGAATGCACTGGTTAAAGGTTAGAGATCAAGCATCTAAAGAATTGTTTCCTGCTCTCTGTGCCCACCACACAAATGTGGGCATAACTAGGATTAAAGAATATCAATCCCTTTTCACAGAGATTCCTGATATCTTATAGGCTTGACTAATGATAAAGCCCCAAGAGTTGGTCCCTCTGGGATAGTATTGGTCCCTATTTGCACCAGGTTTACCTCGAAGCCTACCATTCCTAGTCTCTGGGGGACAACATCAACAAAGGTAATATTAAATTCATTCCCACATCTAGGGAACTAGAGGATATCTGCAATTGGCATCCTATTACCTTTCTCAATCTCTCTCACAAGATCATTGCTAAGGCGTTGAATCTCAATATTTGTCACATCCTGCCTCAAATTGTGCAGTCAAAGAAAACTAGCTTTATCAAATAAATATTTATTCTTGATAATATCATTGTGGTTTGGGAAGGTATGGAATGGGCTCGTAAGTCTCACCAGAAAGCCCTTTTTTCTTAAAATTGATTTTGCTAAAGATTATGATCACATTGAATGGAATTTTATCTTAGCTATGCTTCATGCTCTTGGTTTTTGCCCTAGATTTATTCAATATATGCAGATGCTTTTTAAGGATGCCTCAACTTACATCACCATTAATGGTAGAAAATTCTCTACTTTTTGGCTCTTCTAATTCATTCAGCTTGGTTTTTCTCTGGCTCATCCCTTGTATGTTCTGGCAACTGAGGGATTTGGCTATTTGTTAGTTCATTCCATTTCTATGGGATGTGTTGGTCTTTGAAAACATTTATGTTGTAAAAGAAACCAATATACCCTAAGACTAATATTAGGAGTAGTTAATTCAAATTATGAGAGCTCTGTAAGGTAACTGGACCAACTATATGACAATACTATCCTCTACTCTTCTGGCTTTGCAAAACAGAGGTGGGTGCACCTAATCTATATTGATATTTAACTCTTTTTAACTCCTTAGAACTTCTGGATTTTAACAATAGATAAATGGAAAGAAAGTATGAAATGATAACCACTCACTTAGTGACTCTTCTCTACCATGTAGGACTACAACCAACAACCACAAAACATAAAGGGACTTAGATGGTTTTGATGTTTTTGATAGGGAAAAGTATAGCCAAGTGTATTTAGATATGTATCAAAATATCAATTACTGATTACTGATCAATACTTTATCCATTGGGTAATGATTCTAGATCAGATACAGGACAGAGAAACTAACTATTGTCAAGGACTCAAAACCATAAATACAGATAACTCCAGACCAAACACTTCTTAATAATCCTTATATAGACAAACCCAAAGATTCTATGTCTTATCCAAAGCGGAGTTTAATTTGATCCTTGATCAAAATTATGGACTATAACATATACATAAAGAAATCTTATGTAGTGAACCAGAAGATTCAAAACTCAAGAGGCAAGCAAAAAGGAGAGACTTGAATTATAAATATTGTATTAAGTACAAAGAGACCAATTTCAATTCCAAAAAGTTTCAAATCATATACCACTTCAATAAATGCAAAAAAATTGCAAATTTATTATTATTATGATAATACTCTCTAGATATACATCTGCTACACTCACTGGAAAATAATAAAAGGTTTATGCCTTATCCTACTTGCCCAAAATTTCTCAGCTTCTTCTAAATGATCTTTGAAGTCCTTTTATAAGCCAAGGACTGCAACAAGATTTAGATCATTTAGGGTTAGGGCTAAAAATCAATCTAATACTTGATAGAAATAAAAAATGTATTTCAATAATAAAAAATTATGTCACAAGTTGGGCTCATTCTTAAATTCTTCCGATGCAGTCTGATTTGATTCAGCCGCCATCCAACCTTGGAGATCAAACCCCGCAGAACGAATTAGAATGGTATGTCTTGTCTACATTAAATACCCTGGTAAAGTCTTGGCTCTTCATCTCTACAAAGTATCAAAAGATTAGCCTTTTCAAGAATAAAATCTGATCTCGACCTCTACAATTCTGGAAAAGACCAGTTATTAATGGGAAACAACAGAGACATGAATAAAAAATGATTAATAAACTGTCCATGGCCCTAAAATAATTTTCTTTGCTCAAGTGCATTCAAAGATGCCCAAATTTCATTCTCTTAGCATCCAAAAGGTGTACAGGAAAACCACAAAGATCAAATTCTGTTAATTAATGCTCTGTAATAAGACATGATTGTGTTGGAAAGTGGCAATGCAAGCAATTGTTGTTTTTGTCATTGTTGTAAAACCTTAATTGGTGAGACTATTGTTATCTGTTTGAGTACCATATCTAATGATGATGAAGAAGATTTAACAAGAAGACCAAGTGAATGGTTGAGTTAAGGCAATTAAAAGGGTACTTGATCAGTTGGCACTGTGGCAAAGCAATTAGTTGTTTATCTTTCGAAGACAGTTTTTCTGGTTGTTCTGTGCCGAGCAAAGTTGCTTATGCCAAGCAAAGTTTCTTGTGCCAAGAAAATTTGCTTGTGATGAGAAAACTTTGTTCAATATTGAGCACCAATGAAATTTCCAAGTGGAAATAGTGATGTTGGCTGACTTACAGTAATTGGATTAATGATGAGATTTGAGATCTTTGGCCGACTTAGTTATTTTTTTTGGGATATGTAATGTTAATTAAAGATTGATCCACGTAATTTAATGTATGGGTAACTGTAATTAATGCATGGTTTCAAGATTTAATTAGAGACTACTTTGGAGAAGTAAATGTAATGCAAATATGGAATGATCCGTTGGATCTGACCTAACCTACACTACTACATTTGGGGCCAAATTTTGACAGAAGTTTCCAACGGGTAACTTTTTCTTACGAATTTGGTGTTTTTTTTGTAATAGGCCCCAATGATGTCAGTATTTCGATGGGTGTTTAATTGACCATCGAAACTCTAATAGATTCAGGGTATACATTAAAAAAAAAAGTGAAACAACCTCATCATTTTCATTTTGATTGGAGAGTAGGAGAAAAGGAGCGACAGCTAAGCACGGGAGAAGGTATGTGATTTCTTCATCTTTTGAGCCTTTGGAATCATATTCAAATGCATTTCATTTTATTATTGAGGGATTTTCTCTCTGAAATGACCGCATTCTACTGGTGTCATGCCCTAGCCAGTGCTTTATCTCTATTATTTGATGTTATTGGTGCTTGTGCTCAAGGATATCGATTCACTGTATTCAAATGTTTGGATTCACGTTTGTTGATATTACTGCCATATGTGTTTAATGATGCTATTGTATATTGTTGTCACTAAAATGACCGCATTCTACTAGTATCATGCCCTAGCCCATGCTTTAACTCCATTATTTGATGTTATTGGTGCTTGTGCTCAAGGATATCCATTTTTTTGAAATGTTGACTGTGGTTATCAAATGGACACCTCGTGAGCTTCTAGCTAGGCACCATTTTTATTGATAGCTTAGGGCATCAAATGTATTGTATCATTGATAGTTGAGACTTTTTTAAAAGGAAATAGGATAAAGAATGATTTTTATTTAGTTTCTCTAGTTTGATCCCTAAGTGGCTTACAACCCTAGAGAAGTATATGTAGATTTACGGATCCAGTTTTAGGGTACATAGCAGCTAATAATTCACAAGAAATCCATGCATCCAATTCGAATAGCAATTAATATAAAGAACTAGGTCCTACAATGGCCCAATCATCCAGACCTTGACTATCCCCTCAACCAGTGACCCTTCAAAACCGGGTTATCATGCAATCAGTGAGTGATCCTTCATTCTCTTGGTCTGCCCTGCATCCAAACATATTGGAAATATACAATACAATGATAACAAGTAGTTTGCAATCCCCCTTCCCTCAAGGAACACTATCAACAAGTGACCCTTCTTCTTATCAGCCATATCTAATGTTTCATTGAAGTCACGGCCAAGAATGAAGGTCACCTTACCCATACCATTCATGGTTTCTAAAATGTTGTTCCAAACTCCTAAAAAAATTTCTGTTGCTTCTTGTTGCTTCTTTAAATACTTCTTCTACCACAATGTCCTCCTACCCCATCTTCTTGATCTTCCTAGCTAAAGCGGATGAATCCACACACAATAACCCAAAATGAAGGGTTTTGTATCCTTTAATGAATCTCAATCATTGGTAATGCATGGACACTCAAACCAGTAGTCTCCAAAGCATTCAATAAGTGAATATAAATGTTTGAAAACTTTCCTCTCAACTTCCCCAACCACTCCTAATTAGTTAAAGGGATATTTCTTGAATCTCCACTATTCCTATCCTTACCAACAATTCTTAAACATACTTGATCTAATATGATAATAACATGCTAAACTGAACCAATGGCATGTTATTCATGTGGTACAAGGAAGATTTGGCTATCAAATCTTCCTTCGTGCAAGCTGAGCGCGAGAGAAGGTATGTGATTTCTTCATCTTTGATTGGTATCTTTGACAAGCAACATCTTTCGAGCCTCTAGCATCATATTCGACCACAAATTTCAAATGCATTGCATTTTATTTGATCATGAATGCTCACTGAAATGACCGCATTCTACTGGTGTCTTGCCCTAGCCCATGCTTTATCTCCATTATTTGATGTTATTGGTGCTTGTGCTCAAGGATATTGATTCACTATTTTCAAATGTTTGGATCATTTTGGTCGTGACTGTTCCTCTAGTACACAGTCAGGAAATGTAACTGTC
>MU228089.1:1074050-1115614 GCA_018584345.1 Thuja plicata | reverse complement strand
TTATCACCAGACTTAGCGACCATCGTTAGATCTCTTCATCTTTCCATCGCACGGCTGTCTTTTAATCGCTATACATTTCCTCATACCCTTAAATCATCAGGAGACTTCGTGACTGAAGGTGAAAACACTTTAGTCTCCTTATCGCTTGATCTCTTTCCTCCTTTTGGCGACCTCACGACAACCACTAGTTCTATGACAGATGTCATCAATTCTTTGGTCCACTTAATACATTCTGGAAACTGATTCATCACTCCTGTTCTGGCGACATCCCGACTGAAGAAAGATCGCCAAGTCTCGAGACACTGATGGAATATTCTATTTCTTCAAGAGACTACGCGACATAAAGGAAAAGCTAAGTCGGGAGAGGTTTTGGCATATTCGATCTGGGTAACGCGATCAAGCGACCTGACTTAAAAAACATGTCTTAAGTGACTTAAAAAGGTAACGAAGAAATATAAAGACATGGATGAGGGTTTAAACATGCATCGTTTAACACTAGGCTTTTAGGGTTTTTCAGGGTTTTGACAATTTGGGCAATGTATAAGCATGAAAACCTAAAAATTTTACAGAGAGCAAGGCAAAGAACAAGGCACAGCAGCAAAAATAGGAAATACAACCAACAAGACTCACAAACTTATTTTTATCTCCAGTCATATGATGTGAACAACCACTATCTATAACCCATTCATATTTCTTTTCAACACAAGATACTAAGGCTTTTTATTCATGTATAGGTTCATCATCCTTAATAGAAAAAAATCCAAATTCATCATAATCAACATCATCATCAGATACACCTTCACTAGTATAATAACATTCCTTTTCTTTTGAATACATTGATTTGTACAACTTAGGTTTGTGTTTTGGAACCCTTGTAGGACATCGAGATGAAAAATGACCAATCTTGTTACATGAAAAACATTTCAATGGTAACTTACCTTCAAATTTACCCTTACCTCTCTTTTCTCTTCTATAGATCAAGGCTACCACTTCATCTATCTTTCTTTCTTCCTCCTAGATTTGTTCCCATTCATCAGCATAGTCTCCAAGTTATTATCTTAGCTCACTATTGTTGGTGCTCACAATTCCATATAAGGTCTTTTTGTTTCTATGGACACTCTCCTTGAATGCAAACTCTACTTTAGGTAAATAATCTCCTAGTTCTGTAGCCTCAAAATTAGTTAGCTTTTCAATCAACATCTCTCTAGTCAAGTTTGGTGTCAAAGGTATAATATCCTCTATAGCTTGTACTTTAGTTTTGTATATAGGTGTCAGAGATTTGAGTATCTTCGCAATCACTTCTTCCTCACTGTAAGTTCCTCTAGAGTTTATGATGCTAGTAACCACTTGAGTAATTCTCTGTGCATATGCCCTAATGTTCTCATCATCTCTCATCTTCATTGATTCCATCTTTGTCTTCTAGTTTTGTAGCTTTTCCTATTTAGTAACCTTATCTCCTATATACAGTGCTACCAATCTTGTCCAAATCTCATGTGCAGAATCCAAGTCTTTTATTTCTATGAATTCACCTTCATAAAGTGTGCTAATCAATGACTCCCTTGTAACCATATTACATGAAAATAACTTCTTATCATATTTAGTAGCCTTCTCCAATTCATCCTCAGTCGCTATATTTTCTTTCTTTTTCTTGATCATCCAGTAGTCAATTCTCAAACATAGAAAATGTGTTCTCATCTTGTTCTTCCAACTGTCAAATTTTTTAGGATCAAATTTTGGACTATCCTTCCTATAGTATGTCATCTTCAAGATCACCTCAAGTTGTTAAGATTTCTCTCTAATTACCTGTAGCTCTGATACCAATTGTTAGGAATAAAATTCCACAAGCACAACTGAGTGGGGGTTGAATTATTTGTGATAAAGATTATTAAAAATTGAACTTAGTAAACAAAAACTTCAATGCAAATGATAGCACAGTAATTTCCAACATAATAACACAATATTATTTTTCAAGGAAACCCTGTTAAAGGTAAAACCCCAATGGGAATTAGCACCTACAAATGATGTACTGAGAGTATAGTATCCCAATAAAAATATTTATCCCTGTTAGGAGCTTATTACAAAATTACAATACATAGTCCTTTTTTGAGGATAGACCCTATTAGGAGTCAAGAGTAATAGTGGCCTCACTGCCTAGGAAAACTACCCAAAGAAGGTTAAAGCCACCCTCAAGGATTAACAATTTGAACAAGTGTATATAAAAAATATACAATCCAATGAACTGTCTGATAGCAACTATCTTTTCTTGGTCAGTTCCAATGAAGTATTATAATCACTGACTCTTCTCTACATCTAGTAGTCAAACAAGCCTCGTAGCTTCAACACTTCTTTGTCTTTCAATTACCTTCTCATCATACATACATATTTTCAAAATAAAATATCTCTCATATATACCCTATTACAACAATTGATTAGGTCAGCCAATTAAGATTTCCCAATATAAAAATAATTATTTAACCCCTTGCTATGATACACAAGGTACATAAAACAAGTAAACATCAATTATAATCTACAATCCAAGCTCACAATTCATAATACACACTACATCTCTGAAATCAGCCCCCAAATAGGTCTCCTCTAGAATACACGCCACAACTGACATCACCAACATTTTCATGAAAATCAACCAACAATGAACATTCCTTAATTTCTCTTCTATCATCTCTTAAGCTCGCATACTCTGAAACATCTTCGCCTATAAGATATACCTAAAATACAAAGACCTACTCTATCAAGCATCACTGTCATAGTCCAGAAACTAGTCTTCACTAAAACATTTGTAACATCACCAATATGCAATATTAATCCAAGTGACCTTAGTAATAAGGTCATCACACATCCTTCTCCATATCTTTGTTTTTGATCATTCCGATTCATCCTTACAGTGTATGTACTCACCTGTAAGTCATCCTACTATAGTAATAACTAGTTTGTTCTCTTCACAGAAACATATCTTGACATCAGTGACAAAACATGGATATCAATAGCATCAGTAGTACCCAAATCTGATATCATCCAATAGACAAATGGGGATGTTTGAAGACAAGAGAATAATTAAAGGGTGATCAGTTTTGGATGAAAATGAAGATGAATTGGATCAGGATTGGATATAATGATATGAGATTTACAAGTGGATTGGATTAGAAGAATGATGATGTGATTAGGTTGGATGAAAGATGAATGATTGGATTGGATTGAGAAAGTAGGTGTTGATGTGGATTATAAGGATGATTAGGTTGAAGATTAGGACATTGATTGAATGCTTAAGGAGATAATGAAATGATTAGGATGATTAGCATAAGATGGAATGATTTAAAAGAAGTGATTAGGATGATTAAGAAGAATACAGATGACTCAGAATAAGTTATTATGATGAAGGGAATGATAAGGGTGAAGAAGAAAGAGATTTAGGATGATTATGGATGATTAGGAGATGGTGAATAGAATGATTACGGATGATTGAGATTTAGAGGAATGTTTTTTTTGGATTAAGAGGGTGATTAGGATAAGAAGTGTGATGATGATGATGATGATGAAGAGGTAAGTAGATTTTAAAGGTTGATGTGGAGATGATGATGTAGGATTTTTACTAATTTTGGTCTATTTTAGGTCAATTGGACTATCAATAGTCTCCTACTCAATGCATCTTCTACCTTATTCAACTGTCCCTTCGGTTCATCCATCCAAATGTTACTCCAAATGAGATTTGAAGGTTTTCATTAGTATTAAAGAATTCAAATAACCAGTTGGTAACAGATTCACAGATAGACTAGTCAATATAATCATCAAGTGCAGAGTTAACTGAGTACACTAATCACATGCAGAGTTAACCTAGTACAATGATCATTGAGAAAATAGACCTTACCGAGTAGTAGCGTACACCGAGCACACAGTATACACCAAGATACACAAAGAACACTAAGCACATAGTATACACTAAGATACACAAGGAACACCAAGCACATAGTATACACCAAGATACACAAAGAACACCGAGCACAAAGTATACACTAAGATACACAAGGAACACTGGGCATCAAGAGATAGTATTTATTGGGTATAGCAGCGGTCACATAACATTTTGTATTGGCACATCACTCTAGGTAAAAACATTTTGTCAAGCTGGATAAGGGTTTACAACAATTGAGGAGAACATTAATTACAGATGAAAGCATTAATTGTTTATATCTCCTATATTTAGATGATCAAGGTAAATTTTGTACACCGTTGATCTTAGGTTTTTCTAAGATATTGTAAAACCCTAATTAGGTCAAGAGGTTTTATATATGTAATGTTAAGATGTCATTTTGTAATGTATGATTATCAAGTAAAGATCAAGTAGCTGCCATACAATGTACATTAGAGATCATAAAAGGGTTTTTAGGAGAAGGACTACATTATAATATTCAGTTTACAAAATGTAGACAAGGCTACTAAGAAGTACACAAGGTATTATCATTCACAGTAAGGTGATAAATTTATTGTACTTAAAGGATCTATATCCACAATATAGAGATTGTAATTTGTTCAGATCACACAACTTTGTTACTCTAAAGATTGTAACAATCCTAAAATTTCCTAATAGAGTAGACTTAACCGTCTTTGTATAAATGTCTTGACACATTACACACATAATTTGTGTTGCTAAATCCTCACATGAGGTAGATCTAATTGATCTTATTGTTACTCCTAACAGGGTAAGGTCACCTAAAGTGATCAATCTTTGTAAGCTCTAACATGCTACTTTATTACTGCGGTAGTGAATATTTGTGGGTCTCATCCCCACCACAGTTTTTACCTTCTAACAAGGATTTTCTGCGATACCAAAATACTAGTGTCATCTGTACTTAAATTTATGTATGTTTTATTGTTTGGATTATATGCATTTACATTTTAGAATTGGCATTACATATTTGGTGAAAGTTATCTACTCAATCAGTTATAATGGTATATTTGATTACAAAGATTTGTTTGAAAGTTTTTAAGGGTACTAATTCACCCCTCCCCTCTCAGTATACACCTTTCTATTATTCCAAAAATTGGTATCAGATCTAGTTCTCTTGTTTAGAATTTTAACCACTACAGAGAAAAGATCTTACAATGGAAAGGTATACACTTGATAAAATTATTGAAAATCAGAAGTTATAGTTGCAAATCTACATCGAAAAATACAAAGAAGACAAGGAGAAACTTAGGGAGATGTTGATTAAGAGAAAGGACATGAAACTTTGTTGTCATGAGACTGATTATGAGGAAGAAGAGATTCATGGCCCATTTGAAAAATATAGATCTAAATTTGGTAGCATATCTGATGCATATGAGGGAATCATATCAAAGCTATCTGAGAGCAATCAACAACTAACTGAACAAGTGAAAGAACTACAAATCGGTCAAGATACACAAATTCTTAGAATGGTTGAAGTCTTGAATAATGCAAAGAAATTTGAACAAGATAGAAACATGGTTTTTGATGAAAGAAGAAAAATGAATGAAAAGTTACAAGAAAAAGAATTTGAGATAATGAGACTTACTGAACATTACTTTGAGATCACCAATCAAGTGATTTCTATGAGTCATGAGGCTAACCAAGTGAATATTGAGCTTGCTAGAAAAATAGAAGACATTAGTAGATTGAAGGAAGAGAATGAAAAATATAGAAGTGAATTAAAGATACTACAACATAATGAGCTGATTAAGAGATCTGGAGACAATACTAAGAGAATGGATGAATTTCTGAACAATCAAAGAAGACTAAACAACAATACCAAATTAGGTTATACCGAGCAAGGAGAATCATCAAATCAAGCTGAACAAAATAATGTCTACACAAATCTAAAGCCTAAGAAACCCTCTTTCCATCACTATGGAAAATTGGACTACACATCAAATGTTTGCATGAGCAAAGCAAAAGGTCTTTCTAGAAACTCTCCTAAATTCAATGGAAATTGCTATAACTGTAATAAGCATGGACATGAAGCACATGAATGTAGATCTAAGCTGAACAAACCATAGAAGAAAACCTACATGGATAAATATTGTCGAACTTGCAACATGTATGGTCACACATCACAAGCATGCAGGACTAATACAAACAAAATCTAGAAACCTAAAGGAGAAGAAAAGGTAAATCAATCGAGAAGACAAGGTAATGCTCATGCTTGGGATTATAACACTTGGGCTAGTTGCACAACATGTGGTAAATATGGACATATAACA
The DNA here is from genome assembly GCA_018584345.1 of Thuja plicata. NCBI lineage: Eukaryota > Viridiplantae > Streptophyta > Pinopsida > Cupressales > Cupressaceae > Thuja > Thuja plicata. The sequence goes on along the minus strand of MU228089.1, from coordinate 1,109,380 downwards.
GAAAACTATATGAGACAATGGAGAACTAAGTCTAGGAATTGGTCAAACTCTAGAATGGCATGCTCACACCGTAAGAAGGTTGGTCACTTAAGCAGAGACTGTGCAGACTAAATAATTACTTAGGGAAATGGGAATATAATCAAAGAAATTATGAGGATCAAAAATCACATATGGAGGAGAGCATCAAATGACAATGCTGGACCAAGCACAACAATCGGTGACACCTCATCTGATGGATTAGGTGACTCCACCAACTCCACCTAAGCAATACAAGCAGATATGGAACTATGTTTTGCAAAGCTATATCTTACATCAGTTCTTATATACATTATACAAATGCCAAATTAGAATGAATTAAGATGTAATATATGGTATTATATTTGTTATTACTTTGATCTAGTTGATTTGGTTAATCTATATCGATTTAATAATGCCAGTCGGTGAATATGTGTGAGACAAATGAGTTTCTAAGGAAACCGATCATTTGGTATACTTATCGAGCTGAGATATCCTTAGTATTAACCGAGTGAATTATTTGTCTATAGAGTGGTTGGTGATGAGCATTTATTGTGATGACTAAAATTATTTGTTATAAATTTGAGGGAGGTGAGCTCATTTTTTCACACAGAGATCATTGAGTAGAGCAAAGAAATTGAGAGCAAACTCACAGTAGAGCATTTCAAAGATTTTATAGAGATTCTGAGCACATTTCGAGCAGTTAAAGGTTAGAACAATATGCATTTGCACATATCGAGTTATTTGAGTTCTTTCATGGGAATCCCTAATTTGAAATCAATGGCATCCTCATCACGAACAATGTAGGAAAAGATGGATAAAGATAAAAATGTGATTCTTGTTAATAATTCTACATGCACTAAACCCCATTATAAGATACATCCATAGGTTGCATCTCAACCCGATGATAAAGGCGCATTCTCTGAGATACCACCTAGGGTTATATGTGAGAGCATACATTCATAGTAAGATTAGAGATAGGGTATTTTGAACTAATATCGACATATCAGTCACTTTTCACTTACAGGAAACTGAAAGATGAACATAAACATCTAGAAGTCAAAGGGTTAACCAATACCCTACATTTACTGAAGGAATTCAAAACTGAATGGATAGGCATTGTATTGAGCCATGTACATGATGGAAATATTTGGCTAGATGAACCAAGGAAGATAAGAAAAGATGTGATACATGCAGTAACTGGGTATCCTACATCAGATAAATCAAAAGACCTAAGGCACCTGCCCATAACTGAGATCAAAAAAACTAACAGGAGCTGAGTGGGATGGTAGAGGTCTACGGATCAACACCATTAGTGATCCTAAACTTAGGTTTGGTGCATATGTTATTGTATACAAGATCTTCTAGTCAAGAATACCTAACAATGTTGCATGTGGAGATGTTTATAATGCATACAAGATTGTCAAGAATGGTTTACAACTTGACCTAGCCGAGGCAACTAGAAGAAAATATGAGAACAATTCGATTAGCATGATCTAATAATTGTAAGTTTGGTTCTCTACTACTATGTACATTTTTCTATCTGCATAAATTTTTTTCCCCTCTGCCGGTAATGTGAAATGGAAGACAAACAAACCGATTAGACTGCAAATCGGTGACTTCATTGCAAGTCTAAGCACAAACTTTGAACCAATCATGAATGAGTATTTTACAAAGTTCAAATCAAGAATGGAGAAAAGAACAAGGATACCAATGCAGTTGGTAGAGAATTATAAGGATAAAATCTATTTTGTAGTTGATAGAGACACTACACTCATCAAGGTAGTACAACCAAGGACAACATGGATACCTCTGATAGATTATGAACTAGATATTGATTTAGCTTCTAAAGCTATAGAAAAGTTACTTAACAAACCAATTGACAAATCTGCCATAAGATTTGGCACATATGAACAAGCTAAAACCACAATATCACTTGGACTTCAATTTGAAAATATGGGTAGGAAGAAGACCAAGATTTTTAAGACCTTGAAAGAAAAATTTGTTATCATTGATGAAGAACTGGACAAATCAGTTGATGAAATCGAGGAGCAGACTACAGTCGGTAAAGATGAAGAACAAGAACAAGATGTTGATGCCACCAAGTCTGATGAAGAACAAGTAGAGGAACCTAAGGCAAAGAAGGGAAAAGGCATAAAGAATGAGTCTCCACTGAGGACAAGATCAAGATTGGTGAAAGTAGATTCACCACCTTTGAAGAAAGGAGTTGCAAAGATTACAAGGCCATCACCAAAATACACTTATCAGACAAGGAAGCCTCAGACCAAAACACTGAGACAATGAAAGAAGTATGTAAGGAATAAATATGATAAGGATGATTATGATGACAATACTAATCAATTTATGGTTATTTATAACAAAGTACCAAAGACTATTGATGATATTGTAGAAGAAATCAGGACAACCAGAAGGTTAGGACATCCTAAGATACATGCTTATGTAGATCTGACTACCGAGAATTAGGATAAAATTGAAGAAGCTATCATAGGTATGCTGATTACTTTCAAAAAGGTCTCTGTAGAATTTTCTACATACATTCCAAAAGAATTATATGATAACGTATCAACTAGATGGAATTATGCATTTAACACCGGGAAAAAGATGAGAGAGGCATCTCTCACTCACTCTACTTAAGGATGATTGCATAGTGGAACAAATTGATGATATAATGCAATAGTATGCAAATAAATTCCCCAAGAAAGCAAGAACACTAAATATACTTCAAGGGAATTTGAAGGAATTTGATGAAGAGAGCATGAAGGAAGTTGATGAAGAGAGAACCAAGATTTAGAATAATCTGCTTAATCCAACTAAGGAAACCGAGGACATTACATCTACAATCGATACAGAGGGACATCGACTGAGAATAGAGACAATAAATATTGATGATGTAACTATTGATAATGTATTGGATGGTATCCCTAAAATTTTGACTTATCTAGGTCATGTAGAGATCACAATAGAAGATATAACTAAAGGTGATCCTAATGACAAGGAAAAAGAAGATGAAATGATAATCAGAGCCACCAAGACCTTAGATGAAAAAGATACAACAAAGATTTCCTTAGAAATGGTACTAGATAATCTATCTATTCTAGTACAAGCTATTGATATAGAAATTGAAGCACAAAAGAAGACACCCAAGTAGGTCACAGATACAAATCAATACAAGGGTGATACATAAGGTAAAGAGACCGAGCATAGTAAAGAAACAACACAAGGTGATGCACCTCACAACACCACTGATGTGCAAGACAAAGGTGAAGGTACAACAAAAATGAAGGTAGACACTCCTACTATTGACACCAGGTTAGCTACCAAGGTATGTTCTCAAGGAATCACACCTAGCAAGCCATCAAAGAAAGAAACTGAGCAAAATGCTCAATTATCTCTAACTTTATCTCCTACATAAAGTGTACAAGGGAAGAAGAAGAAGAAAGGGTAGTAACATTAGATGAAATCATAGACATCCCTAATTGTGATCCAAGGACACTTGATCCATAAAAACTTAGGAAATATGGAGAGCTATGCACCTGAAAAGTAGCTCAAGACAAGATGAGGCAAGACAAAAAAATGTATAGGTGCTAGAGGCAGAAAAGGAGATTCTATAGCAAGTTGTTCCTAATGTGAACACCAATGAATCAACCCCCATCATTGATCAACTTGCACTTCTCACTAAGGAAATAAATGGTCCATACATTGATGTCGAGAAGAAGTTAGAAGAGAGAGTATAAAAGAAGATTCAATACAAGGTTATTGAGAAGATCAGCCAAGTAGTAGCAGTAAACAAGGTAACTCTGTCATAATTTGTAGCAAGATTAGAAACTGTTATTACTAAAGCCCTTACATTTCTATAAAATTTATGTACATTAGATCACTTTACTACCAAGCTTAGTGAAAATATGAAGAAATTAGATGAAGATCCAAAAGATAGTGCCAACAGTCTTTCAACCGAGCAACATGCATTTCATATGCATTACACCAAGGTTCTACAAACATAGTGGTTGAGACTTTTTTTGAAGAAGGAAGAGGACAAGGTCAGATAATAGGTAACCGATCTGTAGGATATGTTACTACCACATTTATTTATGATGCAAAAGCATGTGACACGGGCAAAGAACTTGATTGCCACCTTGGAGTTATCAGTTATAGAAATCATATATGATATGCATGCTCAACTGAACCTAGAGAAGTTAACCCTCGAGCATCGAAAGAAGGAATGAGAGAATTTATTGGAATATCTCCAGAAGACCCATCCTAATATTTTTGACAAGTTGTAAGTTTATTATTTTTTTCATTAATTTCAAAAAAGGGGGAAACATATGTATATACCAAGCATGTACAAAGGGGGAGTCACTATGTATAAGTTGTTATGTGTATACTACATCTACATATACAAGTTTTTGATACTAATGACAAAGGAGGAGAATGTTACTCCAAATGAGCTATGAAGGTTTTCATTAGTATTCAAGCATTCAAATACCCAGTCAGTAAAAGAGTCACAGACAGACTAGTTGGTATGATCACCGAGTGCAGAGTTAATTGAGTGCATTGATCACACACAAAGTTAACTGAGTACAATGATCACTGAGTAGACAAACCTTACTAGGAAATGCCAGGCACATAGTATACACTGAGATACATAAAGAACACTGAGCACATAGTATACCCTGAGATAGACAAGGAACACCCAGCACCGAGAGACAGTATTAACCGAGTATACCAATGGTCACATAAAAGTTTGTATTGGCACATCAATCTAGGTAACAACTTTTGCCAAGCTGGATAACATTTTACAATGATCAAGAAGAGAATTAATTATGGATGCAAGCATTAATTTTTTATATCTCCTATGCTTAGATGATCAAGGTATATTTTGTATACTGTTGATCTTAGTTTTTTCTAAGATATTGTAAAACCCTAATTAGGTCAAGAGGTTTTATATATGTAATGTTAAGATATTTTTTAATGTATGATGATCAAGTAGCCGCCATACTACGGACATCAGAGATCAGAAAAGGGTTTTTAGGACAAGGATTTCATTGCAACATTCAGTTTATAGAACAAAGACAAGGCTATTGAGCAATAAAAAAGGTATTATCATTCATAGTAAGGTGATAAATTTATTATACTTAAAGGATTTATATCCACAATATAGAGATTGTATTTTTTTCAGATCACTTAACTTTTTTACTCTATGACAATTGTAACAATCCTAAAATATCCTAATAGAGTAGACTTAACTGTCTTTGTATAAATATCTTAACAGAGTGCACACATACTTTGTGTTGCTAAATCCTCACATGAGGTAGATCTAATCGATCTTATTGCTACTTCTAACACTATAAGGTCTCCAAAAGTGATCAATCTTCATAATCTCAAATAGGCTACATTATTATTGTAGTAGTGAACCTTTGTGGATCTCATCCCCACTGTATTTTTTACCTTCTAACAGGGATTTTTTGTGATACAAATATACTAGTGTCATGTGTACTTAAATTTCATGTATATTTTATTTTTTGGATTATATGCATTTACATTTCAACAGTGACAATACATGTTTGGTGAAAGTTATCTATCCAGTCAGTTATAGTAGTATATTTTATTACAAAGATTTTTTTGAAATTTTTTAAGGGTATAGATTCACCCCTCCCCTCTCAGTACACATATTTCTATTATTCCAATAGAGATTTAGGATGATTAGAAGATGGTGAATAGAATGATTAAGGATGATTGGGATTTAGAGGAATGTTTTTGTTGGATTAAGAGGATGATTAGGATAAGAAGTGTGATGATGATGAAGAGATAAGTAAATTTTAAAGGTTGATGTGGAGATGACGATGTAGGATTTTAACTTATTTTGTGTTATTTTAGGTCAATTTGTTCATTGGAAAGAATTGATTTTCAACATTCATAAAAGGCATTGACTATGCTAAGTATACCTTGACACACATTTTGGGCATAATTAATTGTTATTGAAGACACGCATCTAAAAATAGTCCTGAAAGGGACAAAGCAACCTTGTAGGAGACAAGCAATTGTGACTTTGGGGAATTTGATACAAATTTGAAAATTTCAATGTGTGTATGTTCAAGTGGCCCTTTCAAGCTGATGAACTATAACTGATTGAATGTTTGAAGATGTTATGTTGATGTTCACCGAGCTACAGAAAGTTAATGCAAGACATTAAATTAGTTAATGTATTGTATTTTCATTGATGTCAAATTTATATACTCTGATTGGTCATATACATATTGTCAAAGACTTCAAAGAACCAAAGAGATAAAGGTTATGTTATCTATAATGCATAAAAGTTCAGTATACACTAAGTGACAACAAACACCGACGGACAACTACACACCGATGGACAGATAATCCCGAGAAGAGTCACAATGATACCCAAGAAAGATAACCAAGCAAGCATTATAGAGCAGAACCAAAGTGATACCCGAGCAGAACTAAAATTCACAGCGTTGCCCGATGGACAGAAATGCCCAAGGAAAACTAAAGTCAAGATAGAAAACAAGGAGTTAGACACTGATCAGAATTGATGTTTAGAAATGAAAAAAAGACTTAGCTGGAAGGAGCTAATATGGAGTTAACTGATTGATTACATTATTTTCATCAACTAGTTAAAAGCTAAAGATAAGCTAGATATTTAAAGGTATTTTTATTCTAGTTGTCAAGAAGAAATCTACGGGATACAACTAAAGTAAGCTTTAAAGCAAGAATGGCAATATTTGCAAATCACATCAAGAACAAGAAAGACAAGGACTTAGAAACAGTAAAATCATGTCCATAAAAGAGACAAGATAATTCATTATGAAGAGAGGGATGCTGAAGAGAGTTCTCATGAAGATACGAAGTCTTCATACAGACCTGATAAAAAAAGTTGAAGAATAGATCTAAGGTTTATGCAGACACCGAGTAATAGAGAAGCAACAATATTCACTAAGAAGAAAGAAGTGGAGAAAAGTAACTAAAGAGAACATTGATCAGAAGAGGTATTATGATCTTACAATAGATCTGAACATCTACAAGATTAAGTTGTATTTATGAATAGATCATATACTATTTCAATTTAACCATTGTTTCAGAAATCTCTTAACAGAGTGAGATTTTACTATCCTTTATATATTGAGATACATCCCAAGGAGTATCAAAATGTTTCTCATGAAGATAGCATGGTAAATGTCAGATATCAAGTGAAAAAATATTAAATTTAAATCCTCTAACAAGGTCGCACTTAACAGTGTGTTTGTAACCTTTAATAGGGTTGGCTCTTCACCGAGCTCACTTTAGAAGAGTGAAAATTTTGGGTTACCGGTCCCAAGTTGTTTATCCCCTAACAGGGTTTTCATGTTAAAAATCCATGAGTCAAATGTGTATAAGGTTCATTTCTTTGATTTTTTTCTTTACACATTCCTAAAATAGGATTTATCGATAAACACTAAGTTATTTATTGTATTTCGGTAAAGACTAGACTACTATTTTGTAAAGATTAAGAAAAAGGATAAATAGTATACTCCGAGCAGTAGTTATTTGATAAGATTATTTTAGGGCATACATATTGTAGGACTAAAGATAACTAGAGGTTTATATTTGTGGTATAAAGTTTTGGGTTGATTTATTGGATTAATTTTTGAGGCCACTGATTCACCCCCTCCCCTCAGTTATTCTAACAATTGGTATCAGAGCTTGTGTGCTTAGAAAGGGAGTTTAAAAGACTCAAGCAAAAGATCACAAGATGAGAAAAAGGGATGTTTTGAAGTTGAACAAAGACAACTTTGAATCATGGAAAAGTAGGATAAGAATCCACCTATCAGGCATTGGAAATTATGTTACTCAATACTTAGATACTGAATTTGTTTTACCTACTAGACCTCCGATAGTTGATCAATTGAGAGAAAAGAATGAGCACAATTCTATGATGATAGAACTTTCTTCCTCACTCTCTGATGCTGAATTTGAAGATGTCAAAACACACACCACTGCAAAGAAAATGTGGGACAAATTGAAGCTAGTGTATGGGGGAGATGTAAATATGCTAAGAGCTGAGGCAGAAATCCTATGAGGAAAATTTGATGACCTAAGAATGAAAGAAGGAGAAAACATCACTTAGTAGAGCTGCAGAATCAAAAAGGTAGTTAATGTTATCTGAGGAGTAGGAGGTGTACTTGAAGAATAAATAGTGGTAAGTAAAATTCTAAGAACCTTACTTCCTATTTATGCTATTAGAGTATCTACTATACAAGAAATGAGAGCGGTAATAAATAATAGTGTTACTCTATATATTTTGATTAGTAGACTTATTTCATTTGAGATGAATAACTTTGACAATAGTGTGTTACCATCAATTGATTCTACATTCAAATATTCTTTAAAAATAAGTAAATCAAGTCATAAACACACTATGAGAAATGATAGTGAAAGTGATAGTGATGACCAAGAACTTGATGAAATTGAAGCATTAAAGGCTAGAAGATTGCAGAGAGGAAAAGGTAGATACAAACGTAAATTACCATTGGTATGTTTTAATTATAAAGAGATTGGACACTTTGCTGCTAGATGTACTAACAAAAGAAAAGAAAATAGAAACAATGACAGATCGTATGAAAAGAAGTATTATAGAGGTGATGACAGAGATTACCGAAGAAAATGACAATATGACAGAAGAGATAACTGAGACTACAAGGACAAAGGGAATAAATCTTATTACCTGACTGAGAAAAAAGCTAGAGATACTGACATTGAGTCTGATGAAGATATTGAGGTGGTATTTATTTCTATGAAGGATGATTCAGACGAAGAGAAAATGTATGTTGAAACTGCACTCATATCTAAGGTTAGTAAGAATGATATCTAGATTATTGATAGTGGTTGTACTCACCACATGACTGGAGATAATGAAAATTTTGAAACTTTTGAATATTATAATGGTGGATCAGTAAGAATGGGTAATGACTCAACTTTTCTGGTTGAAGGTAAAGGAACCATAATGTTGAATAATCTAATCGGATGGGAAAATGCATATTGGGTGAAAGGACTTAACTATAATCTATTGAGTGTTTCATAGTTGAATAACACAGGTCATCAAGTTGCATTTGTTAATAAAAAGGAAAAGATCTTTAATGAATCAGGAAGGTTGATCAGAACTGGTGAATAGACAAAAGGTAACCTATTCTATCTTGATGATATTAACACCACTTGTTTAATGGCTAGAAATTATGACATATGGTTGTGGCATAAAAGGTTATGTCATGTGAATTTTATAACATGGTTAGGATAAACAATAAAGGGAAAGTAAGAGGCTTATCAAGCATGTCAAAGCCCAACCATGTCATGTGTAAGAATCATCAAAAAGATAAAATGAAAAATTTTAGTTTCAAGAGAAAAACCTACACATCTAATGCTATTATAGAGTGAGTCCACACTGACCTATGTGGACCCATGAGAACTAAGTGCTATTATGGGGATAGATACTTCATTCTATTTGTTGATGATTATTCTAGAATGATGACAGTTATGTTCTTAAAAGAGAAATCAGAAGCATTCAAGATGTTTAAATGGTATAAATCTATTGTAGAAAAATAAAGTGGTAAGGAACTGAAATGCTTAAGATTAGATACAAGAGGAGAATTCATTTCTAATGAATTCACTAACTTTTGTACTGAGCATGGAATTCAAAGATAGGTTTTTACACCAAGAACACCACAACAAAATGAGATTGTTGAAAGAAGGAACAAATTCATTGTTGATTTTTCCAGAACACTGATGATTGAGAAAGGCATCAGTCAAACATTATGGAGGGAAGATGTCAGTACTGGTATCTACACATTGAACAGAGTTCAATTGAAGAAAGACACCTTATGAGCTATGGTATGGACATACACCAAATGTAAGTTACTTTAGAATTTTTGGAAGTCAATGTTATATTTTGAAAGAAGATAGAAATGGAAAGCTTGACTCTAAAGGTGATGAAGGAATATTTCTAGGGTAGTCTAACAAAAATAAGGCTTATAAATGTCTTAACAAGTCCTCTAACAAAATCATTGAAAGTACAAATGTCAAAGTAGATGAATTTGCTGAGAAAAAAGATGAGGAAAGTAGAAAGGAACTGGAAGATGATAATAGGTTTTTCTATAGTGAATAACCTGACACTCTACCCGAGAAACAATGTATCACTCCTGAGAAATAGAACAATGCACCCAAGCATCAGGCTGCAAACACCAAAAATTAGGAAATTGCTCAAAATGATGTACCAATTGATGGAGATCAGAATGAAGGTCAAGATGATGACCAGAATGATGAACAAAGAGCTGAACCAGTACTTGCCAAGTATGTCAGAAGACACCATCTATAGAACCAGATCATAGGAGACAAAAAGGGTGGAATGAGAACAAGAAATAAGTCACTGAACACTAGATTTTTAATTTGTGATTTTGATCCTAAATCTATTAATACTGCACTTGAAAATAAATAACGGGTCAATTCTATGAATGAAGAGATAGAGCATATTAAGAAGAAAAATACATGGATATTAGTACCTACACTGGATGACAAGAATGTCATTGGTACCAAATGGATATTCAGAAACAAGCTAAATGAGAATGGAGAAGTCACAAGGAACAAAGAAAGATTAGTATGCAAAGGGTATGAACAAGAAGAAGGTAGTGATTATGGAGAAACCTTTGCACCCATTTCTAGACTAGAAGGAGTAAGAATTCTACTTTCTTATGCTGCATTAAAAGGATTCAAGGTATACCAAATGGATGTCAAATCTGCATTCCTAAATGGAATACTAGAAGAAGAGGTATACATTGAACACCTAGAAGGGCTTGACATTGATCCTAACAAGAGAAACATGGTTTGTAGACTACACAAAGCCTTGTATGGATTTAAAAAAGCACCTAGAAAATGGTATGAAATTCTTGAATCATATATCATAAGCATTGGATTTATAAGAATTAGTGAAAATAGTAATCTGTATTTAAAAGAAGATACTAATGATAACATTTTGATTACTGAAATATGTGTTGATGATATCATATTTGGAGATAATGATATGTTATGCAAATCATTTGCTAATGAAATGAGAAAAGAGTTTGAGATTTCAATGTTTGGGGAGATCAATAAGCTCACTTACAGTGAGGAACCTGACACTATACCCTACCAACAATGTAGATCCCCTGAGCTACAAATCATTTCTATCGAGCATCAGGCTGCAAATACCGATGGTCAAGATAATGATCAAGATAATGTGCAAGGTGATGAAGAGCAGAATGAAGATCAAAATAATGCTCAAGCTAATAGACAAAGAATTGTACCTATACTTGAAAGATATGTAAGAAGGAACCATTGAGAGGTATAGATCCTAGAAGATAAGAAAGCTGGTACAAGAACAAGAAGCAAGTCTTTAAACTCAAATTGTTTAATTTGTGAGTTTGAGCCAAAATTTGTTAATGTTGCACTAGATAATGAGGAATGGATAAGTGCTATGAATGATGACATTGATTAGATTGAGAGAAAAAAAACATGGTCACTTGTGCCAAGACCAGATGACAAGAATGTCATCGGTACAAAAAATAGATATTCAGCAATAAGCTGAATGAGAATGGAGAAGTCACAAGGAACAAAGCAAGACTAGTATGCAAAGGGTATGCACAAGAGGAAGGTATAGACTATGGAGAGACCTTTTCACCTATTGCTAGGATAGAAGGAGTAATAATATTACTTTCTTATGCTGCATTGAAAGGATTCAAGGTATACTAGATGGATGTCAAGTCAGCATTCCTAAATGGAATACTTGAAGAAGAAGTATACATTGAACAATCAGAAGGGTTTGTTGATCCAAACAAGAGGGACATGGTATGTAGACTTCACAAAGTCTTGTATGGATTGAAACAAGCTCCAAGAGCCTGGTATGAATGACTTAATTCATATCTAACAAGTATTGGATTTGTAAGGACTAGTGAAAATAGTAATCTTTATTTAAAAGAATATACTGATGCTAACACCTTGATTTCTAAAATATTTGTTGATGACATCATATTTGGAGGCAATGATATGCTATGCAAATCATTTTCTAATGAGATGATCAAAGAGTTTGAGATGTCTATGTTTGGTGAGATCAATTTCTTTCTTGGTCTATAGATCATTCAACAAAGTGAAGGAATTTTCATTACACAGTCCAAGTACATCAAAGAGGTCCTAAAAATTTTTAAGATGGAAGAATCCAAACAAGTTGGAACATCAATGGCTACTGGATGTAAGTTGACAAAGGAGGAAAAAACAACAGAGGTAAATCAGACTTTGTATATATCAATGATTGGAAAACTCATGTATGTTGTACACACTAGACCAGATATTGCACATGCAGTAGGAATTGTTGCTAGATTTTTTGCTAACCCCAGGGAATCACATATGACTGCTGTGAAAATAATTCTAAGATTTCTAAAGAATACAAAGGAATTTATCTTATGGTATAGAAGAGAAGTCAAATTTGATCTTAAGGTATTTACCGATATTGATTGGGCTGGGAATCTTGATGACCGGAAGAGCACAACTGGAGGAGCATTCTTTATGGGTGACAGACTTGTCACATGGATTAGAAAGAAGGAAGGATGCATCTCTCAGTCTACTGCAGAAGAAGAGTACATTGTTGCTACTACTACAAATTGCTCAAATATTGCATGGATCAAACAGTTACTGGAAGGTATGCATATGAAGATCTTAGAACCAGTGATTATCTATTGTGATAACACCAGTGCAAGAAACATTTCCAAGAATCTAGTCATGCATGCAAAAACTAAACACATTGCCATCAAGTATCATTACTTGAGAGAACAAGTTCAAGAAAAAGAGGTGATACTTGAGTATGTGCAATGCAAAGAACACTTAGCTGATATCTTCACCAAGCCACTGCCCAAGGATACATTTGAGTACTTGAGAAAAATACTAGGGGTCAAACCCTTGTCTACCAGTCAATAAAATGGCTGAAGGCTGCATCAACCTACATATTATCAGAATATAATTCATGTTGATGCAAGAAACAAGATGAACTTAAAATCTACATCTATATACAGACAGGTATATATCATAACTGAGCACCAAAGATTATTGTTGTATTGCTGATGGATAAGGGAAATTTAAGGAATATATTATGGATAGGAAAATGATTTTTTGACATGAATGTCAGATATTTGTAAAATATTTGTTTAGAATTTTTGTCAAAGGGAGAGATATTATCCATATTATCACATTCTCCTGAGAAAGATTATCCATTATCAGATTACTCCAACAAGGAGAGATTATATCCTTAAGGAGAGAAAGTTGTATGAAAGATTATACAAAGGGAGAGTTGCTGAAAAGAGAAAAAGACATCAAAATAGGAGAATAGTTAAAAGGAGAGAAATTGACACAAGAAAAGGACTCAACACATCAGAAGACAAGAGAACTACAAGAATCAAGTCTAAGCTAAAATAGAGCTTATCGAAGTTCAGACATTTATCGGTTGACAAAAGGGAGAGATTGGTAGTTTGATGAATCTCAACAGTTGTATTTCATATTGTATTAAAAATAGTATAGTGTGATAATATAGGTTAGTTTCCATCAATACCAAAGGGAGAGATTGATGACATGTAACTGATTAAATGTTTGATAATGTTAAGCTGAAGATAATGCAAGGCATTAAATCAGTTAGTGGTTTGTATTGTCATTTATGTCAAATTGATATCATTTGTATAGCCATATACATAATACCAAATACTTCAGAGAATCAATGGAACAAAGGTTATGCTTTTAGCAATGCATAAAGGTCAAGTATTCACTAAGTGACATACAAAACTGACAAAGTGCACACCATCGGTAAAGGAAAAGAAGAAAAGTCACATTGATACCTGACGAGAAGAAGATAGTGTTTCCTGACGAAGCAAATCACAAGATGCCCGACAAGCTGAAGATAGAGTTCCCAACGAGCAAAAATCCAATGATACCCAACAGATGGAGATCCTAAAGCTAACTAGAGTCATGATGATGGAACTTTCAGTTCTCACTAACAACTAAATGAAGAATTGACCGACGGAACACAGAGTTCAGAAAATAACAAAATATCTAGCTAGAAAGAGATAAAGATAGACTTAACTGGTTGTTTTCTTTGTTTTATTCGACCAGAGTTAAGTAATTGATTTAAAGCTGATTTATACAATTATCATGAAGATAACTACGAGACAAATCAAGAGTTGTGATTAAATCAAATTGGTTGGATTGTCTTTTATGCCAAGAATCAAGAATCAAGAAACATTGAATATCATGTCTATATAAGAAACAAGCTTAATTCATTTTTGTATCACATGAAAATGAGATTAAGGGGAGTGAATAGAAAGAGGATGTTGAAGATAAACTGATGAAGAACAACTTCATGTAGTACTAATCAATCAAGCTGAAGGAGAGCTAAGGAATTCTGCAGACACTGACAAACAGTAAGCACAGCATCACAAAGCAAAAAGTATGGAGCACAAAAGAATTGAATTGATAATTGATCAGAGAGGTAATGTACTTAAATAGATATGAAAATCTGCAATTCAAGTTGGATTAGAAACAGGTCAGTTTGTTTCAGTTTAACCATTGAAGCATCAAGTCTCTTAATAGAGAAGGACTTAAAAATCTTCTATATATTGAGGTACATCCCAAGGAGTGCCCAAAAGGTTGATTCATGAAAGTAGCATTAGATATGCCCGATGCCTATTTATAGTCTAAGAGAGAGACTAATTCAAGGATGGTAGAATTAGATGCCTGATACTAAGTGACGACCTATATGTGTAAAATCATCTAACAAGGTCACACCTAGCAGTGTGTTTGTAACCTTTAACAGGGTTGGCTCCTAACAAGGATCACTTCAGAAGAGTGAAAATTTGGGGTACCGGTCCCAGTGGTTTTTTCCCTTAATAGGTTTTCCACATTAAAATCCATGTGTTATATGTGTGTATGATGCATTTATTTACTTTTTTGTATCTTACATAATTCATTTTTTATTTATTGGTATACTCTACATAGTTACTGAGTTTCAGTAAATATTTATACTACTTATCGGTAATCAAGGAGAATAAGGACAGATAAGGAAAACCAACAAAAATTTAATCATTATAAGTATTTCAAGGCATTCATCTTGTAGGACAAACATAACTTGAGAAATAATTAGTGGTTATAAGAGTTGAAGGGTTGATTTAAGAATTTGTTTGAGGCCACTGATTCACCCCCCCTCTCAGTTATTACTAACACTACTGTGATAATACTAGTGCAATAACCATTTCAAAGAACCCTATCATGCATGCTAAGACAAAGCCTATTGCTATCAAGTATCATTACTTAAGAGAAAAAGTGAAAGAGAAAGAGGTGATACTATAATATGTTCAATCCAAGGAACAATTAGTGCATACATATTCACAAAGCCATTTCCTAAAGATACGTTTGAGTACCTAAGCAAGAGACTAGGGGTTAGACCCTTGTCTATTGGTCACTAAGCTGACTAGGAAGTGGGATCAGCCTACACATAATCAAAAGATCATTCATGTTGATGCAAGCAAAGAGATGGATTGCAAAGATATATCAGTACACAACAAGGTACTTATCTGCACTGAACACCAAAGATAAATTGCTGATGGAAAGGAAATTCAAGGAATATATTATGAAAAAGAGAGATTTAGTTTGGCATTGTTGTCAAAGGGAGAGATGACTTAAGGGAGAGATTATATCCATATTAAATATCTATCAGAAACATTCAATAAAATATATTTCTGCCAAAGGAAAAAGAGATATGAAATCTGTATCATAATCATCCATCAAGGAGAGGAACAATCAAAGGGAGAGAAAACATCAGAGGTAGATTCAAAGAAACATCCATCTAAGGGAGAGAATTGGAAAAGTTAAACAATGCATATCTATCCACAAAAGAGAGAAGCGATTCTAAAACAAAGGGAGAGATAGAATCAGAAGTTGCTACATATATCCAGTGAAGGGAATGAATAATAAAGAAATTACTCTGGAAGAATCAAATCTAAGCTATATGAGCTTACTGAGAGTTAGACATTTGTATTGGTTATAGAAGAATAAGTTTGGTAGAGATTCATGAACTACAATTGATATATTTCATATTGTATTATTAGTAATGTAGTATGTTGCCATCAATGCCAAAGGGAGAGATTAATGAACTATAACTGATTGAATGTTTGAATATGTTAAGTTGATGATCACCGAGTTGTAGAAAGTTAATGCAAGACATTAAATCAGTTAATGTATTCTATTGTCATTGATGTCAACTTGGTATACACTAATTGGTCATATACATATTGTCAAAGACTTCAAAGAACCAAAGAGATAAAGGTTGTGTTATCTGTAATGTATAAACATTCAATATACACCAAGTGACAACAAACACCGATGGACAAGTGCACACCGATGGATAGAGAACCTCGAGAAGAGTCACAGTGATACCCAAGAAAGAATTATTGAGCAGAACCAAAGTGATACCCAAGTAGAACTGAAAGTCACAGTGTTTCCTGATGGACAGACAACCCTGACGGACATAGATACCCGAGGACAACTGAAGTCAAGAACAAGAAAACACGGAGTTAAACACCGATCAAAACTAAGGTTTAGAAACAACAAAAGACTTAGATGGATAGAGTTAAATATGGAGTTAACTGATTTATTATATTTTTTTCATCAACCAGTTAAAAGCTAAATATAAGCTAGACATTTAAAGCTAGTTTTATTCCAGTTGTCAAGAAGAAATCTCGGGATAAAACTAAAGCAAGCTTTAAAGAGAGAATGGCGATATTTGTGGATTACATCAAGAAAAAGAAAGACAAGGAATTAGAAATGGTAAAATCATGTCTATAAAAGAGAAAAGATAATTCATTATGAAGAGAGGGATGCTGAAGAGAATTTTGGTGAAGATAAGAAGTCTTCATACAGACCTGATCAAACAAGTTGAAGAACACAGCTAAGATTTCTGTAGACACTGGGTAACAGAGAAGCAACAACATGCACCGAGAAAAAAAAAGTGGAGCAAAGGAACTGAAGAGAACATTGATTAGAAGAGGTATTATGAGTTTACAATAGATCTGAACATCTGCAATATTAAGTTGTATTTATGAACAGATCATATATTATTTTAGTTTAACCATTGATTATAAAAATCTCTTAACAGAGTGGGATTTAACTATCCTTTATATATTGAGATACATCCCAAGGAGTATCAAAAAGTTTCTTATGAAGATATCATAGTGAATGCCAAATATCAAGTGACAAACTATTAAATTTAAATCCTCTAAAAAGATTGCACTTTTAACAGTGTGTTTGTAACCTTTAACAGGGTTGGCTCTTCACCGAGCTCACTTTAGAAGAGTGAAATTTTTGGGTTACTAGTCACAAGTGGTTTTTCCCCTAGTAGGGTTTCCACGTTAAAAATCCATGTGTCAAATGTGTATATGGTTCATTGCTTTGATGTTTTTCTTTACACATTACTAAAACAGGATTGATTGGTAAACACTAAGTTATTTACTATATTTCGGTAAAGACTATACTGCTATTCAGTAAAGCTTAAGTAAAAGGATAAATAGTATACTCAGAGAAATATTTATTTGATAAGATTATTTAAGGGCATACATCTTGTAGGACTGAAGATAACTACAGGTTTATATTTGTGGTATAAATTTTTGGGTTGATTTATTGGATTAATTTTTGAGGCCACTGATTCACCCCCCCTCTCAGTTATTCTAACACAAGCCACCTATGTTTTTATGTGGTTTAACATAATGAAGATAGTACAAATAGTATCTACCTTAAGGAATTGTCTTTTCATGAAATATTATAGGCCCATTTCTTGGTATTCTATTGGCTCACACAACAGTGTCACCCCCAGAAGGGTGCCTGTGTTTTTGCCTTTTTCCAGGTATTGTTTTCATGCTACGAAGATCTCTTTCCCAACACAATACACTGGGACACGTATGATGGGAATCTTGGGGGGATAATCTTATCTCCCCTTGCACTATAATAAGTCACCATTCGGAGGTGAATCAAGTAGGCTACTAATTTACAGTTGCTAGTAAGATCCGTGGTGTCTCCTTGGTGCAAGAGCACCTAGGATAATCCCTAGTTCCAATTGTGGATGTGGCTTGTACTAACCTTAGAAAAATTATTAGTGTTTATTTTAGGCCTTAGAAGTTCTTTCAAGTTTGTACCTAGGTGGATCTGACTAGGATCAATCCAACCTAGTGGATTTATGTTTTGAGTATGTTTAGTGCTAGTTTAACCTAAAAGTGGGAAAAAGGCCTCTAGTATGTTTTTACATCATTTCATGTTTATTAGAGTTCATTGGGACATGTTTTAGGAAAAGATGCAAAAGTTGTCAAAATGTTGTCATGACAACATTTGCAACTTTTAAAAGTTGCATGACAACATTTTGCAATATTGGATTCCTTTCGATGTGGGATGATAGGTAGTTGGTGTAACTACCTATAATAATGGAAGAATAATATTTAGACACAAAGGATCCCATTTCTTGAGGTGTGATGATGTAATGTGACATTTTGAAATGCAAAAATAGCTCTGTTTACTAAATTTTGTTGACAATCAACTACTTTTGTGTATGAGTGTTGATAGATGGATTGAATATTATGATATAGTGTTAAATTATTGTATTAGAGGTATTTTTAAGAATCTTTTTTTAAAATTTCAAGTTTCTATGAGTTCATTAGGTTAGATTTGTAAATTGTTTTCTAAGTTGCACAGTTGTTGTTGTTAATAGGGCAGATTTGAGCAAAATGGCTCCTCCATAGAATCCAAGTGTGTATTTCATCATGGTATAGATGAATATGGTAGGTGAGCCTCTTTATAGTGTAAATATGAGTGTAGGTGTCCAGGAGAGCAAGGTAGCTATTTTTAAAGGCAAGCCCTAGGTGAGTCCTATGCACCCGGTTAGGTGTTTGCCAGAGTTCTAATGGTTTTTGATTGTAGGGGAAAGAATGGGAGAATAGAGGTCCTAAAGCTACCTCCTAGAAAGACTAGGCATTGACCAATCTAGTAAGATACATTTCTATGTAGAAATTATCAGACTGTACCAAAATAGCCAAATTAGCCCTATTAGCCCTTAATTCTAGGAACCCACCGTACAGAGACCCAAGAAACCTAAGACCACCAAAATATTTAATGTATTGGAAAAGGGTGTCATAATATCAAATTTTTTGGGGGTTATTTGGGAAATTGTGAAAGAAGTGTGAAAAACTCAGTGATTAGGGCTAATTGACCTATTAGGCCTAAAAGACAAAATTCACTATTGGTCTTGAGATCATTTTGGAAATACTTGATACCCTATTCAAATGGGATCCTATGGAGTTAAATAAGCTTCACAAACATGGATTAAACCCCCTACATACACTTGTGAACTAGTGGAGTTGAAAATGCACTTGGAGTCTTCCAAGGAATAAGAGATTGAAGAGAACTTTGTTGATAGATACCCCAAGGTGAAGCACAAAAGTTACCAAATCATAGAGTGGTGTTGGAGAAGTCTTAGGATAGTTGATAAAGGTCTTTAAATATCCTATAAGAGAGGGTAGGATCTTGTGAAGGCTAGGAATAGTAAGAGTCTTGGTTAGGTTTGTGTAAGCACACTTTGAGTGTAGCTATCAGATTGGTATCAGAGCCAATAAGATTTGGCTTTTGTTTAATGTTTCAACAAGAAGAGTCAGTAGGAGAGTCCACAATGGTGAAAAATGAAGATATTTCAAAGAAAGTGGATGAGAAAGAAGAAGAGAATAGATTGCTCAAAGAGAGATTGGCACAATTGGAACACAAGGGGGACCAAGTGGAAGAAAAGACTGAGGAAGTCAAAGATAAAGTTGAAGGAAAGAGTAAGGAGATATCCTTACATGATGAAATACTTGAAGCTGACCCTATCCTCACTAAAGAACCCTTCTTGAAAGCACTAAAATCCTTGAGTGGAAAATAATTTGAAGGAGTTCCTATCTTTAGTGGAAATAGGGAACCAGAGGTAGTCCTTGATTGGATTGAAGGACTTGAGAATCACTTTGAATGTGATGGCATAACTGAATCTTAGAAGGTAAAACTAGAAAAGGCTAGACTTAGAGGGTCTGCACTCACTTGGTGGAAATTTATCTAAGATGAGAGGGAGAAAGAAGGCAAGAAACCCATAGCCACTTGGAAAGCTATGGTAACCAAAATTAGAGAAGACTATGAAATTTAGTTACATAAAAGGAGACAAAGTCTTAGACAAAAAGACTTGGATGTTAACTCTTACACTAAAGAGTTTCAAAGGCTATGCATGAGATCAAGAATCATAGAAGAGGAAAGTGTCAAGGTAGCTAGATAACTTAATGGTCTGAAATGGACTATCCAAGATGAATAGAGTCTACTTACTCTTAACACTATTCAAAGAAGCAACCACCTTGCAATAAAGGTGGAAGAGAAATTGAGAAAGAAACAATACTAAAGAAATACAAGAGGCATAGGTAAAGGAAGAGATAGAAGAGGTCAAAGGAGTGGATGTGGTGGTAGAAGTTCAAAATCTAAGACTCGAGGAGAGACCAAGATGAATAAACAATAAGAGGGAAGTTCAAGAAGAGGAAGATTCAATAGAGGAAGGGACTCTAATACTCATTGGAGAGGAAGAGGAAATAGCCAAGGAAGAGGTTCCTACTTTTCAAATATGAAATTATATCACTGTAACGTAATGGGACATCCTACCAATAGTGGTCTGGAGAAAGGCTCTACTTCTCAAGGAAGTGATAAGAGAGTAAACTTTGTGCAAGAGGAGTCTAGAGGTGGAAGTAAACACCCTGAAGTACCCTTAGAATCAGAGGAAGGAGAAAATTTGATGATAAGGAGAACATTGATAAAAGAACCAGTAAGAGAGGAGCCAAGCCATAGAACAACACTATTTAGAGTGAAGTGCAAAATGATGGGTAATGTATGTAGAGTCATCAAAGACTCAGGGTCTACTGACAACATTGTGTCATAGGAGGCAGTTAATAAACTTAAGATGAAGATAATTCCACATAGTAACCCTTACAAGGTTACTTGGTTGAACAAAGGACAACATGTCTGAATGCTCCACCAGTAGTTTTATTTCTATCATCAATGTTCCTAGGCCAATCAACATATGTGTAAACTTTTAGTTCAAACTTGCCTTCTTTCTTGTACCACAATCCATAATCTTCAGTGTTCTTCAAGTATCTAAAAATTCTCTTTACAATAGTCATATGTGATTCCTTAGGATTAGCAGAGAATCTTGCAAAAATTCCAACTACATGTATAATATCTAGTCTTGTGTGTACAACATACATCAATTTTCCAATCATTTATCTATATAATGTCTGATTTACCTCAGTTGTCTTATCATCTTTTGTCAATTTGCATGTTGTGATCATAGGTGTACCGACTGGTTTTGAATCTTCCATTTTGAATGTCTTCAGTACTTCCTAATGTACTTTAATTGAGTAATATATATGCCTTCATCTTGTTGTAAAATTTGTAATCCAAGAAAACATTTGATCTCTCCAAACATTGAAATTTCAAATTCTTTTCTCATTTCACTAGTGAATGATTTGCATAAGTTACCATTTCCTCCAAATATAATATCATCAAAAAAAAAAATTCAGCAATTTGAATCTTATCATTAGTTACTCCTTTCAAGTACAATTTGTTGTTATCACTTGTTCTAACAAATCCAATAATAATAAGATAGGAGTGGTCTTTCATTCCATGCTCTTGGTTCTTGTTTCAGTCCATACAAATCTTTGTGCAACTTACATACCATGTTTGTCTGATTAGGATCAACAAAACCTTTAGGTTGTTTAATGAATTCTTCTTCTTCAAGTATCCCATTCAAAATTGCAGATTTAACATCCATCTAATATACTTTAAATCCTTTTTAAGAAGAGTAAGAAAGCAATATTCTGACTCCTTCAAGTCTATCAATGAGTGAAAATTTTTCTCCATAGTCAATACCATCTTCTTGTGCATACCCTTTGCATACTAGTCTTGCCTTATTTCATGTAACATCTCCATTCTCATTCAATTTATTTTTGAATATCCATTTTATGCCAATTACATTCTTATCACTCGGCCTCGGTACCAATGTCCATTTTTTTTTTGTATTTGCTCAATTTCTTTATTCATTGCATTAATCCATTCATCCTTTTCAAGTGCATCTCTAATAGTTCTAGGTTCAAATTCATAAATCAAACATGTGTTATCATTCAACTTAGTTCGTGTCATCATGCCAGCTCTCTTGTCTCCAATAATCTGATTTTTTGGATGATGTCTTCTTACATATTTTTCAAGTACATGTTCAATTGCTTGTTCTTCATTGTGTTCTCCAGTTGGTGTATGATTATGATATCTAGTTGCAACATCTTCCTGATTCTCGGTTGGTGCATCTTGATGCTCGGTAACATTTCTTTGTTGCTCGGTAATGTTAGGCAGTTTCTCGGTCAAGGTGTTAGGATCTTCAATGTAAAAAAATCTACTGTAGTCTTCCAGTTCTCTTTTACTTTTAGCATCATTCTTCTTAAAAATTCATCAACTCTTACATTTTCACTTTCAATGATCTTTTTAAAAGACGTGTTCAAACATTTATAATCTTTTCTCTTAGTAGAATATCCTATAAATATTCCTTCATCACCTTTTGAATCAAATTTCCCATTTCTATCATCTTTTAGAATATAGCATCCGCTTCCAAATATTCTAAAATAACTCACATTAGGTGTGTAACCATACCATAATTCATAAGGTTTCTTATTTAAATATTTATTTAGTTGTACTTAGTTCAATGTGTATACAACAGTACTAATAGCTTCCCTCTAGTATACGTGTGTAACACTCTTTTCAATCATCAACATTATAGCACAATCCACAATGGATCTATTTCTTCTTTCAGCAATATCATTATGTTGTGGTGTCCTCGGTGCATAAACATGTCTCTTAATTCCATGCTCATTACAAAATTTAGTGAAATCATTAGAAATAAATTCTCCTCCTCTGTCTGATCTTAAACATTTTAGTTCTTTACCACTTTCTTTTTCCACTTTAGCTTTGTACCATTTGAGCATCTTAAATGCTTCAGATTTTTCTTTTAAGAACATGACATACATCATTCTAGAATAGTCATCAACAAATAAAATAAAGTATCTGTCACAAAAATAACTCTATGTTCTCATAGGTCCACATAAGTTGGTATGAACCAGTTCCAAAATAACATTAGATAAAAAAAATTTCTCTTAAAACTAGATTTTGACATTTTTCCCATTTGACAATTTTTGCACATGACATGGTCAGGTTTAGATATGCTCGGTAAGAATCTTAATTTCCTTTTCTTACTGATCTTAACCATGTTGTAAAAATTCACATGACATAAATTCTTATGCCACAACCACACATATTCATTTCTAGCCATCAAACAAGAAGTTTCAGCAGTGTCAAGATAGAATAGATTACCTTTTGATTGTTCTCCAGTGCCGATCAACTTTCCTATTCCATCATAGATTTTGGCTTTTATATTCTCAAATGAAACTCGGTAACCTATTTTATTTTACTTTGAAACACTCAACATATTATAATTAAGTTCTTTCACCCAATATGAATTCTCACATTTGATCATATTATTCAGCAATATAGTCCCTTTTCCTTTCACTAGACAAGGGGTATCATTTCCCATTCTAACAAATCCACCATTATAATGCTTAAGAAATTCAAATTTTTCTTTATCTCTAGTCATATGATGAGTACATCAATAACCCAAATATCATTCTTGCTAACTTTATAAATAAGTGTTGTTTCAACATACCTTTCATCTTCTTTCAAAGCTACAAACAATGTCTCAATATCTTCATTAGTGTCGGTGTCAGTGTCTTTATCTTCATCTTCAAAAAGGTAACATGCCTTCTTTCCTTTGTCTTTGTAATCTTAGTTACTCCTTCTGTCATACTTTTAGTTGCTTCTATATTCTCGATCATCCTTTCTGTCATTAGATCTTTCATTTTTTCTTTCATCATTTTTCTTGTTAGGGCATTTGGCAGCAAAGTGTCCAATTTCTTAATTAAATAAAACCAAAGGTATTTTACCTTTATATCTTCCTTTACCTTTGTGTAATATTCTATCCATTAATGCTTCAAGTTCATCAAATTCTCTCTCATCACTTTCACTGTCACTATCATTTCTTATCATGTGTTTGTTACCAGATTTACTAATTTTCAAAGATGACATAAATGAAGATTCAATAGTAGTAACAACATTGTTGTCAAAATTGTCAGCTCAAATGAAAGCAGTCTACCGACTAGACTATCAATTGTAATATTATTTCTAGGTGCTACTCTCATTTCATGTATTGTAGAGACTCTAATAGCATAAATAGGCAATAAAGTTCTGAGAATCTTACTTACAATAGTGTCTTCATCAATAACTCCACCTACTACATGAATAGCATTCACAACCTCCTTGATTTGGTTACTGTACTATGATATGTTTTCTCCTTTCATTCTCATGTCATCAAACTTTCCTCTGAGACTTTAGCTTTAGCTCTTTGCACTTTTACATCTCCTCCTTGAACTAGTGTAAGTTGGTCCAACATCTGCTTGGCTGATGTACATGTCTTGACATCCTCAAATTTAGTATTAGATAGTGAAGAAGCAAGCTCTATCATCATAGTATTGTGTTCATGTCTTTCTCTTAGCTAATCAACAGTCAAAGTTCCAATAGGTAAGGTGAAATTAGTATCCAAGTATTGGGTTTTATCATTTCCAATCCCTGATAGATATAGTCTCATTCTGCTCTTCCATGTTGAGAAGTTGTCCTTGTTCATCTTAGGCACATCTTTCTTATACATATTGTGATATTTAGCTTAAGTCCTTTAAAACTTTCCTTCTAAGCATTGTATGCTCTAATACCAATTGTCAGATTACTGAGATGGGGGTGAATTAGTTAGTTCTAGTTATCCTATAGTCCCAAATACTCCCAGATGTATATAACAACAATTTCAAACATATAAATCAACTTGGTGAAATATAAACTGTAATCTCAAACTCATCTACCGAGTAGCAGTAAAACAAATACTATGATTACCAATCAATGCATATAAAGTAATATGTAAAGAAAAACATCAATCCAACACATCCATACACATTAACACATATATTTTTAATGTGGAAATCTTTCTAAGGGAAAAAACACCTGCTGGTAACCCAAAATAATTCACTCTTCTAAAGTGAGCTTTGTTAAGAGCCAACCATGTTAAAGGTTACAATAAACACTGATAGGTGTGACCTAGCTAGAGGATTTATCACTAATAGTTCTCCCTTGACCAATCATTCTTTATGGGGTCAACAAGAAAAAAAATCAACATTCATTGAATGTCATAATAAAAATACTCTTAAGTCCCACTCAGTTAAGATATTTATATGTAATAATGGTTAAACTGATACAGTAGTGATCTGATCCAAATAAAAATCTATTTGTAGATTTTTAGATCTATGCTAAGCACAATAATACCTTTGATCAATATCCACTTCAGTTCCTCTTATTCTTCATAATTTGTTCTTCTTGGTAAATTCTCTTTCTCTATCGCTCGGTGACGTCTACAGAAATTCTCAGTTTCGTCTTCAATTAGTTTGATCAGTCATGCATGAAGTTAATCTCTTCATCAATATGCATGTGTGTGCATCTTGATTCATAATGAATCTCTTGTCTCTTATATAGACATCATAAACCATTTAATCTCAATCCTTATATTTTTCCACTTAATCTCCATTATTGATTTTGTTGCTTCAACCTTCCTTGGCAGTTGTGTCAAAAACACATTTGAATCTCCTTCGTCCCATCATCCTAAATTTTCATAACCATTTGATCAACATAAAAAAACCTTATTAATTACCTCAAAATCATTAATAATATGCCATCTCATCATCTTAGTCAGCCTTCTGTTTATATTACCTGGTCAATACTGTGATGTGTCGATGATACCTAGCTCGATTAACACTAATCTCAGTATACACTGTGTTTTCTCGGTGTCCACTATTTTGACTCGGTGTATACAAAATTCTTCAATTACTAACCACATAAAAATTGTTTATTCTAGATCTTCAATCCATAATATATGTTTGTAACCATGATGATAATCAAAACAAGTTGACATCAATGACAATACATTAACTTATTAATTTCTATCATCACATTAGTAACTCGTTTGATCATCAACTCAATGAATTCAAACATATAATCAGTTGTATTTCATCATTCTCTTCACCCAAGTTCTACAAAGGTAAGGGGAGAGGATACACCTATAGTTTAATCGTAGCGTCACATAAATGAAGGGATCCATCTAATGACAAATAGCTCAAAAGAAGTATTGAAAAAACTTCTTAAAATACATCAAGAAGAGTTTTCTTTCCAAATTGAACCTAATTAAAGAAACTAAGTGTGATTTACCTAAGAAAAAGATAGAATAGTATGGTTAAGCATGCAAATTCAATTTATTTCCCACACATCAAGAAAGAAAGCATGTAATAAATGTGTGATTGTTTTTCCTTAAGTCCTTCAAGAGTTTGTGAGATTCATTTCCTTATGCATTCAAGATTGGATGTGGTTAATTCCTTTAAGCAACATGCATTCAAAGACTAGTTTTTAAAGCATACAAGTTAATTCCCATAATCCATTAAAATCCAAGGAAACCTACATGAAAAACATTAGTTATTTTAAAGTCTTCAACCCTGAAATAATGTGAAAAGGCAAATAGATTAGTAACACTTGAAACCAGAAAAAAAGAATGTTTTCTATGACAAGGAAGAGACAAAATGCTACAATCAATACTCCACTAGACTCATGCTGGAGACAATATGTTGATTCCTGGAATTTGGCTAAGTCTAAAATTTCCTAAAAACCTCAAAAAATATAATCTTTATCTTAAATCCTATAAAGCTGAAACCACTCTCAAACATCTTGAAAGTATATAAATAAAATGTAACTTAAGTATAAGAACACAAGAATCCTCAAGAAACCAGCCAAAAGATACCCATTTCCATAACTAGTTTCAAAATAAAACAGGGTGGAGATGACAATGTCAGGTCGCACACGACAACCAACGTAGACGATGATTTGCATAGATGATGATCTACGTAGACGACAATCTGCATAGACAATGATCTTAGAGCACAGACGACAATTTATGCAAATCATCGTCTGCACAAACAACAATCTCAAAGCACAGATGACAATCTACGTAGACAATAATCTTACAACGCAAATGATGATTCTAGGTCACAGATGAGTTTGTATAAATCATAGGCGAAAATGCATGACTGGGTTTAGAAAATGGAAAATTTTAAAAAAGTTTAAATTTTTCAGGGATGTGGGTCTTGTTAGTAATTTTTCGCTGATTTTATCAAGGAAAAGGCTAATTAACAAGGATCAAATAATCCTCCTTCACTTTGAGCTTAGAGGCTCAGGCGGGTGCATCTATTGGACTCACTTCTTCCAGTGAATCATGGGATGGATTACCGCCCATCAAACTATATTTGACAATGATTTAAAGATCTTAAAACAAAAAATGTACAATGATTTGAATTTATGAATTGATGATGAGGCCTGCATAACCAGCAAATATCAATGCCTCATCTACTGGGAAACAAAGTCAAATAAAGATACATCTATAGAAAAACCCTCTAACTCCAAACACACAGAACCCGAATGAAGTGCCTTACTAATCATGTTTTTCACTCCAATACCCAGACATCAGATTCATGTGCAATCCTTGAATTTTCAAAGCTTGTATTCAAGATTGAAGCTATCCTTGAAAGAAACTCAAACACGAATTCACAACTACCTTACAACCAGTATATTAAAATTCCTTACAAGCTAATACACAAGAATTCAAGATAAAACACAAAGACATCACCAATATGGATAGGGATTCCAATGCTTTTCATTAAAAGACTTCTGATTCAGTACATTCAAAAGATAAGAAACTTAAAAAATAAGACACAGAAAATCAAAATACTGCCTAGCAACATTAATCTCACCATCCATGTATAGTTGAGACGAATAGAGATATAGATAATTGAGAAGCCATTTTTTGCAAACCGACACCTGTCTGTTCCCCCCAAAATACCTTAAACGACTCTCTTCCTCAACTGCCAAAATTTGATTTGATTTGCACCCAAATGGATTTCAAAAGTGAAATCCTTCATTCTGAGACCTTTCTAATGGTATATGACACTTCATATTTTTGAGAAAAATTGGCCACTTAACCATTAAAATAAACTTCTACTTCCCATGCATATTCAGTTGAGATTTTGAAATTGCATATCATAATATAGTTTAAACTATGAAAAGATCTTAATTTGGTTGCACACATATTATTTTATCTCATTTCTCCCCTTTTCTGTACATTCTGCCCAAAAGTCACCAGATTCTGCCACATGTTTCTTCCTAACTGGCCCTGTCTGACCTCCACAAGTGTGCGATGAGCTCGGTCGCTCACTCGTGAGCATTTTCTGTCATCTTGCCAATCCTTAGCGACTGCATAACGAGCTCAATCGCTCACTCGTGAGCCATCTGTAAAGCCTCTATGACTGCACGACGAGCTTGGTCACTCACTTGTGAGCAATCCATGAAGCCTCTGTGATTGTGTGATGATCTCGGTCACTCACTTGTGAGCCATCCTTGAAGCCTCTGCAAATATGCAACCAGATGCCTACATGCTCCATGACTGTGTTATGAACCACTACGTGTTTCCCTCTCACGCACTCACAAACATTTTCTTTGATCTCCCTTCTCCACCATGAGTGTGTGACGATCCGCCATGTGTCCACCATGTCATTTCCATCTCACCATAGTCACATGCCATTTGTCTACAAAATTAGGTGTTCTTTGCTCACTTGCACATTTCTCAAGGTGCCACATGAATGCGTGTGGAGAGAGCCTCCTCCTTTACTTCACATTTCATTATGGTTATGTTTTTCCTTTTAAACATCTCAAGTGGGATCAATGTGGGATTAATCCCCTTGCAGTTTTAAAGCCTTACCTCATTCTGAGCGCAAAATATGGGGTCCACCAAGTCAATTTACTCCTCTAGCCAAGGGGTCTGCCAATGGGCACTTAATCATTTTACATTGCAAGTGCTGGAGTATAAAAACATTTTAAAAACCCCACCCATAAGAAATCTGGGATAATATTCTATTGCATTTTCAAGCCTCCATGTTCTCCATGCATGAGCTCCTACGTAGTCCTCTAACAATGTTTGTCATTTCCCATTGGGCAGGCTTCCTCCATCACTCTCCCATGTGGGTTGTGACTTGGCATTTGGTTTATTAGTTTTTAAAAAACAAAAAACTCTTTGAATGTTTAGCGTGGGCTCCTTCTTAATCTGCGTAGGGTATTCTTTCTACTACGGACCCTTCCTCTCTTGTCAATGAGTATCATTTTAGATTGTACTATGTTTTGTATAGACTCCCCTCACATTGGCATTTGTCCATGTTTTATTTATAATGCTTTCTATGTTTTCTTCCTGTGCAAACAGTGAATGATTCTAAGAAAAATGTGCTTCTTTCCTTGTCTTACTCTTGCACAGCTCCCTATCATGCTCTCCACTTTTATAGCATAGGGTCTCCTCTACAAGGTTGCACGTAGCACCACTGCACTGCCCTGCATAGACTTGGCTTCATTTTGCTAGAGATTTTTTTCCCTTTTAACACATTTTATCAAGGTCAAACATGTCATGTTCTTTGTCTATGCACTCCACGCATTGCGGAAACTATTTTTACATAAGATAAATATTAAATAATTCATCACAATGTTGTGCAAGCTTGAAAAGACACACACCTGCCAAAATGCAATGAAAGTCTTAAAAAACACATCCATTTTCACCAACACAGCATATTCTTCTTAGAATCATGTGCTACAGCTCCACCATTCTTTCCATGTCGTGGCTATTTTTCTTCAACATTTGTGTAGGGTTCAAAGTTCATATTTGTCATTTCATTTCACTCTGTGGGCTCTTCCTTAATATCATACACTACCTCTTTAGTTTTACAATTGGAATTTGCATTGGATGGAAGAATTTTTAAATGTTATTGCTTCCTCCCTCATGTGCTGGAAGCCTCCAATCTTCTACATTGCATAGGCTATAATCTTTGTATTGCACAGACTTCCCTTATGTGTATTGCACATGTTTCAACTGCATACTATGTGCAACATCTCCATGGTTTTTTAAAAAACAAAACTTGCGCTGGCCATTTAATTTCAAACTCTGTGCAACCCTCTGATTTTGCATTACGCAGGGTCTTTGGCATTATAAAAACTTGCCAATTGCATTGGCCTTAAAGTTTTTTATTCTTTTCTTAACATTTATGGATATATATTTGAAATTCAATAGCTCTATTTATTTGTTCCTATGTAGGGATGGTGTTTCCATCAGTGTTTGAAACTATGCCTTGATTGATGCCTATGAAACCTCATTTCATTCTCTGTAAGAGAATAATACAGACTCCTCTTTTGGCACTTGCCCAATATTTGGCCTTTTCTGGTATTTGAAAGCTTAAAAGAAATTGTTTTACACTATACGCTAGCCTCTAATGCCAGGTCCTCCTTACTGGCTCATGTAAACACTTGTCCTCAGAATTGCACTTTCAAGGACCTGGTTGTTTGCAATTTTCCCAATGCTATAAAAGAAACCCTTGATATCCGAATACTATTATTTAAACCACGAATGATTTAAAATAATAATATATTATAAAACCCACATCACAAGAGTGAATAAACTTTAACATTAAAATCTAGGTCCTTGGAAGCTCATCCTTAGGATCATTATTTTGAAATCCACTTTCACCCTCAATCTACCAAAATATAGTCTATAGTGCACTCAGATCCCAAGATATTGAACTGGCGGCCTTTACAATCACTTCTAACATTTCTTCAAATTGATCCCACTAATGGCAACTGGCCTCAAAAACTGATTGAACAACACTCTACAAATGTGAGGAATAGAAAACCCATTCATCTCCAGCATCTGAGAATGGTTCCCAACTGGATTGGCTTGAAAAAATCAGGGCCAAAAGATAATAACATTCAAAGTGAACAACTTGAAAAACTGTGCAAATGGAGATGTGAAAACATAGGAAACTGATTATGTATAATTATAGTTAGTAAATTGAGATACAAAGAGTATAAATCCATAATCAATATCCAAAGACAACCATCTGACATAAAACTATAACCCTCTAAAAATGACTATTCTATAAACGGTATTTTGTCCCGCATTGGAAATCTGCATAAACTGCTTTTAGTTTTGATTTCACAAACCAATCAAAAGAGACTCTTATCATCTGATACCCAAAACATAGATTAATTTTCACGCAAGGATAAAAAAACTTCAAGTAGCTTTCTCTATCAGTCAATCAGTCATTTATCATTGCGTCTCAAAGTCTGCCACTTAACAACTTTTGAACCCAAACACAATAAAAATGCAGAAACAGGATTTGGAATTTGCTGGGAAAAGTGATCAAATAGATTGACCAAGGTCTGAAACTCTTCAGGAAAGTTCACTTTCATGATTGCAATGCAGGGGAACAATCAATTCTACATGGCATTCAATCGGGTACAAATTGGAAGACCTCAAAGTAGGACATTCTGCAATTTTGCACTTGACACTCAGAGAAACTAAATAAAATGCAAACAGAATGACTTTGGTAAACCATTCATCTGAATTTACAGGGATTTTCAAATGTTCATAGAGGTCTATTTTCATGCCTATAACACCTGGGAACACTCCTTAATGTCTTTCATATCCATGGACAGTCAAAGTAGGTCACTTAGATAAGACTGGAAAAATGTAGATATGCAGATTTGGGTAATGACCTCCAAATGGCTATCCCCAAAACACATCAAAACTAAAATCTGAGAGCTGAGATCCACTATATTTTCTAAATGAAAGGTGAGGAACATGTCTCCCAAGTTATTTTTCACAAAAATCATCAGGCATGTTTTTGCACGCATTCAAAATAAGCCTTCCCCGCAAGTTTTAAAGGGATATTCACCTTGCCTTAGAGAATTTTTTACTTAGTCACTCCAAATTTCTTGAAAATTTGATAGTACTAATGATGTCTCTATCTGGGGATGCGCACCCCATGTGGGCATGTAGAGAATTTAGAATCATTGGTAGAAGAAGACCACCCAAAAAAAAATCAGATTTTCTCTTCTCTCTTGAGTTTTAAAACTGGGAATCCTTATTGAAAACCATAAACCACACGACTTAAATCAAAGCAGATATACACATAGGGAAATTATTTACAAAAGGCCCAAAGTCCCAAACTGGAATCAGCTCTTACCTCTATCATACATCTGATTTTCATCCCCATAGATCGAAGGCAAACTAAAACTATTACAAGCTGCAGCATAATAAAAAACACCACAATAAATCTTCAACATATTACATGAAATTTGATTAACATACTCATCACTAAAAGGCAACACCAAGTCATCAAACCACTTAAAATGTTGATCATTACGTAACACCAAATTTCCACACCCTTTACTGTCACTGACTTGGTGAGAAGAGAAAAACTCCAGCTCCCTCACATGGTTGGAATCAAACAAATACTAAACACTAGTTTGCACCGAAGAGCTAGTTTCTTTTATAACAACACTTTGCAAACTAGAGTAGAACACATCTAAATAAAAATTTGACAACATATCATCTTGCTGATCACAACTTCTATCAACATCTATTAAACATAAGAATGTATCATAAAAGAATGGCTCATTAATCACTTGTAAAATATGAGTAAACACATTCAGATTTATCACTTTTTTCAAAAGAAAAGTCAACATCAGAGTCTTTCATGTTGAATCTACCCAAGTAAAAAATTACATCAATGTATGAGTCTTCATACTCATCATATACAACTTTAGAAAAAATTTCACACTTATGTGCACTTTGATCTTCCACAATATTTGACTTAGGGGTAGGAAAAGAAAAATCAAAATATATATCATACTTCACACCCATCAGCATATCCTCTTTACCAAAACATATATCCATTAGGCATGAAATTCTAGAGTTTACATTAGGTGCATACCTCTGCAAATCAGCAACTAAGAGTTTTGAAACTTTCTCACTGCTCAGTGGACATTAAACTTCATTCTCACCTTCTTTGGTCTCTTGTTTAATGTTGCAAACATTTTCCTCATTGGAAACAAGGACTGAGATTTCTTTTCCCATATCATTTTGTGCAAATGAGTCACTACAACAACTGACATCTGTATCATAATCATCCTTTTTCTGTTCATACAAAACCTCTTTGAACTGAAACAAGAAATCTACATTATTATGTTGATAAGAAAACAAATCCACAAATCCAACATAAACATCCGCAACTATAGATTCATCTTCCTCATCTTGTTGTTCATTGACTTCATTGTCAGCATCATAATCACTACCATCAGCATAATCAGATTCAACATCACTAGCATAATCAGATTCAACATTTTCTACATAACAAGATTCAGATTTTTCAATCGAATCTATCCATTTTCTAGCACGCTTAATACCTTCTTCTCTAATGGATGCAAACCAATGGGCTTATTTAGGTATACACAGCACTAGAAAAAAATCAATACAAGATGATCCTTCAAATTCAATATCCACTGGAATCTCATCAAAAGCATTACAAAACCTTTTATAAAACAAACACACTGATTCTTCCTTCCTTTCTCCTATCAGTGTTCTTAAAATCAATATGGCTTCCTTTTTAAGGATTTTCTTTAACAATGCATTTTCCTTATTAATTTCTTCAAGATCTGCCATATTATTTATGGATCTATCAATCACATCTAGATCCATTAAATTCAAAATCTCCATTGAACCACTCATTTAACAATACATATCATAACAACAACATACTTCTCATTCTGATAACTAAAACTTAAACCAATAAGTATGAAAAACTTCACAACTTTTTTCCTCTCTTTAGTGACTTATTCACCTCATAAGGAACTTTTCTTTCACATGAAAAAATAAGGATTACCTCAAAATAAAATTGTAGTTGTTTCTCATTTCTCTTTGATTGGAAATTTGCAAATCTAGAGCCTTCTTTATAGCTCCATCGGGTTCTTTTCACATAGAGTCGCAACCTCCTTGCAGAGGAAAATTTTCAAATAGAAAAATCCATTTGACACATATATTTTATTTCTAGGTTTTCTCCAACCAGAAAAGGTGCACAATCTTCTTATAATTGCTGCAAACGAAATCACTTCCATGCTATCCTTACACGGATCTAAAATAAATTTGAGATTCTATTACATGACTCTTTCACTCAACCAGATTCAGGGGTTAACACAGCAAAGAAAGGAAACAACTATCTTAAAATTTTTGATTATCATACTAAAATCTTACTCAAATCCCCAGTAGAGATGCTATTTTTTAGTGTGACTCGGATGAGATAACTTGAAACTGCATTGAAAATTTTGGAAATTAGAAAACTAGAGATTCTAGGAAAAGTTCAACAAAATTATTGCATCTCTTAATTCCCCAGCAGAGTCGCCATTTTGTTAGCAATTTTTCTTTGATTCTATCAAGGAAAAGGATAATTAACAAGGATCAAACAATCCTCCTTTACTTCGAGCTAAGAGGCTCAATCGGGTGCACCTATTGGACTCACTTCTTTCAGTGAATCATGGGATAGATTCTTTCCCATCAAACTATATTTGACAATCATTTAAAGCTCTTAAAACATAAAAGGTAAAATTATTTTAATTTATGAATTGATGATGAGACCTGTATAATTAGAAAAGACTATTGCCTTATTTATTGGGCAATAGAGTCAAATAAAGATACATCCACAGAAAAACCCTCTAACTCCAAACACATAGAACCCGAATGAAGTGCCTTACAAATTACTATTTTCACTCCAATACCTAGACATCAGATTCATGTACAATCCTTGAATTCTCAAAACTTGTATTCAAGATTGACTCTCTCCTTGAAAGAAACTCAAACATGAATTCACAACTACCTTATTACCAATATATTAAAATTCCTTACAAGTTAATATACAATAATTCAAGATCAAACACAAAGACATCACCAATATGGATAGGGATTCTGTTAGAAGTATAATCTTTCCTTGGTGAAATATATTATAAACCAAGGTAGTTTAGTTTATTTATTATGTAAGTAGGAGATTCCTATAGAATCCCTACATGAACACTTGTCCTCTTTTCCATGTGTG
>MU228089.1:1063461-1073950 GCA_018584345.1 Thuja plicata | reverse complement strand
TATTTATTTGTAATTTCTTTTATTCCTAGATTCCTCCTTAAGAGGAAATAGCACAAGTGGCACACACATTATGAATGTGGCTCACATGCACATGGGAGTTACACTTCAACTCCTTCTTCCATCTCTATTTAAGAGATGTTTTCTTCTCATTTCTTTAGTTTTTTTTGCACTAGTAGCATTACTTCGTCACTTTAAGTGACTCATTTTTTGTATGAGCTTGGCTCTCATTCTCTCTCTCTCTCTTTAGGCTTTTCATGCCTCATTCATAATTCACAAGGGGTTTTCTTTGCTTTCCCCTTTCAAATTCTTGTCTCCTCCTTGCTTATTTTGGTGTTTGCTCCTAGTTCTTGTGCTAATTCATGGTAAATTCCCTACTCCTCGCTCTTGAGATAAACAATTTCCTGCAATTCTATACTTTGTTCTTTCTCATTTTAACAGATTCCAATACTTTTCATTAAAAAACTTTTGATTTAGTACATTCAAAAGACAAGAAACTCAAAAAATAAGACACAAAATTAGAATACAACCTAGCAGCATTAATTTCACCATCCATGTACAATTGAGAAGAATAGAGATATAGATAATTGAGAAGTCATTTTTCTCAAACCGATGCCTATCTGT
This sequence comes from Thuja plicata, assembly GCA_018584345.1. Lineage (NCBI taxonomy): Eukaryota > Viridiplantae > Streptophyta > Pinopsida > Cupressales > Cupressaceae > Thuja > Thuja plicata. Next base: position 1,073,329 of record MU228089.1, on the reverse strand, counting down.
TCCCCCCAAAATATCTGAAACTGCTCTCTTCCTCAACTGCCAAAATTTGATTTGATCTGTAGCCAAATGGATTTCAAAATCAAAATTCTCATTTTGAGACCTTTCCAATGGTATATGACACTTTATATTTTTGATCAAATTTGGCCACTTAACCATTAAAATAAACTTTTCCTTCCCATGCATATTCAGTTGAGATTTTGAAATTGCATATCATAATATAGTTTAAACTATGAAAAGATCTTAATTTGGTTGCACACATATTATTTTATCTCATTTCTCCCCTTTTCTACACATTCTACCTAGAAGTCACCATATTATTCCACATGTCGCTTCCTAACTAGCCTTGTCCAACCTCTACGAGTCCGCGACAAGCTCGGTCGCTCACTCACTAGCATTTTTTGTCATCTCGCCAACCCTGAGCAACTACTCGATGAGCTCAGTCACTAACTCATGAGCCATCTACAAAGCCTCTGCAACTGCATGATGAGCTCACTTGCTCACTTGCAAGCCATTCACGAAGCCTCTGTGACTGTGCGATGAGCTTGGTTGCTCACTCGTGAGCCATTCATGAAGCCTCTGTGACTACATGACAAGCCACTTGCCTGCTCTGTGACTGTGCAATAAGCCACCACTTTTCACCCTCTCACACACTCACGAGCATTTTCTTTGATCTCTCTTCTCCGTTGCAAGTGCACGACAAGCCGCCATGTATCTACCACACCATAGCCATCTCACCATAGTCGCACGCCATCTATCTGCAAAATTAAGTGTTCTTTTCTCGTTGGCATATTTCCTAAGGCGCCACCTGTGTGTGCATGGAGAGAGCCTCCTACTCTACTTCTCATTTCATTATGTTTGTATTTTTCCTTTTAAACATCTCAAATTGCACTTGTGGGATCAATGTGGGATTAATCCCCTTGTAGTTTTAAAGCCTTACCTTATTCTGAGTGCAAAATATGTGGTCCACCAATTCAATTTACTCCTCAAGCCAAGGTGCCTGCTAATGGGTCTCTTGGCACTTATTAATTTTAGATTGCGAGCGTTGGAGTATAAAACATTTTAAAAACCCCACCCACAAGTAATGTCAGATAATATTCTTTTGCATTTTCAAGCCTCCATGTTCTCCATGTGTGAGCTCCTGTGTAGGCCTCTAACAGTGTTTGTAATTGCCCATTGGGCATGCTTCCTCCATCACTCTCCCATGTGGGCTGCCACTTGAGATTTGGTTTATTAGTTTTTAAAAATAAAAAAACTCTTTGAATGTTTAGTGTGGGCTCCTTCTTAATCTTTGCAGGCTATTCCTTATACTACGCAACCCTCCTCTCTTATTAATGAGTAGCATTTCAGATTGCACTATGTTCTGTGTAGACTCCCCTCACATTGGCATTTATCCATGTTTTGTTTATAACATTTTCTGTGTTTTCTTCCTGCACAAATAGTGAATGATTCTATGAAAAATGCGTTGCTTTCCTGGGCTTACTCATGTACTACCTCTACACTGCCATGCACTACTTAGATTCATTTTGATGGAGATTTTTTCCCTTTTAACACATATTATCAAGGTCAAACAATTCACGTGCTTTGTCTATGCACTCCATGCATTACGCAATCTATTTTTACATAAGAAAAAAATTAAATAATTCATCACAATGCTACGCAAGCTTGAAAAGCCACACACCTGCCAAAATGCAATGAAAGTCTTAAAAAACACATCCATTTTAACCAACGTAGCATATTCTTCTTGGCATCATCTACTATAGCTCCACCATTCTTTCCATGTCGTGGTTGTTTTGCTTCCACATTTGTGCAGGATTCAAAGTTCATATTTGTCATTTCATTTCCCCCCATGGGCTCTTCCTTAACAACATACGTTGCCTCTTTGGTTTTACACTTTGTATTTGCATTGGATGGAAGATTTTTTAAATGTTATTTCTTTCTCCCTCATGCACTAGAAGCCTCCAATTTCCTACACTGTACAGGTTGTAATCTTTGCATTGCACAGACTTCCCTTGTGTGCATTGCACATGTTTCAACCATATACCATGCGCAACATCTCCATGGTTTAAAATATATATATGTGCTGGCCATTTTCTTTCAAACTCTATGCAACCCTCTAATTTTGCATTGCGCAGGGTCTTTGGCATTAAAAAAACTTTCCAATTGCATTCACCTTAATTTTTTTTATTCTTTTCTTAAGATCGATGGATATATATTTCAAAATCAATAGCTCTATTTATTTGTGCCTACGTAGGGAGGGTGTTTATATCGATGTTTGAAACTATGCCTTGATCGATGCCTATAAACCTCATTTCATTCTCTGCAAGAGAATAATGCAGCGTCCTCTTTTGGCAATTGCCCAGCATTTGACCTTTTTTGGTATTTGAAAGCTTTAAAGAAATTGTTTTACACTATACGCTAGCCTCCAATGCCATGTCCCCCTTACTGGCTCGCGCAGACACTTGTCCTCAGAATTACACTTTCAAGGACCAAGTTGTTTGAAATTTGTCCAATGCTATAAAAGAAACCCTTGATATCGGAATACTATTATTTAAACCATGAATGATTTAAAATAATAATATATTATAAAACCCACATGACAAGAACAAATAAAATTTAACATTAAAATATGGGTCCTTGGAAGCTCGTCTTGAGGATCATCATTTTGAAATCCAATTTCACCCTTAGTCTACCAAAATGTAGTCTATAGTGCACTTGGATCCCAATATATTGAACTGGTGGCCTTTACAATCACTTCTGACATTTCTTCAAATCGATCCCATTAATGGCAACTGGCCTCAAAAACTGACTGAACAACCCTCTGCAAATGTGAGGAATAGAGAGATTTTTCATCTCGAGCATCTGAGCATGGTTTCCAACTGGATTGGCTTAAAAACATCAGAGCCACAAGATAATAACATTCAAAGTGAGCAACTTGAAAAACTATGCAAATGGAGATGTGAGAACATAGGAAACTAATTATGGATTAGCCTTTGCAAAAATAGAGAAACATGCCTTGAGGCCTAACTATTAATCATAGTTAGTACATTCCAATACAAAGAGTATAAATCCATAATCAGTATCCAAAGACAACCATATGACATAAAACTATAACCCTCTAAAAATGACTATTCTGTAAACATTATTCTATCCCGCATTGTAAATCTGCATAAACTCCTTTTAGTTTTGATTTCACAAACCAATCAAAAGAGACTCTTATTGTCTGATACCTAGAACATAGATTCATTTTCACACAAGGATAGTAGAACTTCAAGTATCTTTCTCTATCATTCAATCGGTCATTTATCATTGCTTCTCAAAGTCATCCACTTAACAACTTTTGAACCCAAACACAGTAAAAATGTAGAAACTGGATTTAGAATTGGCTAGGAAAAGTGATCAAACAGATTGACCAAGGTTTGAAACTCTTCAAGAAAGTTCACTTTCATGATTGCAATGAAGGGGAACATTCAATTCTACATGGAATTCAACCAATTACAAATTGGAAGACCTCAAAGTAGGACATTCTGCAATTTTGCACTGGACACTCAGAGAAACTAAATAATATGCAAACCAAATGACTTTGGTGAACCATTCATCCAAATTTACAGGGATCTACAAATGGGCATAGAGGTTCATTTTCATGCCTATAACACCTAGGAACACTCCTTAATGTCTTGCATATCCATCCCGTAAAAGTAGGTCACTTAGATAAAACTGGAAAAATGTAGATATGCAGATTTGGGTAATGACCTCCAAATGGCTATCCCCAAAACACATCAAAACTGAAATCTAAGAGCTGAGACCCACTATATTTTCTAAATTAAAGGTGAGGAACATGTCTCCCAATTTATTTTTCACAAAAATCAGCAGGCCTCTTTTTGCACGCATTCAAAATAAGCCTTCCCTGCAAGTTTTTAAGGGATATTCACCTTGCCTTAGAGAAATTTTTACTTAGTCACTCCAAATTTCTCCAAAATTTGAGAGTACTAATAGGTCCTACCAGGCATGCCAAAATGTATAAGTTGTAAACCTACCTATTGGGAGCATGCTCAGACACACAAATGTTAGAGATATACATCAAATAAACTACATTAACATATCAAAAACATGCTTCAAAAAAGGCTTCCACCATAACCTCCGATGAGCCTAACAAGGGCACCCAAGCCTTGTTGATTTTATCTTGGAGATGAATGTGGGTGTGCTCTCACAACACAAGATATAAATCCCACTTTGATTTCTTTCTTTCTATGGATTGAAATCTACAATGCAAACTAATGGATGATGAAGAGCTCAAGAAAAAGTATGGATAAATTGCCTCAAGCTTTCACCATTGATGCAAATGGAGATTCAAACTATTAAACTAAGATGAAATGCAAGATTAAAGTAATATTCATTCACCATTAACCTAGCATGTGATTTCTAGATTCAATAATGAACTAAGCATGAAAAACATAAAAAATGAACTACGAAATTCTAGAGCAATACTAACATGATAACAATGCATAAAATGGGAGATGATTTTCAAGGAGTGAGGCCTCCTATTTATATATTTTTAGTGGGTTTGGATGAGGTGGATCTCATGTGGCATCTACATAGATTCCACATGGGATAAAGGTGTGGTCATGGAAGAGGGAGATTTTCTCACACATGTGAGAAACTCTTTAAAATGATGGCCTAATGACAAGTATAAGAGGGTGGGAGACCCAAAGTGAGTCACATGTTGAGCATATTCCAAAGAGGAAAGGAGAGACTAGATGTAAGATAAATGGATTGGGCCATTTTAGGCAAAGGGAATGGAAAACTCCCATAGGAGGGGTGCTCACACATGTGTGAGCACCATTAAGAAGTTAACTATTGTAGGAATTATAAAACTAGTCTAATTAATCTATGATTAATAAGAGGAGTAAGCTTAGGGGGGATAGTGATGGGTATAGATTAGGAATCTAGGCTAGATTTAGGATTAATCCAAATTAGATTTAGATTAGTCATAGCTTAGTAGAATATTAGAATGTGGAGGGAATAAATAAATTAAAATTTATTTAAAGGTGGATTTTGTGGAGAATCATATATTAAATATAAATTTAATATATTAGGGAAGGGTATTTAAATTAACTTTAGATACCATAGACTAATGAATTAATTTAATTAAATCAATAGATGAATATAACAAAAATAGTTAATGAGTTAGAATTAACTATAATGTTAAGGGAATATTAATTAAATTAATATTAGTGTGCAGGGATGATTTTAGACATCTACAGTGTGATATTCTTGATGCCTATGGATTTTCTTGGATTTTGTTTGTGTTAATTTGGTGGTCCACATCAATTGTGTGATCAGAATTGGAGGATTATTCAATTGGTGGATATTTTATTTATGTTCTTGGTAAACTTTATCAGTAAAATATTTTGTGGAAGTTCGAGGCATAATTTTTGTTCGTGTAATGTGTTCGAGGTTGATGATAAGGGTCTTCTCTATGTTTTGGTGGTCAAACATGGATTTGAATTGTCATATTTGGTGCATGGATTTGAAGTTTAAAATTTAGGCTGAGATGATTGATGTAGGAGCATCTTGAGTTCTTGGCAATCTTGCATCAACTAAAAATATTTGTTTTTCTATTTTCCTGTTTAATCGGTGTCTGAACTTCTTTCTGCATTTTTTCTATTTGGATCCTTTGTTATTGTGAACCTTCCTAAGTGTTCGTGGAATTATGTTGAGCCTTATCTTAGGTTCACACTTCATTTTATTTATTTGTGTGTTATATCTTCCAAATTCTTGGTGGGACTGTATTTTTCTTCACATGTTTTCCGACCAGTTTTTTGTTTTCTAATCTCTCAAAGGATTTTTCCATTCGATGAAGCTTAATGACTCATTTATTGATGATGTTATTTCTGTGGCCTACCTACTTTAGGTAGTGTGATTCATGTTCCATTCTTTGGAAGGAGATCCTTATTATTTGGGTCCTAGCCTATATGTTTTAATACATTTTCTCCTTATTGCGAAACGTAAATTTTCTAGACCGACCCAATGCTTGTGAGGGCTTTATAAACTCTTGTAATTGATTCTCTTAGGTAGAAAAAATAGAATAGAACCATAGCACTAGTATAAATATGGTCTATATATCATATGTAAGAAAGTATAGTTAGAAGTTTCATGTGGTTGTAGTCGATTGTAGATCATATAAAAAGATATCCTAATGAAGGTTCCAATCAGGCCTATATGCCTGGAATATATCTATGCTTGCAGTAGAGCCTTATAATTGATTATACAAAGATAAGGAGTTTTATCTTGCATTTATTTCTTTGTTCCCTTGATGGATTATTTTGTGTAACTCTTGCTTCCAAGATTTGTTTGAACTCTTTGAGTTCTCACTGTCCTTGCATGCATCACTGATCTTGTTTATTTTTCAAGGTTCATGAATTACATATATTTAGGGAAAATTTGTATTTAGGACATGTGTAATTTATTAGAGAGAGAGTGTGCTAGATTTATTAAGGGTTAATTTTCTTGTCTATAGGAGGCAAAGATGATTTGAACAAAGATCTGAATTATAACTAATTAGAACTAACCTAGTGTAGTACAAGGAAATCTTCAATCTATTGGGAGCAAGCTCAAACATGAGAACTTAGCGGGTTACCACATATAATTCATGAAATAAGAAAGAACCAATAAGAAATCATCATAACATAATATTGAGCTAAAACAAGCTATTGCACCCTATACTACTTGTTTGATTTTCTCTTTTAGATTGATTATGGATGTGCTTTCTCAAACACAAATGGAGTGGATCCCCAATGCAATGCAACTAAGGATGCAAGATTAGAAACAAAGAAGAGATTCAAGAGCTAGTATGAAGAACTAGTCTCAAATCCTTCTCAAACATGATGTCTTAAACTATGGAAATTATATGCAACATGCAAGATAAAAACTATGATTCATTATCCGTTAGCCTAGCATGTAATTTCTAAATGATTTAAGAATAAAAAGCATGAAACTAGCAATGAACTTCTAAAACTAAAATATCATAATAAAAATGCAAGAATGGGAGATGCAAATACAAGAGGAGAAGGCATCTATTTATAGATTTTTGTGAGAGAGTAGAAGGGCTTGGATGAGGTGGCACCTATGTGGAATCCACATAAGAGCCACATAAGGGACACATAGGCTTGGAAGGGATGGCTATTTTAGAGTCAAACATAGCATTAAATGTTTGAGTGGCTCAAGATATTCAAGTGGGGGACAAACTTGTAAGAGTATTTAAGAGGAATGGGTGGCCATTTTGGAGAGAATTTTCACACATGTGTGAGCATTCCATTAGCATTAAAAGGGTTAGGAATCACCCTTTTATGTAGGATCAGAGGATAATTAGGTGGGGAAGTATTCTTAAGAAGTGAGGTGATGGGTGTAGAGTGGAAATAGGGTAGGCTTAGGGTAGGCTTCTAGATTGGATTAATAGGTCTCTAGGTAGGGTTTAGATTATAACTCAAATTAGATTTGAATAAATCATAGCTTAGAAGAATTAGGGATATGGAGGATTTTTAATAAATATAAATTTATTAAAAAGGGATTTTATGAGACAAATTTTTTTAAATAAAATATATTAGGATAGTATTTAGATTATTGATAAATACTAGCAACAAAACTATTTAATTGATTAAATTAAATAGTTAGATGAAAAAAAGGGAAATTAATATTAGTAATAATATTAATATTTTTGGACATCTACATTTTGCCCCTCTTTGACATGGCATCGCAAGTGACATTGTGTCAAAGAAAAGAAAATAAGTTGCCCCAGAGGAAGAGGGTTTCGAGGAGTCGTGTCCAAGCAACGACGATATAGGGTTGTGTCCCCTTGAGAAAAGAACACAACAAAGACAACATTGTGGGATTTTCTCAAAAAAGGACGCAAAAGAAAGGAGGAAGGGAGAGGATGTAATAAATAGAAGCCTTATGAAATGCAACTAAGAATGCAAATGCAATGATGAAATTAAATTCAACTAACGAGCCTTGGGATCCATTTGTGTGAAAAATATGGAAAGCACATCTGTTTTTGATATTGCAAAAGGACATATGCATTAGGTGTTAGAAAACATAGATGATAGGGTTCCTTTGCATGGACTGGATGCTCAAACAAAAGCACTCTACAAAAGACGTATGTATCAGTAGCCACTAGTCACAACACACCAAGATATAGCAGATTGAGGTAGTGGTGAATAGGTTTAAACTGACACAAAAAGATAAAATCAATAAAGAAGGCCTCATGACCAAGCAATCATTCAGTCCAATGCTCATGCCATGAACAGGATTGATGTGATGAAGGATTTGATAAGCCGACACTAGAAGGATGCATCCTGACAGGCAATGATTAGATTGGATTTGATTAAAAGATATTCACTAGTAAAAGCTGTGAATAGAATGAGGAGCAAGGATAGTCGGACGCAAAACTGATTTGGTGAAAAACATGATCGCAGTCGTAGGAGTCAAAACGTCACTAAAAATCAAAAAAGTGAGCGATGCGAAAGGAAGGAAAGGTTTATTGCAAGATTTTGGAGAATTTTTTATTTTTTTGATTTTTTGTGATTTTTGAACCTTTTGGATTTTTTTATAATTTTTAAATGTTTTTTTGGGAATTTTCTGCACATTTAGACTGTACAATGGGAGTAATAATACAATAATGTACATGCAGGAGAAGAAAATGGAGAAAATTTTTTTTTTGGGAAAATGGGGGCTTTAAGAGGGGCTGGAGGGCTAAAAGAAGGTCATTTGTGAATGTATATCAGCACCTAGGTGCACGATGATGTATTTATTGATGACAAATAGTGTATTTATGGACACGATTATATATATACGATGACTGATTAATGATTCTATGATTCTATGTGATTTTATGCATTGATCTATATGACCTTATGATCCATATGCTTATATGAGTACTGGCATTGATGTTTGGAGGATGTGATGTTTTATGATTATGTATATATAGGATGAGATGTTTAGATGTATGTTTATGCATTTGATGTATATTGTAGTATTTTTGATGAAATCTAATGGATGCATTTAATATGTTATGAATTTTTTATAATGCAATGTATGTAAATGCAATGATCCTAATGGAAATATAGGGAAAAAATAAAGGGATGGAGTGGATGCAACGAGACTCATGTTTTTGGTGTGTACCACATTCAACTGATGAACCAAATAGGTGGACTATAAATGACCAGGAAAGGAAGGTTAGCATGACGACGACTTAGAGTGTTAATGCGATGGCAAGAAGACTAGACATGTCACGAATATACAAGGACAAAACTGAGTGATTAATTACAAGCGAGTATGTATAAAGATTTAATGAGATGCTTTATGGATGCATGTGATTTTATGATTTATCATGTATGCCACTATCATGTTTTTGTACTTTTCTGATGCACTTAATGAATGAATGCAATCTACTATGCACAAAATATCTGAGTAATGCATGTGTTAGTTAGAAAGAAGTTAGTTTGGATAGATGTGCTCTGAGATTGATCTAAGAGAGTTTGATGATAGAAAAGTTTTCTTTTTGCATTTTTTGGATAGATATGAACTGATAGAAAGGATGAATGTGTCAAGTCGCTACCCCAGTTTCCAATAATTGTCATCATTGCATCTTTTTTGTATTTTTTGATATTCCAGAAGAGCGTCAAATGATCCAGATCACATACCACCTAAATACCGCCACGACCTCTTGATAGCAGAAGGAGTAGTGAGATTGAATAGAAAGAGACCCATAGTGCACCCAAATATTGACCATCTGGATTCAACTATGTTCCCTGTTTGAAAAGAAAGAGAGCCAAGAGCACCCATATATTGACCATCTGGATACCGCTTGTCC
>MU228089.1:1051312-1063365 GCA_018584345.1 Thuja plicata | reverse complement strand
AGCAAATAAGATAGAACTCCTACGCCCCTAGAGTCCATCTGGATAGCATCATGAGCTCTTGTTTGCAACATAAAGGGAAAGACCATAGAAACCAAGATAGAACTCCAAAGAAACTCAGAGTCCATCTAAATATTGCTGCGAGCTCTTGATTCTATAAACCAAACAAGCAAAAATAAAAGAGAAAGAATGTCCAATTATTTCCCAAGGTTAAGTTCAGATTGTGGAACTACGTGACTGCCAGATAAGTGACAGCACCTACCGCATTTATCCTAAATCATCATGGCCCTGAAATCGAAGTGAACATTCAACAAACAATAATCAAAGAAAATAAGTCATGACCTATCATAGCTACTCTCCTGACATGGTGGATCCTAGAGTAGCATAAGAACATAACCTCGAAATATAGACTGACATCTGACTGACTTGACTGACCTAGTCAACATTTTTTGTGTGGTTCCTTGATGCAGTTGGATTCTCTTGATTGGCTCAACTCTTTGGATAGGCTTGTTTGGCTTGATTGCTTTGATCGTGTTGGCAGTTGATTAAGCTGTGTCAGATGGGCCAAATGTGTATTCACAAATCTCATGATTGCGACAATATTGATTGATAGATTTGATTGCTCTGATCGTATTGGCAGCTGATCAAACTGTGTCAGATGTGCCCAATGCTTGTTCGTAAAGCTAATGATTGTGACAATTTTGATTTGATAGTTTTTTATTTGATCAATTTGGTAGCTGATCAAGCTGTGTCAGATGGGCCCAATGCTGATTTGCAAAGCCGATGATTGTGACAATTGATTGACTGGGTGTGCTTGCCCCTTACTTTTTTTGATAACCGAGTTGGTTTTATTGCTTGGTTTTTTGCAATTTTTTTATTGTTTTTGATGAATATTGATTTTTTTATCTTTTCAGGATTTTTGATGAGTTTTCCAAATTTTTAGGATTTTTTAGAACTTTTGGAATCGCCCCCTAGTCTGATGGACCAATAAGTAACCATGGGTAAGTGCTTTGTGCTTATAGAGGATTGTGCTTCTGGATATTGTTTGGGTAGTCAGTCTTGCATTTTGAAGTGTGCTCAAGCTTTTGGAGCTAATTGATGGTGAAGCTGGCTTTGAACACTTGGCACCTATTTGCCAGGTTTTCACCAAGGTACCTACTCAATAGTGCCTAATTGCCAGGTTTTCACTGAGAGAGTGATTTTATTTTCTCTTTACTTTTTTGCTTTTTTGCTTTTTTTTTGTTGTCGCCAAGGCGCCTGATTGCCAGGTTTTCACCAAGGTAACTTTTGTATATATTTTTTCATTTTTTTGGTATTTTCTGGATATGTAGATAAATGCCTTAACCATAAAGACCTTTAAGGGTAGAACCTCTTCAGGTGCATGTTGTTGATGTAACTGGGGAGTTGATCTCCTTCTAGTGTTGCTAGGATGAATGCCCCACTCTGAGTAGAGCTGACAATTACAAAAGGTCATAGCCAGTTAGGCTCAAACTTACCAGGTTTGACTTGCTCTACTTGATTCTTCTGATTTTCCATGAGGACAAGGTCTCCTAGCTCAAATGTTCATGGCTTCACCTTCTTGTGATAGTTCCTTCTAAGGAGATTCTGATAGCCTTGTAAGTGGTCGAAGGCATGTTTCCTTCTCTCATCTAGTAGTTCTAACTCACTGAGTCATGCCACTCTATAGTCTTCATCAGAAACCAGGTTCTTCAATGATATCCTCAGGGATGGGATTTCTACTTCGAGGGGTAATACCGCCTCTATTCCATAGACTAGGGAGAAAGGAGTTTCCCCCGTTGGTGTTCTCACACTAGTTCTTGTATGCCCATAATGCGGGACTAAGCTGTAAGTGCTAGTCTCACCCTGATTCATTTACTATTTTCTTTGGAATTTTCAAGATTGTTTTATTCATAGCTTCGGCTTGTCCATTCCCTTGAGGGTAGTAAAATGAGGAGAACCCTTGTTTGATGTGAAACTATTCACATAGGTCTTCAAAGTCCTTGTTCTAGAAAGGAGTACCATGATCTGTCTGGATTGTTTGGGGGATCCCGTATCAACAAATGATGTGATTAAGTATGAACATTGCTATTTGTTTTCCAGCGATGTAAATGAGGGGAATTGCTTCCACCCACTTCGTGAAATACTCCATTTCTGCTATGATGTACTTGTGTCCGTTTGCTGAAGAAGGTGTTATTTTACCCACTAGGTCAAATCCCCACATTGGAAATGGCAATGGTGATGTGATGGGATTCAATTCTTGGGCTAGTGCATGGATGAGGTCTCCATGAATTTGACACTATCTGCACCTTTGAACATGCTTGTGTGCATTTGTCTCTCTTGTTGGCCAATAGTATCCCATGCGGATTATTTTCTTAGCTAAGTTGTTGCCACCTCCGTGGGTTCCACATATTCCTTCTTGTACCTTGTACAAAGATTTCTGGGATTCCATGGAAGTGAGACATCATAGTAATGTTCCATCGAGACTTCATCTATATAGATTAGTAGAGAGGATTCTATACCTAGAGGCTTGGCAGATGAGGGCTTTTCTTTGGTTCCTAGACAAGTTTGGGGGTAAGACATTGTTTTGGAGATAGCTATAGACGTCTTGGTACCATGGGGACTCAGGACCAACAAGGACACACACTGATTCTATGATAGATTCTTGATGTGATGGCACCAAGAGTTTCTCCACTAGAAATTGGAATTTGGTATCATTACCTGGAATATCAATCAGTGATGCTATGGTAGCCATCGCATTTGCCACTTTGTTTTGTGCTCTTGGGACTTGCTCGAAGAGAATGTAGTGAAATTTTGTGCGCAGTCCTTCCATTTGGGCCCTGTATGGTATGAGCTTCTCATCTTTGGTCATGTAGTCATTGTTGACTTAACTAATGACCAGTTGCGAGTCTCCAAAGACCTTCAGGTTCTTGATTCTCCATTGGATTGCTATCTTTAGACCGATTACCAGTGCCTCATATTCTGCTATGTTGTTGGTGCATGAGAAGTTGAGTCTAAAGGACTTTGGAATTGTATCATGATCGGGAGTGATAAGAACTATCCCTGCCCCCATTCCATGGTTTGTACATGATCCATCAAAGTAAAGTTTCCATACCTCAATCGTCGGTTGTAGTGTCATGATAGATTTGTCAGGAAAATCAGAGATAATTGGCTAGTGGTCTTGAATTGGTGCCTCTGCTAGTTGATCGGTGATCACTTGTCCTTTGATAGCTTTTCTGTCTACATAATCAATGTCAAACTCACTTAAGATCATTACCCACTTGGCCATTCATCCAGTAAGTGCTGCTTTGCTTAATAGGTACTTGAGAAGATCAATATGTGTGACCAATTTTGTTTGGTGACTCAACATGTAGTGTCTTAGCTTCTGGGAAGAAAAAACAACTGCTAGGCATGACTTCTCTATTGGTGTGTAGTTTAGCTCATATCCAACCAAAGTCCTGCTTAGATAGTAGATGGCCCTCTCCTTTCCTGCATCATCATGCTGTGCCAAGAGGACACCTAATGCTGATTCTGTCACTTAGATATATAGAAGCAATGGTCTACATTGTACTGGTGGTACTAGTATAGGAGACTTAAGAAGGTAGTCTTTGAATATCTGAAATGCCTATGCACATTGCTCTATCCATATGAACTTGATGTCTTTATGCCATAGATGTTGGAATGCGTGGCACTTGTCTACCAATTGAGCTATGAAGCATCTTATCAATTGGAACCTTCCTTGTAACCCTCTTAGTTGTCTCAGGTTTGATGGTGGAGGCATCTCTAATATTTCTCTGACCTTTGCTGGATCCACTTCAATTCCTCTGTGTGATACTATGAACCCTAGTAATTTCCCCGTTGTGACACCGAATGCACACTTTTTTGGATTTAGTCAGACTTTGAATTCCTCCATTCTATCAAAGATGGGTCCCAAAACCTGTAGATGATCCTTTCAAAGTATGGACTTTGCTAGTATTTCATCCACATAATCTTCCATTGTCTTGTGGATGAGATCATGAAACATCATTGTCATTGCCCTCTGATATGTTGCTCCAGCGTTCTTTAGACCAAATGGCATGACATTTCAACAATATGTTCCCCAAGGACATGTGAAGCCCATTTTGTGTTGGTCCTCTGGCGCTATCCTTATTTGGTTGTAACCTAAGAATTCATCCATAAGTGATAGCATTTCATGCCCTCCAGTTAGGTCCACTATCATATCGATGTTTGGTAAAGGAAAGTCATCTTTGGAACATGCTATATTGAGATCCCAAAAGTCTGTGCAAATTTTTATTTGACCACTGTGCTTCATAACTAGTACTAGATTAGATATCCAATCTGCATATGGTATAGGTCTGATGAATTTGGCATCCAGGAGCTTTTTTGATTCTGCCTTGACTAACAACGCAATGTGAGGATGCATCTTTCTTAGCTTCTGTTTGATAGGTTTTGCATTTGGTAGCAATGGGAGGTGGTGTAGCACCAACTCTGGATCTAAACCTGGCATATCTGAGTAAGACCATGTGAAATTGATCATTATTTATTTGAAGAAGTTGATGAACTATTCTCTCTCCTTTGAGGTGAGAGATTTCACCAAGTAGATTTTCTTTGGGTTCTTGTCATTCCCTAAGTTGATTTCCTTTGTCTCTTCGGCTAACAATGTTGATTTCTCCTCTGTTAAGGGAAGGAGTTCTCTCTTTCCATCTTCTAGCGCCTCAAAGAGGTTTTTACTAGAAGATACATCTTCTTTTAGCTTTTTATTCTTTTGTTCTTTTTTCTTTTGTGGACTGGAAAGAGGAGCTTCCTCCCCGAAGTATGCTGCTCTGTCTAGGTTGATAGAGAATCCTGCCTTGTGATCTCCTGACTAGAATGCCTTCCCTTAGTCCCGTGAAATGAGCTATTGCCTCATCATTTTCAAAGACATCAAGATCAGGTGGTCCTTGTTGATCCCACTCTATAAGCTCAGGGTGTACAAGACAAACACTTTCACTACTGCTTGGCTTTGGTTGACTGAACAGGACTACTGATATGGTGCCTATGAAATTGGACTATGATGAGGATACACCACTTGAGGTCTGATGAATGATATGTTTGTCTATACAAGGTTTTTTGGTAATGGTTAGTTGTTCAAACAAGTCTGCTAGGTTTATCATAATATCGACTTGAGGGAAATAGCAAGGGATTGATGGTTCAGAGTCATGGAGGGATCTCCACTCATACTCATTGGAGTCAGTCTCAATGGAATGTTCGTTTGATGTCTCACTTCCTTGGGTATCATTGATTGCTAAGTGTAGGTTTATTTGGGATTGTGTGGATCCCTCTTTGATGGGCAAAAACTACGCTAATATGTTTCTTATTAGGACATGCTTAGTGTTGTGCCCCTGGTGCATCTCTGCTATTTTCTCATGATTGACTTGAATGTCTTGAATTACAGGACTAGTGCTTTGTTGTCCATAGCCCAAACCTCTAGTGTTTCTTTGGGTTGGTGGGAGAGGCAATTCATGTATGCCTTATTGCCTTGCACCCAGTCTGGTTGTACCATCATACTGAAACCTTTGTATCATTGTGTAACCGTTACCGTAGTTTGCCAAAGGTAGGGGTGGTTGGACTATCTCAGGGGAGTCTCTCTATAACTAGGTATTGATGTCTTGCTCAAAAGGATTCTCTTTCGCTATGTCCCCCCATCAGACAAAGGTTGTGGGTGGACATCTAAAAAGAACCAGCTATTGAGTTTCTGTTGCAATGACAGGTTGTGGAATACTATGAGTTCTAGGGCTTAGAGGCATGTGCATGATGATGAAAGCCTCTTCATATCTATATTCACCACATCCTTTGTCTGTGATGGATATCTTGCCTACTTTCTTTGTGACATATTTAAGATTTGAATTTGAAGGGGAGGAGATACTTGCATCCTAGTTAATGACTACCTTTCCCACTGCCCGTGTAACATCTTTGGGATTCGAATCTGAAGAGGACGGGATGCTTGCATCTTGGTTCAATTGTACTTGGTTATCCGTGCTGATTTGGACCACATTACAATATTGTAAGGGATTGGGATCTCCCTCTATGATGATCTCCTCCCCTTGGTGAGGGAACTTGATGTATTGATGGTATGTTGATGGTACAGCTTGCATTTCATGTATCCAAGGTCTCCCTAGTAACATGTTGTATCCCAGTTCAAGATCTAAGATTTGGAAGGGAGTGTTTTTGACCACAGGTCTAATGCGAATAGGTAGAATGATAATACCCTTAGAGGACCTTTCCTCTTCATCATAGGCTCTAATATTTATCCTCCTTGTGACATCAATGCTTGATTCAGAATAACCTAGTTGCTTGATTAACTTTAGAGTACAAATGTTTAAACCAGCTCCACCATCAACAAGGACCCTACGGACAACGCTTTTGTGGATTTGGACAAGTAAGTGTAGAGGATCATTATGTAGGGGCTTATGCGGTGGCACATCACATTCTATGAAGGTGGCATGTTTGTTAGATGCTATATGGTTGACCATCATTTGGAAGATTTATGGTGTTATGTCCCTTGGGACAACTGCATTTTGAAGTGCTTGATCAAGTGCCAGTTTATGCTGTGGAGATATGTGCAAGAGGTCAAACATGGATATTTGGGTAGGTGTGCACTTTAGTTGGTCCACTATGCTTGTTTGTGGATCCAAGTTTGCTATAGGATTGGCTAATGAAGTAGCTGAGGATGGTACTCCTTGCAAGATGACTCTAGCACGACGCATTGTTACAACGCAATTTTTACCTTGGTCCCTGATAGTGATTGTGGCCACATGGTTATCTAAGGATTTATGTTGTTTATGACATTGTCACTGTTGGAATATGTATATTTAACTTTATTGGTTTGTCCACCAGACCCAGAGGCTTTTCCTTTGTTGTGGTCATGGAAGGTATCATTAAAAATGGTGTGATTAGTTGTGCCTTTATTTTGAGTATTCGTAACATCAATGATCCCTGTGTCAATCGGGTCCTGAATAGCATGCTTCAATTGGTAGCAGTTGGCTGTTTTGTGCCCCTTGACCTGATGAAAATCATAGAAGTCTTTATCATTATACCACCTTGGTTTGTTTTCCTCTTGTTTAAAGTCTCTGATTTCTGGGAGAGTGATGGTGTTTGATGGTATCAGCTTATGTAAAGCTGACTCTATTGGCTCTCCCAATGGTGTGAAATCTCATTGTTGGAATTGAAACCATGGTTTGCGTTGATTCTATTGATGACTGTTTGACACAGCGGCCGCTTGTATAGGGGGAGGTTGGTTTTGGGTGTATGCTTGTTGAGTGGGCCCCGTGGGGTTTTTGTTTGCCATAGGTGTGCCTTGCAGTGTCACCTTGGGTTGCACGTAGTTGACCATCTTTACATCAATGACACCATCGCTAGTGACATTTTTGTTCTTGTTCCACCACTTAGATTTTTTTGTTGCATTCTTATTTGTGTTTGTTTGTGTAGGATCTACAAGAATACCTCGTTTGACCAAGTTTTTCTCACAAAAAACTCCTCTCTCGATGAGTTGTGTGAAGTTTGGAGCTAACTATAGCTTTGTTGTTAATGACATGTCTGGGATTAGATTGTCAACAAACATGACTATCAAGTCTTGTTCGGGAAAATCATATGGTATTCGGTTTGCCGTGTTCCTCCATCTCTGTAGGAATTTCACAAAAGACTCTCCATATTTTTGTTTAATGTCACAAAGGTCCTTGATGCTAACCTTGCGCTCGATATTATGATGGAAGTGAGCTATGAAATTTTCAGCCAATTCTTCCCAAGACTGGATGCCATGAGGTAGATGTGAGAACCATTCCATTTCTGGTCCGGCTAAACTTTGTGGGAAAAGTTGCATTAGATATGTCTCATCATGAGCGACTTTGACACAACTAGCAAAGAACTCTTGTATATGCTCAATAGGGTTGGTGTTGCCCCAATACTTGTCAAATTTTGGCACTAAGAAGTGGTTTGGGAATGGAGACATTTGAAGAGAATGGTCAAAGGGGTATGGGTATAAATCCTCTGTGGTATAGGATTTAGTTTGCCCCTGATTTTGCATATCCATCATTTGGGTTTGAAGGGTTTGCATTTGTTTCTTTAGCATGTCCGTTTGATATTGCGGCTGAGGCGGGTGGACATTTCTTTGTGTCATGGTGGGTATGAGGCTGCGCCTTTGTGTCCCTTGAGTAGGAACATAGGATTTCATCCTTGGTACTTGATATTGATTCCCCACCGAGTGATTTGTAACAAGAGGGACATGAGAAATCCATGGTGGGTTATGATGTGTTTTTTTTTGTGACTGAAGTTGTGGTTGATAATGCTAGGGTAGGTATTGCTGCTGCTAAGGCTGGGTTTGAAACTAGGGTTTCTATTGTTGAGGTTGGAATGGAGGCAACTGAAGCTGGGGTTTTTGTTGCAGGGGATGGAATTCAGGCAACTGAAGCTGGGGTTGCTATTGCGAGGGTTGGATTTGAGGCAACTGAAGCTAGGGTTGCTGTTGCAGAGATTGGATTGGTGTCAGAATGGGCAAAGATGTAGCTCTGGGTGGGCCTTGACTATAAATAGGTCCTGCAGAGATGGATCCTTGTGGGCATGATGTGTTGATCCCAAGACTAGTGTGAATGGATTGCAGTAGTGGCATAGTTTCAGAACAACTGGTGTTTCGTGGGATGGAAGGCATAGCATGAGAGTTGGACTACGCTGGCCATGACATTAGAGGTGGAGTCATACTATTGACCATGGGTGCACTTGGTTGTGAGCTTGTCATTCCTTAAGTAGATGATGTGCTGGCTTGGGTTGGGTCATTGGTTTGATTGGATACAATCTATGTTGATGTGGGTAAGGCCAATGGTGGAAAAACTTGTGACACAATAGGTAGCATCTAGGGAAGCTGAGTAGTATTCTGACTTGTGAGAGGGTTTTCAGGCCATATAGTTGATACACTAAATTCAGTGGGGAGTTTGACTCCCTTCTTTATTAGCATGGCCAAGTAACATTCAGGGTTCCTCTCTACAACAGTGTCAACTACTTTGGTGGAGTAGGCATCTTGTTCTACATCTTCAAGTTCTTCTTCGGTGATATCTTGGAAAAAGGCTGCCCCACGGGGTTGTTCAATGAATAGAGCAAAACTGGTGTTCATGAAGGGATCATTCTCTTGCTCTATTTCCCAAGCAGGGAAACAGTTAACATATGACTCATCACATTGACCTCTAGCCTTAGACCTTGTGTAAGGTCCTCCATGAGGTGTTTGAGACATAGTGTGGTCCAGGTTTTGTAACTAAAACAAGTGATTTAAAGCAAACAAAGAAGAGGATCATGTCTAAGAAAAAGTCTGAGTTATGTTTTGGACAAAGGTAATTCTAAGGACAAATTTTGATATAACTTGATCTCAAAGTGGTGATGATAAAAGATAATATTAACCGACTTTTGTCTTGGACAAACTCAATTTGATAAAGATGATGATGTTTGATATGATGAGATCAAGATATATCAAGTCTGAGCTTTCGGACTAACAATGTTTTTGACAATAATCGTGCTTTACAAAGAAAGGGTAATCTTTAATGTTTAGAGATTCACACAATGTTCTTCACATTTTCTTGGGATAGACACTAGTTTTGGACACCAAACGAAGAATTCTTTCAAGGTTTTTAGGTCAGAGTAGGAATATAGTATATCTGGTCAAATGTGGTATAATTTCACCAACTGCAGTAAAATGATGGGTCGGATGTGGTAGTTTATCACACAATGCTTTTGATTTACAAGATAGTTGACATTGACAACCCTAGACTTTAACACTTTTGACTCATTTTGATAGTTTGGATGTTTTGTTTTGCATTTTCAGAAACTAATCAAAGGAACAAGCACAATAGACACTATGTTTTGAAGAAAGAAGACTAAAACTATGTATGTTCTACAACATTTTCAAGTTGCAAGGTTATCACAAGGTCTCAACAATGAACAATCAGATTAATCTAGGTCAAATTGGCTTCAGAATACAATGTTATAGGCCCAATGCTTGAATGTCTGTTAGCTCACACATCAATTGTCACGCTACTAGGACACAAAGATCCATGATGTAGGTGCCCATGTTTTTTCCATTTACAGGTATTGTTGTCGTGAAGTGAAGATCTCTTTCACTACACAAATACCGTGGGACACATATGTTGGGAATCTTGGGGGGAAATTCTGCAACCCCTTGCACTATAATAAGGTATCTGTTCAGAGATAAAATGGGTTGGCCTCTAATTAGTCAAGGTTGTAGTAAGGGTTCGTGGTGTCTCTCCAATCGGTTTGTACATGTGTGACTCACTTAAGAGCCTAGTTGATCATGCTAGCTCCTTAGGGATATTCACCCAATCCAGACTATCATCAACACACCTCGCCCGAGCTTGGCTAGATAAGACAGAACTTTGGTTTGCGCCTTGTTTATGTACCGATCGAAAGGATTACCAGTTTAAGGTCATTCTCTGAGAAAGAAACGCATTCCCCAAAAAGGCCATTCTAAAAAGTATAAAGGTTTGTAATCTAACAGTTTATGCAAGTGCACCCAAAACTCAAGACACAAGGTAAATCGATTAAGCTCCAAATTTTGAAATGTGAACTAAGCTACACCACCATACAAGCACAAATGTTCAATTTTAAGCCCAAAAGAAGGTGTTGATTGCTTTGTTCAATTTTAATGCACCAAATTGAAATATTTTTTTGCCTTTGTTCAATTTTAATCCCCACGTCAATTTCAAGCCCAAATCTAAAATATGAGGTGTGATATGTTTTGCATGCATTGTTATTTTTAAACCCAAATTGACAAATGAATTCCTTTTAGTTTGTGTTGTTTAAACAAGTTAGTACCAAAAAGGATTATTCGCAAAAATGAGAAAATGTAAAACTTTGAAATAACGAAATTATGCTTACCAAAACTTACCTTCCTCTGTCCTTGAAGACTTTGATCCAATCCTGCATAGAAACTGAAAAGAATGTCATTTTAGAAACAGATGGGCAGAAGACTTGGATCTGATATTTGTAATATTTCCTGCGATTGTGGCAATCTTCCTGTAACTACGGTAATCTTCTGTCGATTGCGGTAAATAAATGGCAACTGCGGCAAACTTCTGTCAATTGCGGTAATTAACTGGCAACTACGGTAAAATGCTATTGATTGCGGCACAAATCAGACAAATGTGGCAAAATTATTGTGATTGCGGTATGGATTAGGTAATTGTGGAAAAATACCAGAAGTCAGAAGACAAGAAATGGACAGAGTAACTACGAAAGCCTGCAATCAATTACGGTATTAAACCAGTCGATTGTGGCATAGTATAGACGATTGCGGCAAAATACCAGCAATTGTGAAATAGTACAAATGTCAAAGAAAAGTGTGATTTTTTAAATTTATGACCGTGTAGCCATGGTTAATCAATTTGTTTCTTCATCTGCAAGAGATATTTGGGTTCTTTTTTCACGTTGAGTTCACCAAAATGTACGCCTCTCTCTCCAATTCCCACAACTTTCCAAAGGCGAGGGTTAGTAGAAAGGGTTTCACAAATGAATGGAAATCAATGATATAATGACTACTAAATGAATAATAGAAATGTGAGCAATAAAATGTACAAGAAAGAGAAAGGAAGACAAATAAATCCAAACCCCATGATGCTTGAAGCTTTTATTGTTTCTCTCTACTCCTTTCGAAATGTTGTTCTTGATGCTCAGTATTGGCGAGGCAGCGTCTATGACTTGAGAAGCTTTGAGAATTTGATAATTGAAATGTGTGTGTGTGGTCACAAGATGGCTTGAATGCTAGAACCAAACTGACGGAGTAATGGCACACGAGAGCTTGAAATCCTGGACCCTTCAAATGGTTATGAAGGGTTTATTATATAGGAATCAGTGATGATATGAATGGTTGAGATCAAAAGGAACAAGAGAGGTCCTTAGTAAACTCCACCTCTTTATTTGGTAAAGAGGAGATAGAGTTTGGTTAACTGAAGAGCTAATTATGAGTTACCTTTTTGAACTGAAGAGGTGGGTGAAGTTACCCATGTGGACTGGAGAGATGGGTG